>JAVLUX010000163.1:7135000-7735000 GCA_032164185.1 Moxostoma hubbsi
TCAAGTCTGTAACAGAGATGTCACGTCTGCATCGCTGATTTTTCCTCAATGTGAAAATGAAATATAACCTTCATAGGATTGCCAACCCTTCTACATTCTGCGGCTCTTATTAGCTCTGGATTGAATATTGAGTGTATGGTCTCCAAAAAACTCATGTTACCTTTTCCAATTATTTGTACAGCTTTTTATTTAATTCATTAAAATAAATTTAATATTATTGCACAACTTTATCTCTGTCTGATTTAGAACCGGCAGAACTCTAGATCTAACGACCCATAGATAAAGGTAACCGTTATTTTTATCCTTTCAGTCAAAATTTGCCTTGCACAAATCAGTGACAACCCCAGGTGTCTGTTAACTTACTTTTAATTCTTTGTCATGAATTAAAATTGTTTAGCTCGCACCTAGCCGTGGATTATCAGTCACTTACAGTAACTTGTATTGAACCCATAACATTCCTTTAACATAGCATTAAAAAAATTATAGTTTTAAAGTAGGGTTGTCAATTTAACACATTATTTTGGTGCAATTCATTATATAAAATATATAACTCATTAAAAAAATACCATCAGAGCAATTCAAGCTTGAAGTACCACTTGCTTTCTCCAGGGGGCAGTAAACAAAACTCCAGCTGTATAGGCAACATGCAGCTTATACAGAGAACAAACCACACATTTCAACAGCAGACAGCAAAATTTAAGAATGTATTCTTGCATTTAAACAGCTTGATAGAGGGCAAATCCCAACGCAGTAATCTCAAGACATGTTTTCTAAGTTTCAAACTACATTTAACACAGTATTTTTTATGACGCAACGCATCCCAAAGTGAGATGCTTCAAATTAAAATAAAGATGACATTCAGCGAGATTTTACTGGGAAAAAGATAGTTTAAATCTGGTATGAATGGGTGTTGACATTGGGGGACAACCCAAATGTTTTTTTTATTCTGGTGCGATATCCTACTGCATGAGTAATCAACTTCTTAAGGTCGATGTCACCATCATTAACAAAACAGTATGTCTGGCATACTAGGGACAAATATACACCTCAAGGGTAATGTGTGCCCATCAAGTGGAGATGTATTGTAATTGCAAATTTTTTTAATAGATTAAATCATGTTTAAATGATACAAAAACAACGTAAAAGTTTTTTTATGTACAAAACATTTATTTTTTATTATTGTTTTTTTTTTCACATGATCTGTTGCTGAAAATGCTGCACCTGCAGATGAGGACATACTGATTTGCAAAATCATACATGTTTATCAGTTTTGATGCAGCATTTTGTGTGTTCACAAAATGCAGGGATTTTTTGGTACAGGGGCCATATCAGCTGTTAATATTACCGTTTTACTTGCAAAGAGTTTTCACCCAAAACATCTCCTCTAGAACAATTTCAAAGACTAAGACGCATATGTGATCAAGATCAGGTCTTCGAACATCTCGCCACAGATGTGACAGATCGTTTTAGGGACAGAGGATGCTAGAAAAATGGTGGATTTGGCTTTTAATAAAGTGACGTACCGATCACAAGATGATCTAATTAAAAAGAAACCCAGGAGAAAAAGCTTTTCTTGCACGTATTATGTTACTGAATATAGCACTGCCTCACAACATGTTAAAAAATGATCCTAAGTGATCAAAACCTATGTGAAATATTCCAGGATCTTCCAATTGAGAGCAATAAAAAAGCTCCAAGTATTAAAGACAGACTTGTGAGAAGTTACGTACCTGCAATTAAAAAAACATCATGGTTGGACAGACAAATACATGAAACGTCTAAATGTGGACATTGTAACCTAGAGTGTTACTCCGACTCTTTGAGGATGTCTTTACTAACAAATCTTTTTCCATTAGATCCTTCATCAGTTGTAAGAGTACATATGTTGTTTACAGGCTTGAATGCCCATGTCATTTTTTTGTGTGGGCCGAACTAAGCGTAGATTGCAAGATAGACTATGGGATTATAAAAATGCAATCCATATATGAAACAAAGATTACCCTATGGCAGTACATTATACATCTGTACACAACTCTAACCCCTCCACATTAAATATATATATATATATATATATATATATATATATATATATATATATATATATAAACTGGCATGCAACAGTATACAAATGTTATTCATTGCCTTATATACTCAGTATTTTATTTGTAACGTTTCCCCTTTAAGATTTTGGAATTCCTCAGCCCCATTAACTGGTTGGCTGTATTTTCACCTCTGACCCATTTTTGCCTGACACAATCTAAGGAAGGCTGTTTGCCAAAATGCATCAGTGTGCAGTTTTTTTTTTATAATTTTTTTATGCAGTCCATCCATCCATCCATCCATCTTCAACCGCTTATCCGAAGTCGGGTCGCGGGGGCAGCAGCTCCAGCAGGGGGCCCCAAACTTCCCTATCCCGAGCCACATTAACCAGCTCTGACTGGGGGACCCCAAGGCGTTCCCAGGCCTGTGTGGAGATGTAATCTCTCCACCTAGTCCTGGGTCTTCCCCGAGGCCTCCTTCCAGCTGGACGTGCCTGAAACACCTCCCTAGGGAGGTGCCCAGGGGGGCATCCTTACCAGATGCCCAAACCACCTCAACTGACTCCTTTCCACACAAAGGAGCAGCGGCTCTACTCCGAGCTCCTCGCGGATGACTGAGCTCCTCACCCTATCTCTAAGGGAGACGCCCGCCACCCTTCTGAGGAAGCCCATTTCGGCTGCTTGTACTCGAGACATAGTTCTTTCGGTCATGACCCAACCTTCATGACCATAGGTGAGGGTAGGAACAAAAATTGACCGGTAGATCGAGAGCTTTGCCTTCCGGCTCAGCTCTCTTTTCATGACAACGGTGCGATAGAGCGAGTGCAATACCGTCCCCGCTGCCCCGATTCTCCGGCCAACCTCCCGCTCCATTGTCCCCTCACTCGTGAACAAGACCCAGAGATACTTGAACTCCTTCACTTGGGGCAATACCTCCTTCCCTACCCGGAGTACACACTCCATCGTTTTCCTGTGTGCAGTTTTTTTTTATTATTTTTTTATGCAGTGGTAATTTAGTATTCAATTTAACATCCAACATCAGGAGTCTGGGTTAATAGTAAAATAAAATATTCAGAAATTATAGATTTTAAAATCTTATTTTAATGTTTGCCGCAAAGTGGACAAAGTAGTTTTATTCTTAAAACATTATCAACCCGTTTACACACTCATGGGTCATAATGCGAGTCTCGTCAATGGTTTGTTTGGCATCCCATTCAGCACACTACATAAAATAGGCTGCATGACACTGATAAATGATTACTGCCAGAGTAACATTCACATACACATTTGAGGGACTTTTTACAAATAACAAAAAGATCAAAATTTTCCCCTCACTTGTTTTTGCTTGTGTTTTCCCTCTGTGTGCGGATGATGCAAAGATCTATTGGGATTTTACTAAAGTTCATCAATGAAAAGGTTTGCTCGCAGACTGCATGGTTATCAGATTGCATAAATTAATATGACAAAAGGCGAAATATTTCCTATTTGTGCATGTATAAATCTCTGATTGGGGTGTTGCATCTATTATCTGGCAACCATGAGCATACTAAAAGCTTTTGGATGTACAATAGGTCCAAAAACCAGATACAGTAAATGAATGATCTAATAGAAAACATTAATGATAAATCGGCCCACGGCCAGTAGTTTGCCCTGTTCTGCAATTTAGGGTGCTCTAAGTTTCACTTGAGGGTGCTTAGCACCCTCAAGCACCCCTGTAGAGCCAGGCCTGTATCTCACTCGCTTCTAAATTATCATAAACTGGTTTATAAACAAAAAATTATATTGTTCCACATAATATTATTTTACTTATAACCCAGCTAACAAAATTATGTTCTTAAAACATTTTCCAAATGTTACATTGTGGTTTCTGAGAACCGAAAAATGTCCAGTTTTCATGGTGTGGATAAAAGATTAGTATAACATCCCTGTATACATGGCAACTTAATTTGCCAACTTCTTTATCAAATGTAATCTCGTGAGTGTTCATATTTGTATGTAATTTTTACGTTACATATTTTTTGTGCTTCTAGCACAAGCACTTTACAAGGTTAAAAGGACTGCTTAAACTTTTAGTTATTTTGCCCTGTTTTCCAATCAGATTATTTATGGATTATTGTGAATGAAAGTGAAGATACAAAGAGAAAATATATTATTAATGTATGCATACAATTAAATAGCATGTTTAAATTCTTCTAAATACTTAATTTCTTCTTTTGCTTCAAATATTAGTTCATGATGCGGTTTGCACAGCTTATCTGCAGGAAGTTTTTTATCAGCATGCAGAATCATGTTAATAAATGTGATAAAAACATAACTTGCAGATCGTCTGGTCAGCATAAACTGTTTATCAGAACTAACCATCTCCTAGAACTCTGCAGACTTTTTTCATTAGTAATCAAATTAAAAGTGGTTAAAAGGTGCGATGAACTTCGCAAGATGTAACTTTGGCACCGCTTGAAAATTGGCAACAATTAAACGTGTTTTCAGATTAAATGGGTTGACATTTAAAGAACTGCAACAATGAGGACCAGCTGATTTATTGATGATTCAGACATATAATCTAAAGTCTATTTTAAACAAACATTTTACCCCATTTGCAAAAGACAGTTTTCAAACCCTCTGGTCCACTTGGTAGCAGTATCCTCAGTTTGACTGTTGTTTTGTTTGGCTGGCCTGCTGGTAGCTCTTTGATCTGTTTTCCCTCTCCTTCTGTTCAATTAGATGCAGTACAGCTGGGCTACCTCATCAAGGGGAGATAAGCTCCCTCATATGCATGTTTTGAGGTGTTTGGCAGGTATAGATTTGGGTGCTGATCGGCAGTCTCTGAAAAGAATATACTGTGCACTCAAAAGGTCTTCAGTAGATTTTGGGAGTATGATTTATGGAACAGCCTCAGCATCTCTGCTTGATCTAGTAAATATAATACAAAATCAAACATTTAGAATATGCTGTGGAGCATTTAAAACATCACTAGTGTCAGCTCTACAGGTTGCAATGGGTGAGATGTTGTTGGAGTTTCCTAGGTTAAAACTGAAATTGGTATATTGGGCAACTGTAAAAGGGCATTCAGAAGTACATCCAGTTAAAAGAGTATTAGAAAATTGTTGGGAACATTAATATAGAAATCTGAATAGCTTTGGATGGAAAGCAAATAAAGAGGCTCATCAAATTGGAATTAGTAACTGTGCTGTTTGACCTACTGTAGTATTGTCAGCAACACCCCCATGTCTATTCCCAATGCCTGTAGTTGAAATTCAACATCTAGTGAGTATAAATGATAAAAACAGACAAGAACCTAAAGAAACAATAGGGCATAAATATTTGGATCAGAAATATGTTTCAGTATTTCAGCTATATACAGATGGATCTAAAGATCCTGAAACAGGACATACAGCATCATCAGTGTATATACCAATGTTCGGGAACAAAACAGCGAAAAGAACATCTAATTATATCAGTATGTACAACAGAAATGCTTGTAATATTTCTGGCTCTTCAGTGGGAGGAAAGTTCAAAATACCTGAAGTGGTCATATGTTCAGACCCTTTTGCAACATTATTAAGTCTAAAGAGTGGAAAATCATGAACTAGGCAAGACATATTATCAGAAATTTTACACAGTTATCTCATTTTTATGGGTACCCACTAGTATAGGTGTAGAAGGAAATGAAGATGTGGATCAAATGGCAAAACAAGCATTAAAACACTCAGACAGAGTTGAATGTTCTAATGAGTAAATTGGAAATAAATGGGTTAATTAAAGGAGCTGTAAAGGACACGGGGCACAGAAAATGAGGCAGTGAAAATAAAGGACGACATCTATATAATATTCAGAGAATAGTTGGGAGCGAGAGGAGAAGTTTGGGAATAGAAGGGAAGACAGCATAATATCACATCTCAGAATTGGGCATTCTTCCCTTAGCCAGTCACTACATATGATTGGAAAACATGAATCCAGATGTTGTGTCAGATGTGATCTTCCTGAATCAGTCGAGCATGTTTGACAACCGCCATAAAACGTCAAAGAAGAGGAAGAAGCTCCCTCATAAATCGCCACCAGTTTACCCACTCATTGTGAAAGAGTTGCTGTTTGGCTTTTGGCTTTCTCTTCCACCGAAGTCATTGCTGATTAAAATACCTCTTTTTGAGCCTCTATTAGTGTTGTGGTCCATTTTATGTTACTTCTAGCTCTGGTTGGCTCTAACACTATTGACATTCCCAATGTTTATATTGATCCATGGAAGAAATGCTGAAATCTATAGTATAAACTTCAGGGTAACAGAACAGGGTCACCGAAGGATGTTAGCACCAACTGTAGTGTCTCCACAAAAAAGAGGACCACCTGAATCACCCTGTTAAGAATGTAAACAGATTTTCAAACATCACTAAAGTGATTCAGTGCAACCAGTTCATACCCAAAATTGAAAATTTCGTTATCGTTTACTCACCCTTATGTCTTTACAAGTGTGACTCTCTTATGCAGAACTCAAACTTTTGAACAGCTGCAGATGGGGATGTATTCTGAAGGCTGTTTGAAAACAATGTTTATTTTAGCAATTCTGTTTGTTTGCGCTAGCAGAAATGACACACTTCCGCTAACATATGAAAAAACAAGTTCCAAAGCATAGGTGTAATTTATAGGAGGGTCGGGTGTGACAGGTGCCAACCACTTTTTGCCTTTGCCAATTTTGTCCGCACCACTTTTTGAATTTCGTCAGGTACTGTAAGTGTCTAATGCAGAAGAAACATCCCAAATTCTTGAGCAGGAGTTTCCAATTTATATGTGTTATAAGTGGTGATCCAACGCTATAATGTGTTATATTTAATGTTATAATTAGTGCTCATTGTGTCTGTTATCAGTGATGTTAAATTACAGTGGGCAGCCGTGTTCTCTCGTGCATCCAGACGTGCGCTCTTATAAATGAAAAGTTATATTAGGGCAGATTAGAACCCGTAACTCTTGTACTAAAGCCGAAAACTTTACATTGAGACCAATCAGTCATTCTGGCTAAAATCTTACTTATCCATGTATTTATCCACCGACTAGCAAAATCCCATTACTGTGTATTGAGTTATCAAATGAGTTATGTGAAAATATTTATTGGAGCTCTTGAATTGTTAATTGTAACAGGGTTAAAAATGGGAAATTGGGAGGAGGGAACCAGCTGAACAAGACACAAACTTAAACACACACAGCAGCTGCGTGTGGCGCTCGCTATCTCACAAACTGCTGCATCTGGCTGCATTTATCCCTCTCCTCGGCTGATTAGCCCAATTGGGGGTCGGGTGAGCATAGTCACGGGATGGCCCCGCCCTCCTCCTCATCACAGTAATCAAGAATAACAATTTTTAATACAGTAAAATATTATTTGACATTATCAGCACATAACCTAATTAATTTTCCCAAAGTATCATAAAAAGTATGATGACAACTCATGCATCTCGTCGTCTTAAAGCATACAGTATATAACTGTATATCCAATATTACAACTTTGTTATGACAACAAAACCATGCTATTCTGGTATTGGATAAAACTTCACAAAGAAAAGTTTAGTAAGCGATTTTATACACTAAAATCATATTAATAGATATAATGTTTACATCTTGTGACTATACTGTTGAAACTATGTTGTATTTTTAACGTTTATGGCCTGGCCCCATTAACTTCCATTGTAAGTTTCTTACTCTAACTATGATTTTTTTTTTTTTTTTTTTTTTTTACTTAATGAGAGGCGAGCTGAAATTCTTTTTTGTGAAACATATGCCATAAACGTGGCATATTGTCAACTGAGCATAACTTCATAATATTCTTTGAAGCCCCTTAAATTCTTAACTTCTCTTAAGTGATCCTTGTATATTAGTATTACTACCTTTTTCACACCGTTCTACTTATCTTTATAAGGCATCAACAAAAATTGCACAATTATTCTGACAGTTTTTGAGAGACAGATTATACAGTGTTACTGAAAATGTTGGATGTGATTTTAATATTAAGCCTAATTAAGAAAATGTGTGCGTTTGCTTATATTTCCTCCTCGATATCTGATGCTAATAAAAGAGTGGCAATTATGATGCTCTTCCATCAGTCTTACCAGTGAAGCTCAGGTTTGGCAGCAGAGTGACCAGCAGAAGCAGACAGATGGTGGTCATTATGAAGAAGACAATAAGTGAGATCTCACTGAGAAAATGGTTTAAATATAATGGTGGGAGCAGAGATATTTGTGTTTCCCATACATTTTTTTTTTTACATTTTTCTGCTTGTGGTATCAGAAACTGGTGATAAAAAGAGAGCGTTTAGTTGATAGCGTACTTGTGGCCTCATGCAATCAGAACGCTTCATCATCACAACCACTGTTTGATAAAAGAAGCTCAGCCTTTCACGTTTGTGGTTTCAGTGTCAGTAAACTGATGGTTTATACTTTGTGCAAGAGATCAGCAACAGACTGCACCATGTCTGCAATTTTTGAGATCTCTTTGAAAGATCTCTTCTTATAACAAGAAGTGAAATACAGTAAATGATGTTAAAGACCCATGAGGAACCATCAATTTGTCTCAGTTTGTCATAGTTCCCTTGTCGGCTCAAGGCTCGAATCTGCTTCATTTTACTTCATTTGTTTAATTTCAGAATGGGTTATGCAAATTCTGTCAGCTGTGCAGACTGTCTGTGTTGGGCCCAGATGTTCATTTGTTTTCTTAAAGTAAATGCATCAGCCTTTGACTGAATTAAAAGATTGTCATGCAAAGCAGTCGCAGTTCGTATTCACTTGTTGTCCTAAGAGCATACCTTGAAAGACTGAGAGTTCAAGACAATCTAGTACGTGAAAATACATATTGTATATCCAACATACTTTTGTGACAAACTTTACAACCTGGGTAACCACAGAATTCCCACACTGCTGACTTTAACTGATTTATTGGGGGAAGTAAGCTCCGACATGTCGCCTTTACAAAAGAGTGACGGTAGTCGTATTTTAGAGATTTATTTTATCATGTCATGTCTATATGCTGCAGAGTAAATGTAGCTGAGTCTGTCTTGTATTTGAATTTGAAGACATTTTTTTTATATTCAGGAAATACCGTGAATGAGATGTCAACCGTTAAAAAAAAAAAAAAAAAAAAAAAAAACATCTGTTATAAACTGAGGTATAAAATGTGAAACTGTAAATACTTACCTTTCCACATAAGGTGGTGCTATAACAGTGACAAACATGAAAATGCCTGTAATTGCATTACATAGAACAAATGTAAAAAAACCTGCAGTTTTAATTCGCCTTTATCAGTCATGATAAATATAATATAATAGTCTGAATAAATATTACGGGTTCAAAACCAGCTAAGCTCAGTCGACAGCATCTGTGACTTAAAAGTGTATAATCTTTATAAAAGCAATTCAATTAATTGTTCTGTAAAAACTCATGGATTATTTGAGATAATCCTCATTGAAAGTGTATGGGATCGTGTCGCAGGCAGTGTGAACAGGGCTTAAAGGGTTCTCTATGTGCCAAGTGAAAGGGGGTTTGAAAGAGGGGTTCCAAACATGGAATTGCAACACTTGGTTTTTGTTTGGTTTTTAAAATGTAGTTTTTGTTTTATTACCAGAATAATGTTTAACAGATGTGTGAATTAAAAAAGTAATATGCAAAAAGGGTTCTTTTTTTGTAAATATTTGTGAATAGAACCTTTTTCACATAATGTGTTCTTTGGAGCTAAGTAAAGAACCCTAGAGTTCAAAGCAAAGCAGTCCGAATAATAAAGTAATTTATTTTACTGCCTACTCCCGTGCAGGATGGGACTCGACTGTGGCGGTGGGCAGGTGGAGGTTGCCGTGTTGGCACACTGAAAGAGCAAAGAGTTAGACTGAATGACAGCTTTTAATCCAATGGCTGATAATGGCGTGGTGATGTACAGCTGAGAGTCTCCCTCTAGAACTATGCTTACATTTCTATCAGAAAGACTCGCAGACATGGAAAAGTTGAAATTACATATATTTTATTAAATGATACTGAACCACAGAACATATTTTCTCTCCAGATTGCTACTCGAACAATCAGATCCTGCCTGAGATAGGAGGCAGGGGGTGAGGAGCCTATACCAAAAGTAGAAACCAGATACTACCCCCCAAAGAGAGAAGTTATAGATGAGTTGCGAACCAGGTCTTCTTGGCTGAAGTTTCAGTCTGGAGAAGAGAAATGGAGATGTGAAAACTAAACCTACAATGGTGCGTGAATTATGCAATATCTCTGGCATGGTTGTGCAATCCCTTAGCAATAGGATAAGCTGCGCTTGCGTTTGCTGATGACCCTTATGAGCCCCTGAAGGGGGCATGGTTCATGTGATTTCCTTACTTAAGGATAGCCATGTTTGTGTATGAGTGTTAATTGTGTTAATCTGTCAGAGGATGGACAATATGATGGGGCAACATTGCTCTGCAATACACTTTGTTGAAAGATAAACAACATTTGATAATGAGACCTCTGAAGAGGGTGGACGTTGTTTGAGGAATTTTTCACCAAAAGAAAAAACGTAGCATAAAGCTCTACAATAAGGGTGACTTTGTTGCGCAAAAACCTTGTTGAAAGAAACTAAGTTTGATGAACCCTCTGATGAGGGTGGATGTTGTTTGTGGAATATCTTTGCCAAAAGATGAACAACATAGCATAAAGCCCTACGATAAAATCGATGGTGTTGTGCAATACCTTTTGTCAAAAGTTGAACAACGTTTACATATGAGCCCTTTGATAAGGATGAGCTAGGCTTGTGTAGAACCTTTGTAAAGGACAAACCATGCTTAGAACTGTGGAAGCCCTGGTATGATTATATGATGTCCTTGCTGGAGGATAGACATTTACATTTATGCATTTGGCAGATGCTTTTATCCAAAGTGACTTACAGTGCACATATTGCAGGGACAATACCCCCAGAGCAACCTGGAGTTAAGTGCCTTACTCAAGGACACAGTGGTGGTGGCTGTGGGGTTTGAACCAGCGACCTTCTGATTAACAGTTATGTGCTTTAGCCCACAACGCTACCACCACTCAGACATGATTGAATTTGGATGTAACAGTGAGTGGCCCCAGGCTGCCACCATATGGAGGAAGTGAGCATGTGTGATAATTTGAGGGTTGGGTTGAATATATTTCTGGTATGATGAGGAAGGCCAGCGGCCAAGCATCTTGATTGTGAATTCTGATAATCCTTGATGAGCAGCAGTTGTGGCTGCATCAATTCTGAATAAATGTGCTAAATTTGAGGGGTCAGATGCGAATTGCAAACTAGTTTACAGATATTTTACCATGGATATCTAGGGGCAGAAGAAGCTGGAGATATCAGATATTATTATCCTACAACCACATCCTGAGTGGTCTGTTTAGGAGTGTTTGAGAAAAAGGGAGAAATTAGTGTGAACTTGGCAAGTCCTATTTGCATGAGTTTTAGCAGAATCTAAAAGGGGGAGGAGTGAAGGACTTAGTTTTGGCAGAAGGTCCAAAAGGTGTAGCAGGGGATGGGAGGTATGCTGGCAGAGGGACATAGTCGATAAAACTCATGAAAACAAGATAGTCAATGATTTAATTGAAAAACCTGGGAATGTGCTCAGCTGACAGAATGAAGTTGCAGTTGATGCCCTGCCATGTCAAATGTCTCAGTAAAGGCATAATGAGACTAGAGGAGAACCGGCACTTATTGATGAAGCAAAAACAACGACACATTTGCATGCCTGGGGGGGACTCCATAATACGCTGGCGATGACGATGGGATAAATTTAGAAGTTGCGGATGAAGGGGAGCTGAGCGCGAGAGTGACAAATTTGTTTGGCCATTTTCCTGCAAACCATGATCCTATAAAGTTGCCTCCAAGACCTACACGTGGTGCGTGTCAGTGAAAATGGACATCCTGTCTGAGGTTTTGTGGTTTTCATTATGGAAAAGGGGAATCCAGTTCCAGTGATTTAGTAACGGTGACCAAAATTGGAGGTCTGATTGGTAGCCTTCATCAATAGATACATTTTCAGAGAGTTATTGACAGAATGGGATAGCGTCAGGAGTCGAGAGATGGAGCGGCCTTGATGAATGATGCACATGGCGAAAGGTGACCCAAAGGGACAGGAGATCACATATGGAAACTGAAACTTGTGAGAGGAAGGAAGTGCAAACTTATGATCTGTCTAATTTTTAGAGAGGCAGGGAAGCTTGTATCTTTGGGGAATCGAGCATGATGCCAGAAAATTCGAGAGAAGTAGAGGGGCTCGTGATTTTTTTTTTTTTTTCCAATGGAGATGGAATGCCCAGCTTGTGAAAAAAGGTGTTTAAACTTCCAGAGTGGAGCTGTGAGAGTCACAGGAATAGAGGAGCATAGAATCTGAGTGGGTACGTAAGGAGGGGTGTTTAAAATATTGGAAGGATCCAGCATAAGACTTCCATCAGATAATTAAATATGCAGACTACTTCTACACTTAATTGTGAGCCAGACATTAAAGTAAAATTTACCACATGATGCCAAAATGGGCCAGTCAGCAGGGTAAACATGACACATGGTCAATGACATGTAAAGCTTCAGTTGACTGAACATTCAGAATTTGTTTATTATTTAAATATTGATCTGTTTCTCACCCACACCTGTCATATAACTACTGAAGACACAGAATTAACCACGGGACACCTGTACGGTACGGTATGAAGGCGCGTGCAGACCAACTGCCGCTCTCATGACATCAGCCATTCTCAGATCATATTTATTGTTGTTTTTCTTTTTATTATTAATGTATTTGTGACATCCTCTTGCAGCTGAATTCCCTCTCAAACGTGATTCAGCAAATCATACAGATTTGATAGGCTGCTGATAAATATATGTATGATGATAACGCAGGCCACAAAAATTGCTTGAGGACCACATGTGACCCTATGTTGAGTAGCTGCTCTAGAGACTGTTGTGCATGAAAATCTCAGGAGATCAGCAGTAACAGAAATACTCAAGCCATGTCACGTTCATGCCACGTTCAAAATATATGACAAAAATGTTTCCCTATTCTCATGGTTTATGTAAATATTAATTGAAGCTCCTGACCTGTATATGCATGATTTTCTGCATTGCACTGCTGCCACACAATTGGCTGATTAGATAATCGCACAGATTGAGACTTGAGACCTTGAGGATTTGAATTTGAGAACTTGTACAATAAATATTTGTATTCGTAAGCTGAAATGTACACTCACAGCTAAAATAAAAATCTGAAGTTGAATGTTGCAATCTGCACTCACAGACAATAACCAAAAATCTGTGTTTTGAATTCAAAGTTGTAGACAAATCATCACAAATGTATAAAATGACCTTGGCACCACTTTTCTTTTATTCAAAACTTAAGGCAGCAATTAAACATTTATGAGCTGTTCCATTTTTAGTCAATTTGACCCAGAAACAAATTTTGACATTTTGATTTTGCAAAACAAATGAAATGGATTATATCTCTGGATTATATATATATATTTTCTTTCTTTTTGACTTTAGTGCATAAAACTCAAAGTGACACAATATGATGGAACGGGTCACAGATGTTTTCTATTTCAGCAGGTTGAAGTTTAACACTGCAACTTAAGGCACTGCAACAATGAGGGCTAGTTGATTTGATGATTCAGTCATACAAATGTTTATTGAAAGAGCATTTGGAACAAATATACATTTTGCCATGTTTTTATGTGCAAAAGTCAGTTAACATTTCCAGTTTTGTTGTGGATCCATGGAAGATATGCTGAAATCTTAGTATAAACTTCAGGCTTCTTCAGTGAATTGCAGTCATCTTTGCTACCAAAGGATGTGACTCCAACTGCAGTGTCTCCACAAACCAGAGGACCTCCTGAATCCCCCTGTTAAGAATGTAAACACAAAGCTACACATTGCTAAAGTGCTATCACAATTCACTGCAACCAATCAGCATCACAGGCGTCCGTGAAACCAATTCATGTACTACCGTTGTTATGTGTAAACCAAATGGCCTCTTTTTTACATACCTCACAGCTTCCTCCACTGCCATAAACACAGATCATCTTGGAAGCGGAGAAATCATTGCCCCATTTATTTTCACAATCATTGTTCTTCATGATCTTCACATTTGTTTCCATGAGCGTCGGGCTCAGTGTGCCTTTATGTTTCAGTGCTCCCCAGCCTGCGACACTGCAGACAGAATCTGCTTCAATGTCCCCTTCTGTCTTTGGTATGGATATCCAATCCACATTGTTGTTTTGTGTGACTTTTTCCTTTAGCTGCAATCCGAAAACAGCAGAATCATAAAGATTTTATCATATTACATAAGATTTAACTGCAATTGAGTTTACTGTATTTGCAGTGTTTATTCTGTATGAAAGCTTAAATTGATGGTTTAAAGTCTTTCATTATTCATTCACCCTCATATTGTTCCAAACAGGAAGAGTCAGGTATAATTGTGAACAAGTGAAATGAGTTGAGATTGTTACCCTCAAAAGCATAATGTCATTGTGTTGATTTTTATTGTTGTAGTTTGGATGTTCGTAGTAGGAATTCACTTTGATTCTTACAGAATTCTCACTCTCATTTTGTAGGTAATGAGCACCGACCACAGTTGTGAGAATTGGAAATCTGGTAAAAGAAAAGTCTTTTTTAGTAATATATATTTAGAAGTGCATAATGGAAGTCTGATGATTTCATGACAAAAGTCATGATGGTTATTTCAGTTTCATTTTATTAAAGTTAAAAAAAAAAAAAAAAAAATTTAATTGGATAGGTCAACCAAAAATACACATTTTGTCTTCATTAACTCACTGTCATGTTTTTCCAAACCTATATGACTTTCTTTCACAGAATGCAAGTTTGAAAGAATATTAACCTCAGTCACCAATCACTTTCATTGGAAGAGACTGTTAATAAGTTAAACACACTACAGATTTACGCATTTAAATTACGCATAACAAAATCCATAACATTATACTGAGTAATCTTTAATATAAAAAAAAAAACAAAAAAAATGATATATATATATATATACTAAATAAAATCTTACTTGGTTCGGCAATGTGCAGCAGTCAAGACAAACTCATTAGAAATGAGGAATCCACCGCATACATGTTGCCCATTGTATTGAACAGAAACCATGTAAGGTCTGGAGTGGGGTTTCGCTTCCTTACCATTCACTATACCCACATTCACATAGGCTGAGAAAGAAATGCAATGAGTATCTTTTAATATATTAGTAGACTATATTACTATCTCATTGAGATCATACTTTACATGAAATCTTTATAAGGCATCAACAAAACTGCTCAGATATTGAGACAATTAAATAGAGAGTTTATAGATTTTAACTGAAACATACATGCATGTTGGTTGTAATTTTAACATTTATGTAGAAAATATTTGTTTGCTCATATTTCTTCCTCAATATCTGATATATGCTAATAAAAGAGTGGCAATTATGATGCTCTTCCATCAGTCTTACCAGTGAAGCTCAGGTTTGGCAGCAGAGTGACCAGCAGAAGCAGACAGATGGTTGTCATGATGTTGAAGACAATAAGTGAGATCTCACTGAGAAAACGGTTTAAATATAAGTGTGGGAGCAGAGATATTTGTGTTTCCCATAAATTTTTTGATTTTATCTGCTTGTGGTATCAGTAACTGGTGATAAAAAGAGAGCTTTTTGTTGACAGCATGGCTTCATGCATTCAGAATACTTCTCTTTCACATTTGTGGTTTCAGTGTCAGTAAACTGATGGTTTGTACACGGAGTACTTTGCACAGGAGAACTTGTAGATGTGTGTGTTATGCAAACTTCCTCTAATGATAAGAAGTGAAAAATGATGAATACAGGGACAGAGTAGTCAAATTTTTTCCTCAAGTGTCAGAATTTCTACTCTGTAGTAGTGAGTCTGGAATGGAAGGACTCTGTAGTGACCCCTTATGTAGCACCTCATCAGTCTAGCTCCAACTCTAAAACCGGGCACTGGGGTGCACTTAACTGTTCTGTCCCATCAAGACTTTGCAGCATGATGGTTCTGCATCAATGAGAAATTCTGTACACCTTATGCAGAAAGAGTCAGATACAGACCTGAGAAGATCACACTTATTGGTATTCTAATCAATTCAAGCTTGAAATATAGCTGCAAGCAGCAATTATGCAGCCAAGCACACCAAATCGCAAACATTTCGATTGAATATAGAATTCTGGTGATGATTTTAAGCAGAGTGGTGAAAAAAGACAATTGTTGTATTACTTATAGTGTCAAACAAATGCTTATAAATTTCAACCAATAGGTGGCACTGTCACCAAATTGAAATGATATTGTAAGGGCTAATGCCATTTATGAAGTTTCATGTCAATACACCAAAACTTTCAAGAAATACAACCTCAGATCCTTATTGGCCTCTTGCCATTAAATTAGTTGATGAATTACATGAGAACAGTTTGGTCTATCAGAAAGCATTTTCAGTACATTTTGTCATGAGAATCTCTAAATGATGCATGCAAAATTTTGTGCAAAACTGACTTTCGACTAAGAGGAGTTAAAAAAAAAAGTTGGTTTTTAATTAAATTCAAAATGGCAAACAGGAAATAAGGCCGACCATTGCAAATGTGGTAAGAACATATTCGGGGTGACCCAAGAAAGCTAAGGACACAAGTCTCATGAGAGGCATCATTCAAAAGTTTTAAGCATTCCTTTTAATATTTTGACCACTATGTGGCACTGTCCCCAAGCTTTTTGAGTACCTCCAGGGCATGGCCCCAATGACACATACCAAATTTCGTAATGACACACCAATGAGTTTGTAATATACAGCAATTTAAGACTAAATTAAAAATAGCCGACACCCAATATGGCCGAAAAATTGGGTATCATTAGGCTCAGTATACCCCAAGAAATCAAAAGAGAACGGTCTCATGATTTTAGGCCAAACTATATAAATTATTTTTTTAAGCAAATATAGCCATTTTTCCAAGGGCGTAACTTTGCGTCTACCATTGGGGGGGTTAAACTCACGGCATATTTTTAATTTATTTATTTATTTAATAATTTTCTTGTGTAAAGGTGACATGCTAATTTGCCGTTCCTGTAACAGTCCACCTAGTTTCACAGAGTGGTTTCAGGGCACTTGAGGTTCCATGGTCAGATATCGCAATCTGATGAAACATCTGTTTGAATTTACCAGACTGTCCACACAAAACTCCTAATTGATGAACCCAGTCAAGGGCATCTCGCACAACTATAGAAGCTGTGCATGCCTTCTGTGCTATCAAATTAACACAGTGTGCTCCACAGTGCACATATAATGCAAGTGGTTGTTTCTTCCTAATGTGAGCCTGTGTTCCAGAATATTTGCCAGACATATTCGCTGCACCATCATATGTCTGCCCACGCAGTGCTGACAATGGCAAATTTAGTCTGCAGATTACATCTAATGCTACATTTGCAAGAGATTCTCCTGTGGTCTCAGGCACTGAATACATCCCAATGAATTCCTCATGAGGATTTAAGTCATGATCCACATAACGAAGACATACAGATTCTTGTTCTTGACCTGATGCGTCTTGTGTCCCATCAACAATCAAGGCAAACTGTGTGACTGGGAGGCATCGAATAGTGTCAGCTATTCCTCTTATAATGTCTTTGCTCATTATGCCTAGTATTTCGTTTTGAATGAGAGGACTTGTGTAATCCTGCTTGTGCGTCACTAACCACTTCTGAAAAGCAGGGTCATCTTCTGCCTTTTCTTTCAGATGTTGGGATAGATTACCCTTCTCTTCCACATGACCTCGTAGAGCTAAACCTTGCCTAGCTAAGTATTTGATGGAGCCTACAATCTTCATCAATGCATACCTTCCTTCCTCCTGTTGTCTGGCAACAGCTGAAGAAAGCTGTGAAGCCACAGTGTTACCTTTTTGTGCACAGATGTTCATGGCATGAATATGCAACTGACTTTTTGCATGTTCTGAGAACTTCTGGATAGCCTTTTTCCAATTTCTAAAGCCTACACTTACAAAGGCAGGGTCACACTTGCTTGCAAATGTTGACTGATTCAAAAAAACCTTGGCACAGTGAAAACATATGACCCCTTGTAAAGTGGCACTGTAATGCAACCAAGGAAAAGTTGTGAACCATTTTTGTTGAAAAGACAACACACAGTTAGCTCGCTTCTGCACTACTATAAACTTAGGATCAGGTTGTGCAGGCTTTGTGCAGGTGATGATGTCTGAAACATCAATCCCTCTCTGTCCCTGTTTTCTGTGTTCGACTGGTCCCTGACATGGGGCTCAATATCCTGTGTTTAAACATGACATGAAAACGTGTTACTCTCTGAAATAACAATCTTATTAAATGAATGTATTGAACATATCAATAACACTATTCACAGCTAAATTATGTTGCGTTCTCACCTGCTCATTTGCCTGACTGCTGCCCTCATCATGTGACCCTCTGAGGAAACCACAGGAACCAAATTACTTGCTTTACACAAATCCTCTCATTCAAAACAAAATACTAGGCACAATGAGCAATGTCAATGTCAAGATAAGTCAAGACTTTTTGAGAGGGCATCTACAGTTGTGAATTCTTTAGACTTAAAACCCATAACAATGCCAAGAGTTCGACAACCACCCGAGCGCTATAGTGGACAATCAAGTGGTTTCAGTCCTAAAACTGTTATGCAATTCTACAGAGTTGAGTTTTATAAGGTACTTGACACCATTCACACGCAGTTCACAGAACGTCAGTGTTCTGACAGTGTATGTTTGCATGCACAATTTTGTTTAAGGTCTCTTACCTGGTCATCTGTGCCTCCTGTGCTGCCTGTCTCTGTGCTCTCTCTCCCTCACTTTGGTCACCTGACCCTCTGTCGCCTCCTCCTCTCTCTCCTTCTTCAATTGCTGTATCTCCTCTGTCGCCTCCTTCTCTCTCTCCTTCTACAATTGCTGTATCTCCTCTGTCGCCTCCTTCTCTCTCTCCTTCTACAATTGCTGTATCTCCTCTGTCGCCTCCTTCTCTCTCTCCTTCTACAATTGCTGTACCTCCTCTGTCGCCTCCTTCTCTCTCTCCTTCTACAATTGCTGTATCTCCTCTGTCGCCTCCTTCTCTCTCTCCTTCTACAATTGCTGTACCTCCTCTGTCGCCTCCTTCTCTCTCTCCTTCTACAATTGCTGTATCTCCTCTGTCGCCTCCTTCTCTCTCTCTCTGGTCACCTGTCTCTCTCTTATCGCCTCCTTGGCCATTTCCCTCTTCCTGATATATATAAAAATCTCAGTTAATGTTCAAATGGTTTGAGAGAGGCTGTATATCCTAATCAGTTTTGGAGAATGCATGTTCCCTCACCAAAAAGTTGGAAAGCATTTTAAACACCTTTTGCCCACTTACTAGCACATTAAGATTGCTACAAAATAATCATAATAATAATAATAATATTTAGGGCTGTCAATCGATTAAAAAAAATAATCTAATTAATTATATACTCTGATTAATTAATCTAAATTAATCACATGCATCCATTTTTGCTATGAACATATCTTAAAAACAAGTTTGGCAGATGAGTGAATCAATTAACAGCCAAACCAACATTATAGACTTTAAAGTTCAACGTGTCTCTCTTTTATTATAATTTTCCATTTGGGTCAGCATAGTGTCTGGTGTCAGATTTTTAGCACGATAAATGCAAATGACTGAAGTTACTACTCACTTTCAATGACATGTGCAGAGTAGGCAACCCTAACACCAAGGTAATGTGTGGAATACCACCTATGATTTATCCTTTTTTGGGCCATTCAAACATGTAGATTTTTATTCACATAATTACTAGGCTGTTGCCTTTTCTATCCAGTAGGTGGCAGTTCAGGATAAGAAATAGCAGTTCAAGAAAATAAACTAAATAGTAGGAACAAAGAAATTAAACCAGCATAGCCTACAAGTGCAAACGGAAATGTAATGTGTGAAGTTACTGGAATGGAAATAAATGTAACCACCTTCTACATACTTTTGAAGACATTTTGTTTCAAGTGTGCAACAAATGTAGTCAATTTATTGTATGTGTGTACAGTACAGGCGTGCACGCTCAAAAGGAGTGGCGTAACCTCTGAACTAGCCCATAGCAGCTAGCTGTCAATGGATGACATCTCTAGTCACAAGTAAATTATGCAACCCCCCCCAAAATGTGTGACTATATTGGAGCAAACAGCAACTTAAGTTACAATTCAGTGACATTGGTTCTACACAGTCCCTGGCACCCTATGGCTTTACCTCATATAGGACACTGGCAACATATAGAACATCTAGTCAGCCAACTCCAGTCAACAAAACAAATCATCAGCTAACTCAGTGTTTCTCAAACTTTTTCTGCCATTCCGAGGGGGTTCCGAACCCCACCTGTCCCCAATCACCCCAACAAAATATTAATAAACTAGGCTTTAAGTTTAACTGTTAAAATGTATTTTATTAACATCATCACATTTTAAAAACTTTACATCAAATAACAGCATTAAAAACTTTCAAATAGAGAAAATGAAAGTGCAATTATATTATCACTTTGCATTAAATAAGACTCAAAAGTAGATAAAACTTGTGTTTGCATAAATGTTAGCCTCTGATAACATCAAATTCAGAAACTGAGAAAATACAAGTGTGGACTAACGTTAGTTGTGCTTTGATTCATTTTGTCACTTTGCAAACTCCATGCAAAAAGAACAAAAAATAAAATAAAATAAATAATAATAATATTCTCAAATTGAGCCGGAGGTGGTAAATTCCTAAAAATGTATGTATTTTTTTTTTAGGTATTTTAATACGATAGCAGCTACCTAAAATACGTTGCGCAAACAGCTCAACTAACGCGATCGTTATAAAGGTGTTTGAAAACAAAACACATCCACTTGCACATATTTGACAATCGGAATATCAGACATATCCTGCTATAGCTATATTTGAGAAATTTTGAATCAAAAAGGAAATAAAAGCAGATCATCAGTCATTCCGCTATTGTGGCTGCGGTGTGACAAGCAATGAATGACGCGTCTCCATGGGAACCATAAAGAGATACTACGATCAATAACGGTCGCCTTGAAAAACTTTTAAACTTACGTGTGAAAAGGTTAAGTAAGGCTTACATTTAAATGTGTCTTTGTTTTGTTTTGAGTGTATGGTCAATAAATAAAGTAATTAAAAAGATGGGCACAAAACCTGTTTGTCGCGCCCCACTTTTCATGTCTCATTCCCCACCCCATACTTTGAGAAACGCTGAGCTAACTTAACAGCTAACTTAGCAATGGGGTACCTCCGTTTGGTCAGAATTTTTCATCTTTTTGGCTGGTGTCGTCCAACAATGAAAAATTGTTGTCTGGCTGCCTTTCAGTGTCCTTTTCATCTTTCCATCAGTTGTCAGCTTTCTACCATTCATCCCAGCGACTGCGCAAAATATTGAACAAACTTGGTAGAGAAAGCGGGTTGGCTGGGTAATACCAAGTACTCAGTGCGGTGGGCGGGGGGTACGTTACAGATTATTTAATGATACTATCTTTCTTGCTGGCAAATGAATTTAATAAAGAAAACGAAAAAAAGTATTCATTCGGAATATTTCATATTTCTTTTAATCTGAATGATGATATTGGGGGGGTTATATTAGCTGGATCTGATTTTTGAGGGGGTCATGACCCCCGTAACCCCCGTGCAAATTACGCGCATGCATTTTTCACATTTCTTGACCACAAGGTGCCACTGTGTCAAAACCATGCCCATAATCAGGTACCCACAGGTTATGCTTGTGGTGACATATACCAAGTTTAGCGTAATATGCTAAAGCGTTGCAAAGATACAGCCTCACACCCATTTTGGCATGCTCACGTCAAACTTGATGCGGTATACAAGATTTTTTTTTTATCATCATGAATTTCATACATTTTTGTCATGAGTGTCTCTAGATGATTTAATGGAAATCAGACATTCGCCCTTTTATTGAGGATTTCAATAAAAAATATCTGAAATGGCGGAAAACCGAGTGGGCAGAGCTGTAAACCGATGTGATATCTTTTTTTTTTTTAGTCCAAAAGTTATAGGTGTACTTTTAAACTGATGTCCCAAAAAGTTGGCAAATTTGCGGTGTCAACTAATTGGAAGTTGTTTGGTAGTGACCTCCGTATGGACAGTGCTTCTTACATGGCTACACTGAACATTATAAATGGATGAGGAAATGATTTTAGCTGTGAGTTTCTTTATAACTTCACTTCACACACACTCATATATATATACATATATATTTATATATATTTGGGGGCCTTATATATGTGATTAATTCAATTAAGTGAGATGCTATGGGGGAAAAAAATTATCTATTGATCTATTTTCTCTGCATTTTTCTTAACAATTTGTACATACATTCTAGGTTTTCTGCATTTCAAAGTAATTTGCAGTAGAGGACACAAATGCATATCATGTTCCTTATGTTGCAATGCACACTTTCTTCCAAAGGAGGTCTCCAAAAAATACGTTTTCACCTTTGATGTGAGGCTTTTCTTTCCCTATGTCTTCTTAATTTTTATTGCACATATTGTTGATACAACACCTTCTTTTCTCAGGTACCAATTAATCAGATACATTTATATGGGTATAAATATCGCAGGTAGTCAATAAACCTCACAATATGTTTACTATTGGGTGTACAAGAAAAATACATAAACCGCAAAGCATGGTATCTCCCTGTATATGTAAGCTGTTGAAGTTTATATGATTGTCTGACGTCACCTTTCATGAGTATCAAAGTGTTTATATGTGTGTGTGCAGCTAGAGGTGGTCTTGAATAAAGCAAAGTAGATTTTGTATGCCATTTGATTGTGATGTGCGTACATTGGGGACCATAGGTGGACATTATTATCAAATTTCCTTCACTGATGAAGATCATTTTTTACAGTAACTTGATTCATCATGCTCCCTGAACCACTCTTTCACAAATTGAACCCGATGAATCTTTGCACTGTTGTCCTTGAATATGTCTGTGAAGAAAAAAAAAATCAGTTGTTGGGATAACCTGGTCATTAAGTACATTCAGTTAGTTAGCTCACTTCACTTTATTGCTGCATAGTTTTGCAGAGCCTAGAATTGACCAAATGAAGCAACCCCAGATCATTACACTGCCTCCAGAGGCTTGTACAGTGGGCACTAGGCATGATGGGTGTGTCGCTTCATGTGCTTTCCTTCTTAACCTGACGCAGCCATCATTTGGATTAGGATAAATCTGGACTCGTCAGACTACATGACCTTTTTCCATTATTCCACAGTCCAGTCTTTATGCTCCCTAGCAAATTTTGAAAAAAGAAAAAAAGATGTTTTTTCCAATTAGCCTCGCTAATAAATGGCTTTCTTGTGGCCACAAATCTGTTTAGTCCCAATTCACTATTAAGTAGCCATGAGATGTACTGTTGATTTTTTTTAAAGCTGTGACTTCCCCAAGCATTTTAGTGATCTCCAAACACAATAATTCAAGATTATTTTTTTTGACGTCATTTTCACGAAGCTGACAGTTCACCACTATCTTTCCAGGTTTTATTAATGTGTTGGACCGTTCTTAACCCAACTCTAGTGATTTCAGCAATCTCCTTAGTTGCTTTCTTTGCCTGATTCAGGCCAGTAATTTGCCCCTTCTGAAACACCTTAACATCTTTTCTACAACCAAGGGATATGTCTTCCGACATGGTTGTTTAAGAAATGAGAAGCTACACACAGCATCAGTTAGGGTTATAAAAAAAAAAAAAAAAAAATTGCCTGCTGAAACATATTAATCACTGCCTATGTTCCAATCATAGGCTCTTCAGTATCTGCTTATTTAAATCCAAATGGCCAGGCAGTGTAGCTTGCACTCCAAAACCTGGAGCAATTTGAAAATTAGATAAATATGGTAAAACTCTACAACCATTTTGCTATATCTGCTGTTCATCTTATAAGCTCCAACCACAAGTGTCTGACTCTGTTCTTTGTCAAGAGAAAATGACATTGTGCTTTTAAAATTGGTAAAATTAGGGAACATGGTGTTGTCACATTTTCTCATGAGTTTAAAAAAAAAACAAACAAAAAAAACATACAAAACATGAACATACTTGTATATCTTTGGAGGACCATAAACAATGACAATAACTTAACATGATGAAATTGTACATTCAATTAAGTCAATTAATGATCATGGAAGAAATGCTGAAATCTTCAGGATGGGCAAGATTATTGCAGAGAATTTAGTCACCAAATGATGTTACACCAACTGCAGTGTTCTCACAAACCAAAGGACCTCCTCAAATCACCCTGTTAAGAATGTAACTCACAGATAACTATAAATGTGAACGCAAACACATAATTTAAAACAATTTCTGACCACAGTGATGCCAAATGCAATCTGTATGTGATCTAATAGTTTACATACCTTACAACTTACTCCTTTGCCATGTACATGCATAATCTGTACAGAAGAGAAGTCCTACTTTCTCCATCTAGTTTCATTTACGGTGTTCTTCAGCATCTTCATATCTGACTTCGAAAGCTTTGCTCAGTGTGCCATTAGTGGTCAGTCTTCCCCAGCCAGTGACACAGCAAACATGATTGGCTTTGATGTCCTCTTCGGCTTTTGGTATTGTAACATTCAGGCAGACTGGCTGAAGACAGGACAAGACAAAGATGTGTGAGAACCCAAGTGCAGTTTTATTTAAAGTGCTTACATGTAAACGTGAATTCAAATAAAAAATGACTTGCCTGTTACAAACAACAATACTCAACAAAAGATAATGGCTAACATGAGGGCTTAAATACAAACAAAAAGGTTACCACATGACATAGACAACCAATGACGAGACTAAACTAATGAACAAGATAACAATAATAATTAACAGGAACTGATAATAAAACAGAACTGATAATAAGATAACAAGGCACATGAAACCAAATACTCGCATGACAAGAACAAATGAGGGGAACGGGAAATCACATGGCAAGGACACATGACCAGAAACAGAGACAGGAAGTAAACTAATTTCAAAATAAAAGTCATGAAAACAAAACATGAACAAAACACATTTAAATGTGATAGGTATGGATATCCACTTGACTTTGTTTTGTGTGACTTTTTTTCCAGCAGCAATCCAAAAACATTATCGTCGTAAGAACAAACTGCAGTTGATATTTTCTAAATTTACTCTTTGTGAAGGCTTACAGGATAGCAGACACTACAGTAGTCTCAATCAGATCCCTAGTTCAGTGGTAAGGGCACTGATCAGGAAGTCGTCCATTTCTCAGTCTGCCCCAATCACAAAATCGTTCCAGTGCACTGAAACGTTCTCTTCCTAAAAATTGCCAGAATACACCATAAAAACCAGGGAGTATTGTTGCTCACTATGTGCCCTTACCAGAAATTTTGTTATGTCTTCTGTAGTCTCTAGAAGATGAGCATGTGTAAAACTATAAAGTCAAAGCCTTATTTTCTCTTTATAGGTGCATTCAGTAATTTGAGGATAAGTTATAAAGTTTTACATATTAATGAATCAATTGTGGTTTTATGAAGAGTGATCTGATGGTGTACATTCACATGAGATGAAGACTGTACTCATAATAGTTTCCATGTTGCTACTTGCAGCAATATTTGTACTTAAATTTCTGTATTCTTTCAGAGTTCAATTCTGATGTGGTGGCAAAAGTCATGATGAACTTTTCAGAATGATAAACTCTATAGTCACACTGCAGTCATATTTATAGTTAAAATTTGGGCTGTCAATTTTTCAAATCGATTAAGATTACATGACATCTTAATCAAATGAATTGCAACTAATCACAAATATCAATGGTCCCCAAATAAAGATAATTCAATATAAATAATGCATAATCATTCAAGCAATAACAAATATTATATTTATGTTTTATGAATAAAATAGAGTAAACGTTTATATTGTGGAAGACAAGTAAAGCATTGATTAGACAATACAAAAAGTGGCTTTAGATGTCAATATACTGTAATATTTTTTTTATTTCCATATCACTGAACAAGCCTGCAGTCGACCTAAATCCTTTTTTCACAGGACACACTTTTGCATTTCATCTGCTCTATATTTATTTGTCGTTTTATGTACATATGCATCAAAATGACACTTGGAGTGACATTCCTGCATTCTGTTGTGCTTTGTCTAGCTGTCAAGAATGTGCACTCCAGTGAGACTGACTCTCATTCTGTGGCTGTGCTGTTTGCGTGGTTTGGTTTGTTGTGCTGCACTGACTGCCCCCTACAGACATGGCTTATAAAAACACTAATTTACATGTACTTCCCTATTACATTTCTCTGATTGTAGGAAACATTAAGTACAGTTCAGGGGGCATGATTACTTGTTTATTTATTTAGCATGTTTAATATATATATATATATATATATATATATATATATATATATATATATATATATATATATAATTTATGCAATTAATTGCAGTGCTTTCCTGAGAAATTCCTGAGAAATGCAAGCTTGTAGTACCACCTGTTTACTCCAGAGGGCAGTAAGTGAAATTTCAGCTGTGTGAGCAACACAGTTTATTACAGTAAACAAATATTAACAACCCTTCAGCGGACACACATTACAAACATGCGTTATGTTCTTGCGTTCAAATCACTTGAAGGAGAGCAAATGCGAACTAAGGGATCTAAAGATTGAGTATTAAACTATATTTAACTTGACACAGTTTCCTAAACATTTTATTTTTATGACGCAACACACCCGAGGCGTGACACAAGCATATCTGATGCAGGTCGTATGGTCTTTACCTCACAAATATTTATTACCAACAAGGTTAAGGAGGTGTCCTTTAAACTGTAACATAGTTTTTACCCAGTCCATCATCTTTATTTAAGAAACATGCTCCCTGAAATAGATCCACTTTGCTCCTTCTGTAATGCTGTAGATGAATCTGCCCCTCACCTTTTTTGGGAATGTGTCCACACTGTAGTATTTTGGAGCAAATTTTGTTTGTTTGTACGTACCTCTATTTTAACTAGTTTTTCTTTGCTTAATAAAGACGTTTTATTTGGTTTTCACAGTTTTGGTATCTTAAGTTAATATGTTCTGATTAATCTGTTTATTTTTCTTGCCAAGATTTTTATACATACGTGTAAATTTATGTCTATAAAGCCCCTATTTGCACTTTAAATATTATTTAAATACTCTTTGTACCTCCAACAACTCCAAAGCATTGAAAAGCATTGCACTATGTAATGAATATAATGTCTTGGCATTATTGTAGAATATATCTGTAGTATTGTGTACTATGTATACCCCTGTAAGGCTGGGTGCCAATGTGTTTACATTCAAAGGCAAAGAGCAAATGTATGATCTTCGAGAAAATAAACAAATGAAGTTTCTCACAATTAGCAACTCTTCCTGAGGCACCACACCCCACTGAGCGAAGACTGCAAATTCACACCTCATTGTTGCCCTTCCACATCTGTCCCATTCTCTCCCCTCTCCTCCTCATCCATTCCCCCTCAGCGCAGAATCACCTCAAACTCACCTAATATCTGTATGTAACAAAAGACCATATCTGATGTATACAAATAATGTAATTAGTGTAACATGTTTGGTGTCATTTCAAATGTCTCAGTGCGTCTGGTATAGTGTTTTTCCCCAGGTTTTTAAAACTGATTGACAACAAAGTTATAAGGTCTTTGCCAAATACTGAATAACTCTGGAGGTCTATCCCCTTCCTTGAAGGTTTAACACCAGGAAGCCAAAAAACCCATTCACCCCCAAATACACAAAGGATAATACCATTTGGTACACAATGTGTATTCTGTCTGGATATTTAAGGAAGGCTGGCCCAGAGCTCAAGGTTCTCTGTAGTCAGATGATCCCACACCTCACTGTGTGTAACTTTAATAACAGAAATCTGCATTCAGATTTCCCATGCTTTGCAATTACATGTAGTTTTCTCAACTGCCAGGTATGTTCTTTGACTTGTTTCTTTAACTTGTTTTAAATCTTACCTGGCAAATACATAGTTACTTTTTGATTTATTCTGTATTCCTCTGAAATCATTTATATCAATACTGGGTCTTTAAAATAGGAGAAACTGCTCTGGAGGAACCGAGCAGGAGAATACCATTTTAAGAATCATTTATATCATAACTGAAGCTTTATTGTAGGAGGAAGCCACTTAAAGACTATCAGTTTGAATCTCATTAGAAACTGATCAAAAGGTAAATGAATAGAAGAGGATTCAGAGTAATCAATAACTTAAATGATTAAAATAAAAGAATGATCAGAAAGGTAAATGAATAGAAGAGAATTCAGAGTAATCAATAACTTAAATGATTAAAATAAAAGAATGATCAGAAAGTATTTAGAGCTTTAATCTAAATTAGAGGTCAACTTAAAATTGGAGTCAGATTAATATAAAATTGGAGTCAGATAAAATTAATAACGGGTTGAATTTGTAAAGTACAAATTATTAACAATAATTGCTTTACTTCAGTGCTCAGAAAAGACCGAACAATGCAGATACCTTCAAGGGGCAAATCTATATGTTTTTAGCAGTTTTGCCTGCCATTTTACACCCCTGGCTTGTTTCTAAAAAAACAAAAAAATGTCTGACGCAGGTGTACATTGACGGATCCTTAAACAAGCCCTCATAATAAATCTCGAACCGATTGACAATTTCACTTGTGAAATGGATTGCTGTGAACTGTGTGCCAATGATTGACTTATGATCAATAATATGGTAGTAAACAATACATTGTATTCTAAAGTCGCTTTTTGTGTCGTCTTATCAATGATGAACTCTTCTGCTACAAGAATGTAATGCATTTTAATTATATGAATATTTTTTATTTTATATATATATATATATTTAAAGATAACTATGTATAATTATTTAATCATTATATATTGAATTATTATTTTGTGAGGGGCTTTCTCAGCAAATATTTTACTATGTAATTAATTCGATTAAAAATTTTAAACGATTGACAGCCATAATATATATCAATCACGCTTAAATTAATGTGTTAAATTACCAGCCCTAATTAAATTATAACTCAGATTATGGTGCCATCAATAATCAGTGCAGTGATCATCTCAGCCACTCACCATGAGAGATTAAAGTTTTACTTATGATCAAACTAAACAAAATCGTACTTTCCCTGCAATGTGCAGCAGTCAAAACTAACTCATCAGAAATTAGAAATCCACCCAGATATGTTGGTTGTTCATCTGAACAGAAACCATGGTAAGGTCTGGAGTGGGGTTTGCTTCTGTGCCATTCACTATACCCACATTCACAAACACCATTGCCATTAGTCATCATATTCAGATTATAAATTCAGTTAAAAAAAAACATTTTTAGAATGTATCAGTTATTCAGTCATTTAAATGGAGATACAGTATATAAAGAGACCATACTGACATGTTGTTGGTGTATAGTTTTCATATAATTTTATACAAAATAACAATGTTTTGACTTCTGGTGAATAATATGCTGATCAATCTTACCAGTAAAGGTCAGGTTTGGCAGCAGATTGGCTAGCAGGAGCAGAGTGCTAATGGTCATGATGAAGAACACAATCAAAGTGAACTCTCACTGACAAAGTAAGTATAAATATGGTAAGGGTAGGCGGAGACAGACGGAAAGTTGAAAAAACACTTTTTTTTATCTATGGTACCAGCAACACTGATGGTAAGAAGATAGTTTCTTGTTAATCCCTCTTTGCTCATATTAAGGAGACATTTGGGTGATAAGACTATCACTATATTGTTTGATAAGAGGTTCTGCATTTGGGGTCTCAGTCGCATTTGTGTCAGTAACTGTATAGTGATGGTTTGTACACAGACTGTGGCTTGACTTTGCTGTATGGTGCAATTTATTTTCATTGTGTTTTCAGCTTTTATTTGCATTGCTAACTTTGTTGTGTTGTGCACTCCGGGGCTAGTGTAATAATGCTAGGAATAGTTAGTAGTTCCCCTTCTTTCACCCACTCAATGTTGTGTGGAGGTAGTTACACTAGGGGTCTCTCTTGAGAGCCTTAGTGTCACTACATCGACACAACATCTTGTTCCCTCATCAGGGAATGGAGGTTACATCAGTAACTTAGACGTTCCCCTTCTGGCACTCACTCAAATTTGTTTCAATGTAGTGACACTTAAGGCTCTCAAGAGAGACCCCTAGTGTCACTATATTGACACAACGTCTCGTTCCCTCCATCAGGGGAACAGTAAGTGAGACGATTGTGTACAGGTGAAACTCGAAAAATTAGAATATCGTGCAAAAGTTCATTAATTTCAGTAATTCAACTTAAAAGGTGAAACTAATATATTATATAGACTCATTACAAGCAAAGTAAGATATTTCAAGCCTTTATTTGATATAATTTTTATGATTATGGCTTACAGCTTATGAAAACCCCAAATTCAGAATCTCAGAAAATTAGAATATTGTGAAAAGGTTCAGTATTGTAGGCTCAAAGTGTCACACTCTAATAAGCTAATTAATCCAAAACACCTGCAAAGGGTTCCTGAGCCTTTAAATGGTCTCTCAGTCTGGTTCAGTTGAATTCACAATCATGGGGAAGACTGCTGACCTGACAGTTGTGCAGAAAACCATCATTGACACCCTCCACAAGGAGGGAAAGCCTCAAAAGTTAAGTGGAAGGGAAAAGTGTGGAAGAAAAAGGTGCACAAGCAGCAGGGATGACCGTAGCCTGGAGAGGATTGTCAGGAAAAGGCCATTCAAATGTGTGGGGGAGTTTCACAAGGAGTGGACTGAGGCTGGAGTTACTGCATCAAGAGCCACCACACACAGACGGGTCCTGGACATGGGCTTCAAATGTCGTATTCCTCTTGTCAAGCCGCTCCTGAACAACAAACAACGTCAGAAGCGTCTTACCTGGGCTAAAGAAAAAAAGAACTGGTCTGTTGCTCAGTGGTCCAAAGTCCTCTTTTCTGATGAGAGCAAATTTTGCATCTCATTTGGAAACCAAGGTCCCAGAATCTGGAGGAAGAATGGAGAGGCACACAATCCAAGATGCTTGAAGTCCAGTGTGAAGTTTCCACAGTCTGTGTTGGTTTGGGGAGCCATGTCATCGGCTGGTGTTGGTCCACTGTGCTTTATTAAGTCCAGAGTCAACGCAGCCGTCTACCGGGACATTTTAGAGCACTTCATGCTTCCTTCAGCAGACAAGCTTTATGGAGATGCTGACTTCATTTTCCAGCAGGACTTGGCACCTGCCCACACTGCCAAAAGTACCAAAACCTGGTTCAATGACCATGGTATTACTGTGCTTGATTGGCCAGCAAACTCGCCTGACCTGAACCCCATAGAGAATCTATGGGTCATTGCCAAGAGAAAGATGAGAGACATAAGACCAAACAATGCAGAAGAGCTGAAGGCCGCTATTGAAGCATCTTGGTCTTCCATAACACCTCAGCAGTGCCACAGGCTGATAGCATCCATGCCACGCCGCATTGAGGCAGTAATTAATGCAAAAGGGGCCCAAACCAAGTACTGAGTACATATGCATGATTATACTTTTCAGAGGGCCGACATTTCTGTATTTAAAATCCTTTTTTTTTATTGATTTCATGTAATATTCTAATTTTCTGAGATTCTGAATTTGGGGTTTTCATAAGCTGTAAGCCATAATCATAAAAATTATATCAAATAAAGGCTTGAAATATCTTACTTTGCTTGTAATGAGTCTATATAATATATTAGTTTCACCTTTTAAGTTGAATTACTGAAATTAATGAACTTTTGCACGATATTCTAATTTTTCGAGTTTCACCTGTATTATTTACATTGCCAAGCCGGTTCTCGCCTCCTCCTTTCCATTGAACTGCGTTACACTGGTGCCGAAACCCGGGAAGGAGGAGGCGAGAACCAGCTTGGCAATGTAAATAATAGTTTAATGAGAAGCTTAAACAAAACACAAAACACAAACATGACGGACATGTCCGTAAACGATCTCTCTCTCTCCCGAACCATCCACCGCTTGATTTTTACTAACAAAATCTGAAATCTGTTCTTTCCCATGCAACGAAAATGCAAGGTAATCATTGGTTGTCAATGACGTCCCTGGATACAACACACACAATGATGGAGACCAGAACCATATTCTGTGCTATTGCCAAAGGGACAAATGTTTAGATATCTGAAAACATGTGCACACACCCCAAAGTCTGCTCGACTCATATCAGGACATCAGTGAAAATCTCATTCATTTCTAAACACTTTTACTAGTTTCAATAACATATCCTGTAAAATCAAACAAACCAAATGGAAACATCATGTGCGTATGATATTGCCAGCAAGATCAATATGACAAACTAGGACTGAAATCTGATTGGTCCACTGTTCTCTGTGAGACTTAGACTAGCCCGATGGAAAGAGTCCAAAATAAATGTCCCGGTCAAAGCTAGACAAGCTTATTTTACCAAATGTGTTGGATGGGAAGGAGAGAAAGTGTGATTCAGGGGGGAAAAATACAGAATGAGCTTTTGAGGAACCTTTGAGGGCAAGCGCAAGTTTCAACAGAGAAAAAAATCAGTGTATAGATGGTGACAAAAGACAAAGGTGACAAATTTATTTCAGGGGCTGTACAATGTATTCACAGCGCAACAATCTTCATCTTAGGGTGCTTACGTCAACCCGAGTTCATTTCATCCCACTGCCACCGCTGGCCTCTGTTCACATCATATTCTTAGGTCCAAACCGCAGCCCGATTATGTCATCAACGTGCATAAAAGCGGCAGCTGTTTACCACTTTAGGTAACAACATGAGAAGACATCCCTGTGTTAAGTGAAGTTTTAAAGTTTTTATCTTTGGATTTACCACAGAAACATACCATGCACAAAATTACACTTGTGTTTGTCTTCCATGGATCCATTGAATGTGCATTGATGAATGTTAGCATTCTGCCACGTGCCCTTGTATGCATTGCAAGAGATGTGAAGAATGTGAGATGCTCTCTGATGGTCATTTATTTGGAGACAAGCTGGTATGAGAAATACATTATACCATAATAATTGCGATCGGGAGCCTGCAAAGATACAAATTATGCCATTACAAGTGGTTCACTTCCGCAATTTGGTACGATTGTGTTCATATAAGCATCAAACCATGCTGGAGTTCACATGAATCGTTCCCCAGGGCACATTTTTTTAAGTGGAACCGAGTTCGAAAAACAGCATTCACATCACCCAAACGAACAGAGCTTTGACGCCATTCAAACCCGGATGTGACGCAAAAAGTGCTAGTGTGAATGCCCCCTTATTCACTTACCACCTGCAATATAGATTAATAAAGTGCTAAATGCACTGAATTTTTATTGTTGAAATTTTGTGGTTTAATTTTTTTTTTTTTTTTTTTTGTGTAAACACGCCTCCTCTGTAAAATTGGCTAATTATACTGTAGATTTTGCCTTATTCACAGAACTCAGTGAATTTGCCTGGTATATTTGGTATAGTTTCAATGAATATCACGTTCTATCTGTTCATTACAATGGCAATGGATAGTCTCTTTTTAAAAATTAAAAAATGTCCAAGATGTTTTATAAAAGTAGTCCTTCCCATTATATTCCAAATTTCTAAAGGTGTACTATAGGTTTTTATAAAAAAAAAAATTCTAATAATTTTTATCTTGACGTATGTTGCTCATTCATGAGCGCTATAGAGTTTCATGCATGTTCACGTAAATACATTATTTGTTTTTCGGTGTTATTTATTTGTGTCAATTTTTGGTTTTTTTTCAAAAGGATGATTGAATCAATGAGAGTAGCAATATAACTGGGCATATACCCAGATATGTATTATAGTTTTGTACACTTTCTGCATTTTAAAAAGCTGATTTAGGTGCCTGGATTGCAGTGGTTGAGCAATGCTGTACAGTCTTAGCAAATTATGACCGATTGTGGGGGTATTCTGCTTCCTACTCAACATAGCAATCAAAACCGGCTTGCAACATAGGCAACTGCACTATGCAAATTGGGTTCAGCACAGATGTTTTGGGCATGTTTGCGTAGTTAGCTGGTTTTCATAATTCCTTTAATGAACTGGGTGCTAAAACAACAAAACTATGTTATAGTGGATAAAAGTTATTGTTTGTAAATTTCCCCAACGAAAGCCTTTCTCTCTAAAACACACACACACACATGCATATACATACACATACACACAAACGAAAGAACTCAGAGGTCATGACAGACTGAGGTTTTGCCTAGGCATCCGTATAGAATTTGCATAGACCCATACCATCTTACGCATTTCCTAGTCTCTCAAAAGCCAAAGACAACCTCACAATCTTGGGACTGCAGCCAATATACAGCCTGCTTCAGTTGTCCAAAACCTTTAACAATGAACAGCAACCTGGCCCTCCTCTATCCACAAATCCCCCTTCTCCTCACGGCAGCCTCCTCAACCCCCTCGCCAGGAATTGTCTCGTCCGCAGGCATTCTGGGAATGCCAAAATGGTGCCGAAGTCTGGGGAGACTTTGTGGTGGCAGCACATACCGCGACAGTGGCATGACGAGGATCGTGAGGCGTGTGTGCCGCTCCAGTATTCATGCGCATCCAGTTGCTTCAGACAGCACACACTAATCCTCGACATGATGAAAATCAACACCATGATGGATCTTGTCATGTCAGCCAAGGTTGAAAGAAATAGAGCAACCGCAAATGGAAAAGGACCTGCTTTGGAACGAGGAATTTTTGAAATAACTGTTTTTACAGCCTGAGAGTCAAGCAACAACTCACTTTAATTGCCATCTTAAAGTCTCTCGGACAGATGCAATGCTTCATTACTAGGCTCTTTGACAGACATGAAAAAGCTAATACACTATATGTAAAAAATATATTGGCCTCATACCAGGGTATTTTATTTTATGTATGTTTTTTTTTTTGTTTGTTTTAGTGTTTTAGTATATAGTTGTATATAGTTTTCTTTTTGTTCGGTAAATAATTTTTGTATTTTAGTAATTAGGGTACACTACATACAACTAAAAAAGCAACTAGAATATACCTTAATTTTTATAATTGAGTTATAAATTCAAAATATATATACATGGTGGGGCCCTGTGTAGCTCAGCGAATATTGACGCTGACTACCACACCTGGAGTTGCGAGTTCGATTCCAGGGCGTGCTGAGAGACTCCAGCCAGATCTCCTAAGCAACCAAATTGGCCCGGTCACTAGGAAGGGTAGAGTCACATGGGGTAGGGGTTCTCGCTCTCAATGGAGCACATGGTAAGTTGTGTGGATCACAGAGAGTAGCATGAGCCTATACAAGCTGGGAGTCTCCACAGTGTCATGTACAGTGAGCTACATTATAAGATGTGTGGATTGACTGTCTCAGAATTGGAGGTAACTGAGACTTGTCCTCTGCCACCCAGATTGAGGTGAGTAACCGCACCACCACAAGACCTACAAAGTAGTGGGAATTGGGCATTCTAAATTGGGAGAAAAGGGGATTCAAAAATATATTTTTTAAATTATTCGTTTTTATTTCAGTTAATAAAAATGATTTAGTTTTCGTTAACAATAATAACACTGCCTCATGTTAAGTAGATGGTGCAGATGATAGCCAAAATTAAATGGCAAATTTGAGCAAGATATGTTGAGAGAAAAACATTTTTTGGATTACTTACACAAACTGGATCAGTCTCAAAGCAAACCTGAAATGTGCCCCAAAAAATAAGAAACATTTAGTTTCTGTTCATTCTTGTTTCTAAATCAGTGAGTTCTTCATGAAACAAACATGATTAATAGTGAAAAAACAGAATAGGTTCACTGGTTATTAGCAAATGTTAATCTAGCAAATATATAGTGTTTTTGGGATAGATAAAAAATGCTTTAAGATTGAGAATGGGACAGAGAGAGTGAAAGTGGTAGAGAAAGAGAGTAAGGCTGTAAATGGCTAAATGGTGTGATTTGAAGAAATTAGTGGATGACGGAGTGAATTGATTGCTCAGTAGTGATCTTCAGTGGTCCTTGTCCCTTCAAAGACCTCTCCATCTGAAGACTACAGACAAAAAAGCCTCTCTGAAGAACTTCCTTTGTGGGCTAAACTAATAAAAAATAAAGAAGGAAAGCATCTCTAATGAAAATACTAAACCAGTACACTTGAATTCAAATTAATACATTTATGTTTATTAATATAATAGTAATCAGTCATCAAAAAGTGCTATGATCACATTGCTATAAAATATTCAAATGGAATCAGACTTTTAACAGATGTTTTTTTATTGCTTGCTCAATTAATTTATTTCAAATGAGCTAATGCAACACAATTCTTTAGAATTTTGTATCAACTAAATTTGATTGTGTACAAACCATCTATGTTCACTTAATCCACTTGTGTTGGGACTATGTGAATAACATGTGTTGCTGAAGCCGGCAAGGGAATTTCCAGTTTCAAACATGCTTTGCATGGGAATGGAATTAAATGTTATTTCAATGTATTTCGACGCAAATTGACGCAAAGTAGGAGATTTCTTAGTGTTTAATGTTCTGGTATATTGTTTTTTAGAGTTTTTGTCATGTTTAATTTTTTGGATGTTACCAATGTGGAGAAGAGTGGAGCTAATGTTGAGGTTGTGTACTTAAACTACTGAAAGTGTGAATTACGGCATGAAGCAAATACTGAGGATTCATCAGTATAACTGATTGGGTCTCTTTAAATTCTCAACACCATACTTGCCATACAGTACAAAAAGATGCATATATAATATGCTAATGTCAATGTGTTCGTTGCGAGTTATTTGAACAGATAAAACAAGTTAGTTTAACCCGATTCATTCAGGTTTTCACTACACAAAGTATTTGAGTAGAGCCAGCATTTTAATTGTATATAGCAAAAACTCATTATCATTGTGTGGAACCAATGTCCACAATTGAACTACTTTAAACCAACAACTTTTTTTTCAGTGCACATATTGATCTTTCTGCATCAATTTTAGTAAACCCTTTGGCATCATGTTCTCTGGTTCTTTGAGTGGTGTTGTTGGCCACCAATATTTACCTACAAAGTAGAGGTAAAGTCTATTTTAAGACTAAATGCCTCATACCAAAAATAGTGCATCGATATATTAGGCCTACAGTATCTCACAAAAGTGAGTACACCCCTCATATTTTTGTAAATATTTGATTATATCTTTTCATGTGACTACACTGAAGAAATGACACTTTGCTACAATGTAAAGTAGTGAGTTTACAGCTTGTATAACAGTGTAAATTTGCTGTCCCCTCAAAATAACTCAACACACAGCCATTAATGTCTAAACCGCTGGCAACAAAAGTGAGTACACCCCTAAGGGAAAATGTCCAAATTGGGCCCAAAGTGTCAATATTTTGTGTGGCAACCATTATTTTCCAGCACTGCTTTAACCCTCTTGGGCATGGAGTTCACCAGAGCTTCACAGGTTGCCACTGGAGTCCTCTTCCACTCCTCCATGATGACATCACAGAGCTGGTGGATGTTAGAGACCTTGTGCTCCTCCACCTTCCCTTTGAGGATGCCCCACAGATGCTCAATATGGTTTAGGTCTGGAGACATGCTTGGCCAGTCCATCACCTTCACCCTCAGCTATAGCAAGGCAGTGGTCATCTTGGAGGTGTGTTTGGGGTCATTATCATGCTGGAATACTGCCCCGCGGCCCAGTCTCCGAAGGGAGGGGATCATGCTCTGCTTCAGTATGTCACAGTACATGTTGGCATTCATGGTTCCCTCAATGAACTGTAGCTCCCCAGTGCCAGCAGCACTCATGCAGCCCCAGACCATGACACTCCCACCACCATGCTTGACTGTAGGCAAGACACACTTGTCTTTGTACTCCTCACCTGGTTTCCGCCACACACTTGACACAATCTGAACCAAATAAGTTTATCTTGGTCTCATCAGACCACAGGACATGGTTCCAGTAATCCATATCCTTAGTCTGCTTGTCTTCAGCAAACTGTTTGCGGGCTTTCTTGTGCATCATCTTTAGAAGAGGCTTCCTTCTGGGACGACAGTCATGGAGACCAATTTGATGCAGTGTGCGACATATGGTCTGAGCACTGACAGGCTGACCCCCCCACCCTTTGAACCTCTGCAGCAATGATGGCAACACTCATACGTCTATTTCCCAAAGACAACCTCTGGATATGACGCTGAGCACGTGCAGTCAACTACTTTGGTCAACAATGCGAGGCCTGTTCTGAGTGGAACCTGTCCTGTTAAACCACTGTATGGTCTTTGCCACCATGCTGCAGCTCAGTGTCAGGGTCTTGGCAATCTTTTTATAGCCTAGGCCATCTTTATGTAGAGCAACAATATTTTTTTCAGATCCTCAGAGAGTTCTTTGCCATGAGGTGCCATGTTGAACTTCCAGTGACCAGTTTGAGGGAGTGTGATAGCGATGACACCAAATTTAACACACCTGCTCCCCATTCACACCCGAGACCTTGTAACACTGAGTCACATGACACCGGGGAGGGAAAATGGCTAATTGGGCCCAATTTGGACATTTTTACCAGCGGTTTAGACATTAATGGCTGTGTGTTGAGTTATTTTGAGGGGACAGCAAATTTACACTTATACAAGCTGTAAACTCACTACTTCACATTGTAGCAAAGTGTCATTTCTACAGTGTTGTCACATGAAAATATGTATAATCAAATATTTACAAAAATGTGAGTGGTGTACTCACTTTTGTGAGATACTGTATATCAAGACATTATCCTTCACTGTTCCTTCAACATCTAAATTAAAGACATAAAACCTGAGCAATCAAGCTGCCATGCTGTCTAAAAATCGAAGACAACAGAAGATGTCTTCTCCAAGCTTTCCAGAGTCCTGTCCTCTATTTTCTCAGGCATTCCATCCACAGAGATTTTCCACCTAGACATTTGCGGGCTGTTTTACCATTGATCAAAGGTACACAGCTTTGATCTTTTGTCCTAGTGCTGCCAAAAGTTCACTCCAGTCTCGCTGGCGAGCGAACTGACAGGACAGTAGACCAACAATGATAATTAGAGGCTCCTCTTTATGTTTCATTCTGTCTTTCAAGAAGAAAACTGGCATAAACAGACACCCTATACTACAGCATGAATTCCTGGGCTGTTGTCCATGTAAAGGCTGAAAGGTAAAGTGTTTTTACTCTTAGTTGCTGAAAAGTGTAGATGTTTCAGTATGACAGAAGGTTGGTGTTTTTCTGCTTTGTTGTAATGTGCTAACATAATCACACAGGAAATCTGTGTGTTAGTTCTGAATGTAAAGTCGGTCCCAATGTACTGAATCCTGCACAAGCGTGCAATGAATGTTCATGCCTCGAAAAATGCCTGCGGTGTACCTTACTTATACTTACTTAACCTTTATTGTCCCCCATGAGAGAAATTTGTTCTGCAGCACTGAAATACAGCACACACACACACACACACACACACACACATATATATATATATATATATATAAACAATATCTGAGTAGTATCTGAAAAGCATTTAAGTCACAGTATCTGAAAAGCATCATGTAGAGGATGGGTATCGTCAGATATAATGTTGTTTACTTTCTAAGCACCTGCAGTAAATAGCTCAGACAGTCCAGGAAGATTATCTCCAAAAATGTTACTACATATGTTTGATGTCACATCCCCTTAGCAAGATGCCATTTGCGCACAAGTTAAATAACAATTTTCTTGTCTCTGTGCTGTTAGAGTTAGGGGTATATTAGTGTAATTACTACTCAAATATTTCCGAAAATTGGAAGCATTTTGCCTTTCATGTCACGTCTATTCATAGAATAAGTTGAAGCATGCTGTTTTGGTCTCAGTAATGTCAGGGATAAGTTTAGGGTTTGGGTTAGGTCATCAGCACAGTATGCACATTCAGTACATATGCCTGCCGGTGACTGCACTATAAGAGTATCATAAAGCTGTCGTAGTGCGCTAACTTTGAACGCATCCGTATCGGCTCACGGTCAAAAAACTATTGTTTTATAACATTAATAACAGTAGTGTATCCTAGTATTTATGGTTTAGGGGTTGGGATAAGGTTAAATGTATATCATTAGTATAATTACTACTCAAACATTTCCGAAAATTGGACGTGCTGTGCCTTTTATATACTGCTGTTTTAGTCTCAGTACTGTTATGGTTAATGTTACAACACTATTAATGTAATTATTACTCAAATGTTTCTGAAAATTGGACATGCTATGCCTTTCACATCACATTCATTAAAGAAGCGCGTGTGCACAACTGTAGCTCCAGCTTCCTCCACTGGGTTCTGGCATTTTGCAAGCATCAAGTGATTTTAGCATACAAAACATTCAACCTTCTGTTGCTGATTTTCCTCTAAGATCAGTCTGAATGCATAGTAATATTTAAAGGAATCCAAAAGAGAATCCTCTTTTTAGTGCTTTAACATTTGTCTTAACATTTTGGGATCTATTTTTGAAAAGCACTCAAAGCAGAGCGCTATGCGCCAAGACCATGCGCAACATCTTATTCAATTTCCGTGAGAGCGGTCATTCTAAGGGCTATTTTTTTGTGCCAGCACAAGTGGCCATGGGTGGAAGTGTTTTCTATTCTTCTAATTAATTGCATACAATTAATGTACACATAAACTTATAAATGTGTAGTATTTGTTTATATCTCTGGTGGTTGACAGGGAATCAACTATATAATAGGATGCAGATGCTGGAATAACCAGAGAACAACCTAAGAATTAAGTTGCACTTGACCCAGCCTATTAGTGCTTTGCACATGTAATTTCACCAAAACATCGTGGCCATGCCCACTGACTTTGCACTGACGATGTAAAGCATAGTGTTGCATTTAGGATTAGTGCTCTTAAAATAGGGCCCATTGTGTCTTAAAATTTTTCAAGTTACTTAACTTCATCCATATGGCTTAAAATGTTATGCTCTAATGCATCTAATTTATTCTTCATTGCTTATTTTACAATGCAAGCATAGCATAAAACCAAATAAAACCATGTAATATTAAAGCACACACAACAGATTTTCACTTATATTCCTATTGCAGTCTTTATATTTCGCTCTGTTTATTCAGTTTAAGGTAAAGATCCTTTGGCCTTGTACGTTCTGGGACTTTCCTTCAGAATAGAACATTTCACATGTTTTCCAAGCTTTGCAGCACAAGTGGGACCAAATAATACTATTTTGTTAATAAGACTGTTGAATCATCATGTCAGTAGCAATAATATTAGAGATGTCATCATTAAGCATGCAAATACAGTAAGATGAAAATCAATGAGGCTAATAAACCACCAAAATATACTATAAGACTCTTGTAATGTAATATACACACATACCTTAACCTACCCCATTAGTTTCATCACCTTGCTCAAACACATATAGCTACATAAAAAATATGTCAACCAACATTTCACACAGTGAATAAAATCCTGTGTTCGTTTTATTTTTTGACTGACAGGTGAGATGGGTTTACAACTCTCCATAGCTTTTTACAGACCGCCAGAACTCCGGTTTTGACTCAAACAGATGAAGCTCCCATATGCGTGGCTAGAATTCCGCCTTTTTGGACAACATCTTGGGATTTTCTGCCACTGCTAACCACTCGAAAGGTGATGCTCATTATTAGTAGGCAGAACATGCAGTTGTGGTTGGTGGCACGTGGAGGGAGCCAGATTTTCGCTGAAATATGGACGGGACTGCGGTTTCGAAGGATAAAAACACAGACAACAACACCAAAGCTGAACAGAGCAGGTCAAAAGAATGAAATATATTAAATGTTCTATTTTGCAACAAGTTGTGAAAAAAGATGTTAATGTGACATAGTAAGAGCATACAGTATGGGTATAAAAACAGATTTTCAGAGAGTTACAGGAAGTCTGTTATGCTAAAAGGAAATCTGAGAAATGAATTTATTTGCATGTCATAGATTCTGAATGCTGAATGTGACTTCTTGTCTAATGGATTGTCCATCTGCGATGGGGACTCATGTAACCATATCTGTGTTTGTTCCTCATTAATGATGACACTTGTTGCATGCTAACAGGGTGGAATCAGCCATATCTGAGTGAAGTTCCATTGTTGAGGACTGATTGAAGACTGGTAGCTTCTAAGGCCATAGACTATTTCAGTAAAAATTAAAAGCTATAAGCACCGTTTGGAGTTTATTAGATTACTCGTGGTTCCCTCTGGAGAATATCTAGGCACTCAAATATCCTTTTGTGAACTGACGGAATTTCAATATAAAGTTGAAATGCCTCAAATCCTATTGTTTATAATGATGTTCAGTGTTTCCCACATGATTTTGTGAGACTGTGGTGGGCGGACCTCAAGTTAAATGCATCAATCTGGTGCACTTTGAGAGCAAAATTAAAAGGCTAGCTCTATGAAGAACTTTGTGCTCTTGTAAACATTTTTGTGCTATAGTAGTAATTTAATCATAAACACATTGGTTGTATTGAAATTGTGATGATTACCAGGTTTCCAGAGATGCTGGTAATAACATTCATGTTAGATAGTTAGCTAACATTTGCTAGCTAAATATAACGTCACATAAATTCTACATTGTTTTTCATAACAAGCTGCCGAATATGTCAGTCGACATAAGCAAGGAGACTGACAGCTAACGTCGTTTGATAACGTTAACGTTACCTTATTTAGCTAACGTTAGATTAACATTATTATCAATGACAACTTCTACAGTAACGTTATCTGTTTGCTGTCAAACACTGATAAATATACAATTGTGTTTGAACTAGTGGATAACTGCAGTGAATATTGTAACATTAGTTAACGTTACTTACCTCAAACAATGTTGTGTCCTCAAAATGCTTTGGTGTCTCGGATGCAGCCAGGTGGTTCCAGTGCGTGAGTGTGTGTGTGCATACAGAGGGGGGTGGGTGATGGTTTATGTGAAAATTATCTGAAGCTTCTGACCCATATCTGCTTGATTTTATGCACTGTACTTCATTTTACAATTGTACTAAGATAATTGCATGAATAAGTAGGTGTACAGGTGCTCCTAATAAAGTGCTCAGTGAGTGTACGAGTTCCATTTTTTGAGTTCCTCAGAAAACTGCAATTTTTAAAGGGTGACTAAAGGTTCTCCAAAGGTTTCCACCATTCTGTCAATCAAATGGTGTATCTTAACATTGTCTTTTTAGTTTAACATGTTTTACCATTTTAGTCAATTTGGAGGTAATGTCCTTAAACTATACACATTGGATAGACAACATAATTGTGCAAAAACCAAATATCAATAATTAAATTTCAACCGTGTTTTGAGAATTTTCATCATTGTGTACCAGAGCTTTTTGTTAATATTATTTCAGAACAACCAACCAACAAAAAGTAAAAACAGACAAACCAGAACTTAATAACATTAAGTCCCCATCAAATGCACATAAAAGTAAAAATGTGGGGTAGATGGGCTGAAATGATGTCCATGATTTTAATAGTCTTCCTCATAAGGAAAAGTGCAGCTATGTGGGGAGCATAGGTAGAAAATGGGTCGATGGGTGCCTCCGTCTAGCTCTGTGGCCTCTACGTGGTTTCCCTCGGCCATTCAGCGACACAAACATCTGCCTCCCCCTGTGCTTCCAGCGTAGGGAGGCATAGGTATTATAGCCGTTTTCCTCAATGCGCTCTTTGAACTTGCAGCTGGTGTTGTATCTGACCTGCAATACATCAAGTGAAGAGTTCAGGTGAGTTCCTACTCAAACTGGGTTGTTGAAACACTATAGAAACCTTTCAATAGAGTTGCACAGAAATAAGTCTGACAGCATGTCAATGGACTGTTCAGTGATCTGTCACAAACAGACCTTGGGTTGATGCCATACTTAATTTTTTGCAACTAAAGACGAGGCTATAAGGGATAAACATATTTGTAATATTCTGACAATATTCATAGAATCATGTTTCTGCTAAAGAGAACACGTGAGTCTGAAAGCAAGAGAGGACGCTTGAAACAAAAGTGTCATAGAAGCATCACAAAATGACATGGTTGCTTTTTTAATGTCACATTTGCTTTTTATGACACTGTCGTTTATGTTTAGGTTTATGGATTAAGGTAGGTTTTGTTGATTTAAAACTTGATAGAGAATTAACCTTAACTTCATCTGTTTGGGAGAGCATTTAACTCACTGACGCGATACATGTAAGGAATCAAGTTATATACTGTAATTTTGCATAATTTGTAATTAGATACACTGTGGCAGCGGGGGCGTGGTCAAGCACCCGTCCGGGGAGGGAAAGCGGTAAGGGCGCTTGCACCTGAGCTAAATTATGTCTAACACCTGTCTCTAATTTCAGTGAGCACGGGGAGAGCGGCATAAAACAGCCACAGCACCGCCAGTTATGGAGAGAAATGCCAGTCCAGTGTTGGCCTTAAGAGAGAGCTCTGTATAGATTGTTTCATGTTCACTGTCCTCTAAATATTAATTAAAAGCTTACCTTTTGAGTTACGCCCCTGTCTCTGTGTCCACCCTCCTCGTCAGTCTTGTGAACCCCGTCACACACACATTAAATATGGTGTAGATGCTGATTAAGTTTTGCTCACAAAACTGGTAAGAGCCAGATAAAATTGCCACTTCCACTCTGATTGGCTGGTTAATCACTGGAATTTATAAAGATTGCAATGTATATGACATTAAATAAAAGACATTCTGGGTTTAGTATCAAGATATCATTGACCACACCCTTTGTTCTCTATCTAATTTTAGATTAACCTGCCAGGAACATTTTGTGAAAAAAGTGAGCTGTGGTTAGTCGTTTTGCATGTCCGTTAGATGGCCACTGCACGTTGCCTACACGAGACTATATTAGATTTGTTTTAAACAGATTTTGTGACCATAAACTCTATATAGATTTTTCAATTGCCATTTCTGAAACTACTGTATTACAATTAGTTCCCCCAGTTCTGAATATGTGGTTACAACCTTAGTACATGTATGACATATTGATCCGCACTGTTCTACCAAGCTAACTGAACCATATGGAGAAAAACAGCAAATGAAATGAGCATTGTGTATCATCTGACATCTACAAATGACCTACAATGGGTCAAACTGTGAGAAGTGAGATGTATTTCAAATGCTCCAGTGCGTATCTATGACACGTTCTTATTTATGTTATCCAGTCTGTCATTGTAAACCAAACATCACCCTCTCTTTTGGGCTAAAAAAGCCACCTGATAAAGCCAAAGAGCTTTTGGTACTCTGTTACAGCTGGAGAAAGTACTTGAAAAGGAGAAAGGGACCCACTTTACATTAGGTTGCCTTAACTACTATGTACTTAACTATTTGATACAATGTACTTATTATGTAAGTGCATGTTGTTGCATTGTAATTACATTTAAAGTGTGTGCATTTAATTACATTTGTAGTTACACTGTTAATTTAACCCCAAACCCTAATCCAATCCTTAACTCTAAACTCTAACCTCTAATCCTAACCCTAACTCTACCCTTACTCCTAAATGTACCCATACCTCAACCTCAGTAGCAACAAATGTGGGAATTTTGCAGAACAACATGTAGTTATACAGTAAATACATAGTCTTGTGTGTATTTAATGTTAGTACTAGTAGTTAAGGCCACCTAATATAAAATGTGACTGGAGAAATATCATGGTAACAAAACCCCTTAGTCTAATTAAATCACTTTGCAATGACTGAATGTGACTTAAAATCATTTAAATGTGATCTGAAAGTAGGGATGTGAAGATCGGTCCTAAAGTACTGATACTTATGATACTGATGTTGTGTCAAGAATAAATGGCAGAAACCATGGTTTTGATACAATTAACCATGATTTTATTATAGTAATATTGTAGTAATCTTGGTCATTTTGTAATTTTGTGGTTTAACTAAACATCATGGTTAAACTATGATTACTGTAGTAAAACCATGTTTGATTTACATAGTAAAAGATAGAAAAAAAATAGAAGCCTAATATTTTTCTGTTTAGGCTTCTAAATGTAAAAAAAAGACTTGAATTATGACTAAAAGTATATTTAAAATGACCAATTTTATCCCAAGAAATCCATTTAATAGGGGGTATCTGTTTTGCTGTCGACTATATTGGACTGGTTCAAAATGAAAATAATTTGTATCGCCCGTCCCTATCTGAAAGGGGATGAGAAGAAGGGTGCTTAAGTCTTGAATGATTCCCAAGGTCTGTCATGTTTATTCATGGCATTGGAGATATAGCCTGTAGGCCATCTTATCGTGGCTGAGAGATTTTTCAGAGAGCAGTTAAAGTATTCAGGCAGCATGCAAAGGGGTGTCTTCATTAAACAAGCCACAAACAACTGTCTGGTGGCACACACTGACTTGTTTTGTGAGCCACTACAGATTCGGGATAGTGTAGTGCAGTCCTGTAATGCCCTTGTTTGAGTTACTGTAAACCCAGACGCATACTGTAGGTGGCGCCTGATATTTTTGCATTTTTTTCACAGGAACTTGTACTATTATGACACTCCAGACATTCCTAAATTGTATTTGATTATAAGAATTAGTGTTCTTAACATCTGGTTTGTTATTTTGTAAATTAAAATGATTTAAATCATTAACCATTAGATTTTATATAAGTATATTTTAAGATATTTTTGAGAGAGCTTTTCCGTGCTCTTGAAAAAATAGTTTTTTGGAGATGTGTTTTTCATCAGACACAGACGATATGTATTCTTGGGTAAATATTCACTGGATGACACTTTTTCGCTCATAAATTTCTTTGCTACTGCTTCAAATGTCTCTATACTACAAACTGTAGATTTCTTTTTCTTTATTTAAAAAAAAAGTTTAATACGTTTATTTTTTATCTTTATGGTTAAAGATGCTTCTTTGAGCAAATCAATAACAATTTTCTTTCATCCCAGCTGGCCTTGTAAACACCATTAAGAGATGTACCCACCGATCCAAAGAGCGTGCCTTTTTTGGACATAGCTAAGTACAGGCCGGTGCTGACAGATTTGATGGCGACAACTCCCACGCTGACTGATCGGATTTCCATCAGACCTGAAGAAGAGGAAAGAAGTCTAGTTTAGAGAGGGAGAGTTTCCCCATAAAAAGCCACATATCATTACTGATTAGAATAGCAGGAATCCATATGCTCAAGGGATGAGTTTTTTTTTTCCCAGGACAAGAAAAAGCAGGACACACTACAATACGCCATTTTAAATTATTCTCTTTGTGTTGTGAAGCTACCAAGAACCAACACTTTGGTTTTCTTTGGAAATCTGGTTACTTAACAATATGGCATTATGAAAAAATAGTCAGATGTGCTTGAAAAAGTGTAGGAAATCTAGCCTGTTACACTTCAGATTGATTTGGGTTGAATGTCCATCATAAAGCAATGCTAGGCTCTTTGAGCAATCTGATTTTGCTCAATATGTCACGACAATAGGGCAAATTGTTTTGGAGATGTCCTGAAAATCTCACAGCCAATCTGTGGATAGTTATTGATTACTCTCAAACATTACATCCTTAATGTTTGATGCTATCTGTTGAGATCTTCCATAATTTTGTAAGGCTCGTATAAGCCAGCTTAAAGGAAAAAACACAAAATATTGGTAACAATTTTGGAGTCAGCTGGGTGCCTCTCTATAACACAGAAAAGGGGAAATGGTGCAGACAATTCAGCTGTTGGATTTGGACAAGGTTGGGAAAAGATGGTAGAAAACACAGTATATTGTTGGTGGATCTGCGAACACAAGTGTTGTAGGTGGCAGACTGAAGAACCTGTAGTTGGAATTCTGGTTAAAGCTTTTCAGCTATGACTGAATAAACCCACACAGTCAGGTCTGAACAGGTGTAGCTATTTTTCAAGAGCCATTTCTTCCAGTTTAAACTCCTAGATCAATTATTGACTTCAATATAGTGACACTACCAGGCATGAAGGCACTTTCTGAATTACATGCCTTAGTATATGTATTATTAACCACACTGTGGTCTCAAGTTTATATTGACATAGAAATTGGAAAACAGACCCTTGCACACTGACCTCACTGTGAGTTCGGCAACAGTAGGTTGACAGTTCTTCAACTGAAATCCGTCTGTGTTTACCGGAATTCGAACCACCATGTGAACTCCAGTCTGTGGGTGAAATAACCACAGAGTGGCACCAAAAGCATGTTGTAAAGTGAGTGTAAAAACACTCTAAACCAACCCCCAACCCTAAACCTAACTCTATGTAGAGAAAACATTAAATCCAGGGAAAATGTAGACCGAATTGCATTCATCATTGTTTATGACAATGTAATTACTTCCTAGTTTCCAAGGGACCGAAACCTGTGTTACAGAGGTTGCTCACACAATGCTTAGTCAGTAGCGCTAGGTGGAAAGGTGATCATATTTGCATTGATGTAAAATATCTGATGGGGGTAGAGTTGCCAACTTTTTCCCACATGAAGATGGGACGCTTGAGCATTTTCAGCACTTCAGTAAAGGACAGGGATCCCTCTTAAGCGTTTCGCCTTTCCAACGAGGGCAAAGCGTCTAGCCCCACTAAAATGCTGGACAATATTGGAAGTATAATTTCGGCCAAAATACATTTACATTACATTTGGCAGATCCTTTCATCCAAAGTGACTTACAGTGCACTTATTACAGGGACAATCACCCCGGAGTAAATATCTTGCTCAAGGACACAATGGTGGTCGCTGTGGGGGTCGAACCGGCAACCTTCTGCTTACCAGTTCCATGCTTTAGCCCACTACGCCACCACCACTCGGTTAATTTCATGCACAAAATCTTACCTTACTTTAAATAAGCCCATTTTCTCATTTGGTATAAAGATTAGAGTTACTTTATCTACTACTGTTGTACCACTATTTGAACCAGCTGATCTATCACAGTAGAGAAAATCCAAAGAATACGCGGTGAGGATTTGTCTAGTTGAAATTATTTAAGCTCTTGACGCTTGACCAAACCCCAATAAAAGCAGGTTGGACTTTTATTAATCTTTATACCCTTTGAAAATGTCCTCTATTGTGTTCAAAGCTCATGGTCTCTGGAGTCCTCAAGGTTTTAATTTTTTCATGAAATTGTCCAGCCCAACAAGATAAACCACAAGGGCAGGAAGTTCCACAATATGTTAATATTCACCGATACCATATTGTGAAATTATACTTAATAATATTTTACATGTAGTGGTAAGTCATTCTACTTTACCCACTTTGGGAGTGGAGAGAGAAAGAAAAAAACTTAAGTTGGCATTTTGTAAGAATTTTTTTATATTTTGATTAGTTTGATGGAAATGGTGAATAGCAGCACATTTGTTTTCATTTAATCTTTGGCAAATTCTCTTCACCTTTGACATGTTTTGGCCGGAGTTGTCAATAAACTGCTTGAACAATTACAAGCAAAATTCAAAGTTTTTTACAGACTTATTCAAGTGTAGAAAGCCCATTCTTTCCATCTCAGATGTAACTTCTAAAAGCTCTTTGCATAGTCTTTTTTTCACTTACATTTTTGCCCTAATCTTCCACTCTTTACTTTTTTGGAAGTAAGCCCACCTTCAGATCATTCAGCCCTTTTTCGAAGCTGAAAGCAAATAATTTTAAAAAAAGCAGGAAGGAGCTTTCAAAGCGATTCCTTTGTCAGAATTATTGTCGGCCGAGAGGAGGTGCAGGAGAGAGAGCGACATGTAGAAACTCGTAATAAAGAGAGCCAGGGCGGAGGTCAGAAGGTTCCTAAAATTATGTTTCCTTTAACTGGCCCTTTGCTCCCAATAGGCCTTTGTAACCTAACTGAGATTTGGAAGCTGACAAGGTCTCATTAATGACCCAGCTTTTGTCACAGGGAGCAAAGTTCCTCCCACATCAATTAAAAGAGAAGGAGGAGTAGACAGAGTGAAAGATGGAGCTAAGTGCTCCCCCCCCCCCCCCCCCACCCCCCATGTGCTTTTTAAAGAGGGTCTTTAATTTCCCAGGTTGCCCTCTCCAGAAGCCCTCTCTGGACTGTCGCCCCTTAGAGAGAAAGCCTGGGAATCTCTTGTCTCCAACTGGGTGCTTGTAGTTGATTGACATACCTTTTCAAATTTTTTTCCACAGCTTTTTCCTTTAAACTTAGAGGTACTGAAGTTTTTTTTTCTCTCCTTTTCAGTTCACAACCTTTTCATGCCGAGTCCTTATTGCTGCGCTTAATGACCGTGACCAGCAAGTTTGATCAGATCATCTTCCTTCTACTACGTGCTCTTAAGCCAACTGAACTCTAGTCTATGTGTGTGGTGAGTGTTCAGACAGAAAGCCCACCCCAGTCACTGCAACTTTAAACAGCTTCAAAGTGTGAGAGAAATTGCTTTGCTCTACTTAAAGATCACTGTTACCATCAAAATCTCTTTTTTCACTTTAACGCTTGCTCCCTGGGAAAGCATTTATAATCTGATGCTATTGCCTACTGTAAACTCCCAATTAAAATGTTTTATTAAATGACCTCAGTACGTTTGCACGTGCAGTTATAACTGAGCCAAGGCTTTTTTTTTTGCTAGAGTCTTCATCCGTCTGTCCAAGTATACATGACAATGCATAATCAAATATTTGGAAAAGGAATGTCAGTTGAGTGTTAAATATACATAGTGCTACAACTCAGAGCAGGCGCACAATGCTGATGCCAACTGCGGTCTGATTAACATGTATGCATTTTGGATAAAGTGAAACTACAATTGCATTATCTAAGTCTGTTATTGCAACATTGCACAAAATCGGAATGGTAAGATTTCCGTCAGACTAAAGCGGATACATGACACTATTTGTTAAAATAAAACTAATTGTCTCAGTCTGACTGATATCAAACTTTAAAAGTGCATTTAAATGCACTAAACAGGTATTTGTATATGACCAGACAGTTGCTTTAAAATACATCATATAAAGTCTTGTCCAATTATATTAATATCATATTAAAATAAGCATGCTTAGGCCTATAGTTCCCATAAAACATATAACTTAGTGGGAAATTCTTTCTTATAATTCAAGACATATTCACTTTCGAGCCACTATGTAAATCATAATCCTAAACAAATAAATGTTCGATATCACATAATAGCCACGTCTATTCCTGATTTGATCTCCTCACATTAACCTGGATTGCCATTAATTTCAGTGCAAAACTACATATTCCTATTGAATTTTTAGTGATTTATTAAACAAAAAATGTATGCTACTTATGAAAACGAAGAGCGATCAAAAGAGTATACTTTAATATGAATACAATTACAGTAATTGTAGTTGGGGTCAGTACTTTTATCCTTGTAATGGTAATTTCATAATGGTTTTAATCAGGAAATTAATGTTTATGGTCAAATGTTTTAAACTTTCATTTTCCAATTTGTGCTTAATACCATTTTACAACTTGCCTTGGCAAAACTTACAGGCAGCTCCACACTGACCATATATGTGGTCAAACGTCCTCATCCGTATGCAGTAATAGCCTGTTCGGTGTTACAAAATTTGCAAGCTTATTAACAAGCGAATGATCCTGAAAGTATTCCAGAGAGTAGTTACTCAGGGCCAGCTGCCGAGCTCTAGCCTGAGTTTCCGGACATGCATCATAACTACGAAGTCTCTGAAGATGGAGAGGGTGTATTCATCCAAGCCAACAAGCTATGACACATGTCTCCTCTCAGCACACATACACCACTTCTAAACTGTTCAGTCCATGAAAACTGCACAGATACAGAACATATACAGTATGGCTAGATTGTGACCCTGTAACCTCAGTGGTACTGTCCTAGTATACTAATGTCACTTGTCCAAGTTACAGCATTTAGTGTAGCTTTCCAGCTTGGCTTAATATACTATTACTCAAATGACACAAGACTGCCTAGGTCTATAATTGTACAACCCACAAGATTCTTATTTAGTCCTCTTGACTCCATACACAGTCATTAAGGTTACTTACTGTTATTTTTTTATGTAATAATTAAGAACAGCTAAGCAGTTTACAATTTTTCTGCAGAGAACAAACAATATCAGTAAGGGTATGACCAGAAAAATACTTTACACAAATGTGTGAACATAGATGAGAATGCTTTGCAAGCGCATTGCAAGTTTACAGTCCCTTTTAAATGTACACAACATACATTTTTGCATTACTGGAGCAGTAACAGACTTTAGTACTGAAGTGGATGATAAGTCTGTGCCTCTAAACCGGTAGTGTTGTTATTCTATTCAGGTAGCTAGTTATAAACCTACATGAGGTCTAACTTGCTCAGCAAAATTTACTTTAAATTGTTGTTTTGTCATAATAGTAGTTGAAAAACTGACCATAGAAGAAGAGTTTACATTAATGTTGCTATGGCGCCTCTTGTGGCAACATTGAGAATGTAATACATTTTCATTAAGAATGTGTTGTGTTACAAATTGCATTCGGACACATTTCAGAACAAAGACACGTTAACTCAAGCTTGCTATGATGGAAGCATCTGCGTTCATGTACGTTGCACAAAATAATGTATACTGCATAATACACTATGATCTTTTCAGAAAGAGGAAAATGGTTTGTTCGAATGTACTATTTTGCATTTGACCCTGTCCTTAATGTGAAAATGGTCGAAGGAATGGGAAGAAAGAAATAGAAAGAATGCAAAGAAAGGATGTGACTCAAGAAATTCTTTGCCTGGCCTGATTTCAGTCTTTGTTCCCACATTCTTGCCATCTCCCAGGGGTGGGGTGGCATGTTAAACTACACTGGCTTTGATAACATCAGTCTTTCTCATCCTATTAGTCTGCTATTCATTGCACCAGAGGCCAATGTGTGAGGTAAACGTGGTCTTTTTCACAATTAAATTGGTCGTTAAATAGTTTTTCCAGCAATAGTAGGCCCAAAATGCCTTGTGGCCTCGGCACAGTAAGTACACATAAGCAGACAACAGCCGACAAATTTTTGCAGAAATTTCCTGTTTAATCATTTTTTGTCTGGGTAACAATGGTGAGTAAACAAGGTTTCAAAGAGAGATGCGGCACAAAGGTCAAAGACATCTGTCAGCGCAGATGGGTGCAACAATGCACTCGGTATTAGCGCCCCCTTCAGGCCAATGTGAACTTCAGTATTTCTCATGCCGCTATGTCTCTCACACAGTGTATGGGATGGAAATTTTGTTATTTGCACAGTACATGGATACTGTTGGTGTGCAGCCCAGTTTTTTAGACAGCAGAACAGTCTGCATCTATACGCATCGTAGCATATAGCATCACGAACAGTTGTATTGTACATCCATTGAACAAATCTGTATAGGCTTGTGATTAAAAGAGTATAAATTGATTGACCGTGCGCTTGACGGAACGGCATGTGAAAAAGTATGCCTTAGCCTTTACTGTGCTAATATGGACTATATGGTAATGTTACTATATGATAGACCAACCAGCATTCATGACTGGAACTATTGATTTTGTCATTTCAGGTGTATAGCAGGTATATTTTCAAGCAAGATGAACAAAAGCAAAGGATATCTTCTGATATAGCTCAGGAGTTTGTAGTTCACATATATAATGTGATGAAATCTGCACCATGATTTAAAAAATGTAATATATTTCACACATGTTCAAGTAAAAAAAAAAAAAAAACTGTGCCAAGCATTTACTGTCCAGTCTCATAAATGTCCATTGGCTATAATGTGAAACATCTGGTACAGACTTGGTCTTTACTTCTCACTATGTGCTTCATAGGGCTCCAGTATAATAAAGGATATGTCATAATCACTCAAGCTGTAGTGAACAACAGAAAAAAACAATATTCCATGAACCAAAGGGTCATGATTGGAAAACTACATTTACCCATAATACTGACACTAATTTATGCCTGATATACAGTACTTTACCACCGATGCTCCAAACAGAATGCTCAGCCGTGAGGTCGATACATGTGTATAGCTAAGTGGCAGGCTCATTATTTCTGGTGGGGCACAACCAATCACTAAACCCCACGTCAGGGGTTCCATTAACCGAAAATTCCTTTACCAATATACTGACAGATAATTCCAAATGCTGTCTATCAATTTAACAGAAAAAAGTAAAAAGAAATGTTTTAACATAGTTCATCAGTTTTGACTTGACTTTATTTCTCACACACACGTCCACTTTGTGTGTGCCCTGTTCATTTTCTGGTATTAAGATGTGTTAAGATGCATATTAACAGGCACCATCTCTTTTTACTAATTCGGATTTCGAGGAGAGGGTCTCTGCATCAATAATTATGTCAGTCTGTTAATGCATGATAAAAGCGCAAAAAAGTATAATAAAAAAATGAAAGCATGAAAAATGTGGCAAATTATACTTTTAATATAAGTACAAACATTAAGTTTAGAGCAGAATTCTCAGTTATTTTACTGGAGTAAACTTGTCTTAACTTGTAGTTTTAGAGATGTGTGTGCTTCTTATCTGTGACACTTTATGTAGCTCTCAGACACACCTAAAAATTCAGTGAACTTGTGCATATATTATGTTCTTGGACCAATTAAAAAAACTTGATTTAGCACAGCTAAGAGATTCTCGATATTTAGCAGTTATTGTGATTTTATGCAAATGAATGCATCAACAACACCTCAAAGCAATGTCATATAATTCATTGAAATGATGAGTGGTGCACTTTAACTAATCCTACCAGCAACATATTAGAATAAAATTAGCTTTTAAAACTTACCAATGAAGTTCACTACACAGGTCTGCATTCAAGAGCGGTAAATTACGAGGACCATGTCAGCTTGACATCCATATGATCAAAGCTTTTTACTGACTAGTGGGCAAAGGCAAAGGTACCCCTCAGGCTAACATTTAACACTTGTTTCACAAGCGTGTTATGTTCATCAAATCTCCATTGAATAACACTGTGGACAACAGACTAGCCCTCGCGCATGGCAAATAAAAAGGTTTAATGGCTTTAACGCAACAGGACGTAATAATTATAGAATTTCTTAAAAGAATATCTACTGTTCTCTTGTATAATGGACATAAAACAAGTTTACTATGTGGAAAACCTATTATTTATTAAACTAAATGTATGAGTATTCCATGCAATTTGCACAATAGCGCCAAATCTGGTGGGGCTCAGCCCCACTTGTCCCTAATGTAGAGATGCCACTGGTACACTTGTAAAGGGAAAACAACATGGTCAAAAATGATCAATCCCCAAATGCCAAATGTGAGTAAAAATTTGCTTTGGCAAGTAAATAAAACTCAACAGTTGGCCTTTTTAGATACTGTAACATGTATGATTGAAGTTAAATGGCAAGAAATTATAATCTGACCCTTGCTGATGTAAACATAATGCTTCAAATTAAATATTTATAAACCATCTACAAAAAAAAAAAAACAAACAAAAAAAAAACAGTTGTGACTTAAGCATCTTCTAACAACTTTTACCCCAGTGGAAAATGTTCTTTAATTTATCTAGGACGCAAGGCTGGACTGGGAAGAGAAATCGACCTTTCAAAAAGTTGAGCCAAATGTGGGTTCGCTGGCCTTTTCTGCATATCGTGGCACCCTTTTGTGGTCCGTTCTGCATAACACGGCGGCTCATTTTAGCTTAACGTGGTCCATTTGGCCCGTTTCACGGCCGTCCCACCGGCCTGCTCGGTTCTTCCGATGGCCAGTCTGCCCCTGATTGGCCCCAAAGTGCTTTGGCCCACTGGGAAAATACCCGGTATGCTTGATTACCAGTCCAGCCCTTCTAGGTTGCTTAAAGATTTTATTTCATCTGCACTAAATGTGATGATGCAAGCTGTAAATGTAATATTTCTTGCATCAAGCCATCAAAACAAATGACATCAAAACATGTAACTGTGAACAAGCTTTTCTCATGCATTCATGAATGCGCAATGGACATCAAGGTTTTAACAAAAAATGACTTACATTTGTGGTTGCATCTCACCAAAACATTGTATGCCTTCAGAATGTTTGAATATGACGCATGAGTTGCATGGACTAATTTTATGACACTTTGGGTCCTTTTTTAAGCTTTAAAGTGGGGCACAATCCATAGACATTTCAAAGAGAGACCAAAATATTCATTAAAACATCCTCTATTGTGTTCCACATAAGAAAGAAAGTCATGAGTTTGGAACAACACGTGGATGAGTGAATGATGACAGAACTTCGAAACCTCATTATCACCACAAAAAGAAAAAAAAAATTACATTTACTTGTTGCTATCTTTCTTATTGTATATTTAATGACTTTCTGGTGGCACTAACATTTCACTCTCCAACCTAAATGCAATCACACTGGCAAATGAGGTTGTGTAAATATGAGCCACGAGCATCAAGATATTCTCCTCAGTTAGGGTCCCATTATCACACTCATTTTCCATGGCTGCACACTTGGGTGATGTTCCCCCTCGAACAATTCAGAACAAGGGCCTGCCCTTGGCTTCGTTTCACTCTGGGGATTAGCCAGGTCCTCCAAAGGTCATTAGAGCCAGTGACAGGTATCCCATTACCCCCTGCACACAGAGAGACAGTCCAGGTGAGAGGCACAGAGGCCAGAAAAGAGAGCAGGGTTCAGCCAGGGACAAAGAGAGACTTAGCCAGGGCCTCACTCTCTTTTTGTCTGTTTGTCTGCCTGGTCTACATTAACAGACTGCTCTTTCTGTCATAGATAGCTTCCTCCATATCTTGTAGAGGGGTTTTCTGTTGGGAAATATGTGATATAAGTGGATAGATGTGTGACAGAAAGGCTTAAAATGTATTGGATCATTAAATTCAAATCTGTCTAGGATAGACAAGCTAAGCAACTTTGTTTCCATTCTGTTATTTGTGTCTGGTATAAATTTACATTTAAATGCTGCTATCTAGGGTTAAAAATTAGATCTCTCTTTCTACTCTGAGATAAGACTAGTTAGTAGAAGCGACATTCTCACAAGGCAGAGGAAGTCTTTCATTAGTCAATTACTGTCCGAGATAAAGAGACCACATCCAGTGTCAATGGATTCAAGGTCAGAGGCCAAATGACATCATCAAATTACAGATTACTTTATAAGAAGTTTGAATGTATATGGTACATAACATAGTTAACGGGCAACCTGGTCTCATAGAACCATGTTATAATACCCTATAAGCCCTTGTGTGGCTTGTTGTACATATTGCAGCAGTTTCACTTTTGCATTGCAAGAGCATTGCACTTGCGATGCAAAGGACCGCGGTCGACACCTGAGCAGAAAGTGTCAGAGGCATCACAAAATTAAATGGTTGCTTCATCAATTGTGTTTTTCATTTTACATTTGCTTATCACATTATTGTTTAGGTTTAAGGTTTAGGGTAGGGATGTAGGTTTTGTTGATTTAAAACTCTATAGAGCATTAATCTTAAAAACCTCATCTGTTTGGGAGAATATTTAACTCACTTTTAGCACCATATGGTGGACATTTCACAATTTCAACTGCTGCTATACCTGTAATGAACCACGTAATGTCAATGTGATTTAATGATGAAATAATTCTTATTATCCTTATAAATCATATTAATGAAGAACTATTCCTTGAATAAAGACATAGTCTGGTGTGTCTGCTCTTGTGCAGTACTAAAGAACAAAGGTGGCATGGAAAGAAAGCAGAACCCCATTAATGGGCTTTTAATGGGCTTTTAATGGGAGAGGGTATGCATCAATGCCTTCAAGTCGCACATCACTTCCTGTGCCAGTACGTGGGTAGCCATCAATCGCCTGTACAGATAGCTACATGCAAATTCAAGGGCTATTTAGTGACTCAAGGCTTCTGTTGTTTTCTGCACCCAGCACTATCAAAAGGCACAGAATTAAGGCTGAGGTCATTGCTGAGAGGCAGTAAATTGCAACAAGTTGCATGAGAGGAGTACAGTTCGCCTGCCAAGATGCAGATGTAGTTGTCCTGACTATCTTGAGAGAAGAGCATGAGCTTTTAGTTTATACTACCTCATCTTTGTACCGCCCATATGAAAATATATGCAGTGCTCATTCAAATAAAGCAATGCTTGAATTTACCCAGAATTTATCTCGAGTCTGTAGAGCTTAATACCTGTTGTCAGAAAGAACAATGGCAATTACCATAATCTAGAACACATCAATTACATCACATCATTAACTCACCATCTCATTAACAACACCACTTAACCTAAAAATAGCATCTGAGTTACAAAGACTGTGTTGCAGTGACCACAAAAGAGAAGGTACATGAAACAGGGCTGAACTAGCATAGACAAGGAGTTCCACTTGGTCAATCCGAAATGGGATGTTTTCCATGGCTGGAGCTAGCCCTGTGTTTCAAAGCACTGAAATGAGACGAACTGAAAAGGAAGCTGACAGGCGCCACAAAGGGGCCATCAGCTTTTTGTCATATATGTCAAATCACTCAGCTATGAGTGAAGCCTTGACCTTAACACAATTCCCCACTGGGAGCTCACTGGGAGTTTGCAACTGAAATGAGTAGCAGGGATAGTCAAGACAGCTTCTACAGACTCTGGCATTGCACTGTTTTACTAGCAAAGATAAATATCTGGTTTGCTGATGTTTACTATTCTTTCAAGATCAATGTTTGACCCTAATATTTGAAGAAAATCTGAAAATTTACATATACATCCTGCAAATGTTGATTCAGCTAATTGACCACACAGAAAACTAAACAGGTGTGCTGGAAATAAATAATTCTGTAGTAATTATTATCATATTTGTGATACTTATATGGTGGTGATGGGACGAAGACAAAAAGGAAAGAAAATGGTCAAGGGAATTGAGATGAAGCATCAGTCACAGCTTCATAATGGTGGTAACATAACAGTTAGTGGTGGTGTTAACAAGCAATGGAAGAGATAGTAAACAGTTCTAGTCTATTATCACAGAATCTATGAGCTACACACTTCATAAGAGTACTACTTCTGTGTAATAGGACTACTGTAAAGTGCTATGGGTACAATTTGTCTAAATATGGATAATTAGTATGACTCCAACCACTGTGGAGAACTGATTCAAGCTTTATTGGCCAAATCAAGTCACTTAATTTACAAACAATCCCCATGATTGTCATGATGGTTGCCTAGTTGTCCAACAACTGACTATTCAGTTAGTCAGATTTTCTCTAAAGATGCATCTTTAATTGTATCACCTTTAAAACAAAGCTGCTACAACCATACACATTCAGATGGACTTCTTTGTCAATTGCACCACGTCTCATGGTGTTTTTTGAGCATCCTGCCACAACTGGTGCAGTTTTTAGACATTGTGTTAAGCTAAAAAAAGAAATTCAAAATGTTAAGTTGGACCCCTGCATTCTGTTGCACTTTGTCTAGCTGTTTTTAAACGCAAGAACATGTTTTATGTAAATGCCCCCCAAACAAATGCATCTTATTTAAGTCTGGTCGAGTAGTCATTTAGGTACCACATTCACTAGTCACGTTAACAAATCCATTCGCATATTCAAGGTTGCACGCCTAATCAAGTCACTTTCTTTACAAACAAACCCGATTACTGATACTGTACATATATAAGCAACATACTGTAGCTTGACAGTACTAACAGTCAATTACTACCACACAAGCAAAGTACACACATCCAGTTTACACAGATCCATGGGGCAATTCCTCTCATGATGAGTACTCATGACTCATCATGTTGAATGGCCCCAATGAGATGTCCTCTTCTGTCATTTCACAACAGCAGATCATAATTACTTTATTTCTTTAGGTTGTGACATAAAGCTGTTGAAATATTAAATCCAGGTTGTTGGCCTTCAGAGTGGCCTACCTTTTGTTTTTGTTCCACGTCTGATTTTGTTCAAACAAGCCGACAGTTGAGAAGGGGAAAAAGAAATGCAGAAAACTATACTTCCTTTTCACACTAAACAAAGCTTTAAGAGCTTGGATATATTAGTTGGTTTTATTAGTGTAATTCTCATGGAATTTTTAAGAACAATTTAAATAGACATACTTATTATATTTAGATTGAACTGCTACTATGGTAATAACTTGTTTGATTTATGCTGTTTCTGTATTGTTGTTTATAGTAACTGTGTGCTGTTTTATAGAAGATGTTTTATGACTAGGATTATTGTAGGCAGATATTGTGAAACACACTACTCCAAAAGTAAAAAGTAATTTGCAGCCTTCAATTTCATAGTTAAATTGCTCATCATGGGCTTTTCAAAAATAATTATTGACAAAATCTGTAGTCATACTATTTCCTGCATTTCTGGAAGTACCTTTTCAATGAATCAATCTCAACTAAATTTAACAAAAGCCCTATAATCTACAGTAAGTGATCAAAGTCCTTCAATAACAACTTGTGCTGCCTTTGGAATCCAAAACGATGGCCAACAAAGGAGGGTCTGTCTTTAGTCACTCATTTTTTTATTGCAATCTTTACAACTCAATCAGCTGTAAAACAGTGTATTCCCAATGGAAAGTTGCACACTAAGTGTGCCGCATTATTATCAGCCCATATTTTATAAGGAACTTTCTTAGATTTAAGGTCTTAATAGAGACTTAACTGACCTTTGGTATACAACAGGGACCATTACATTCACTGTTCGTCAAGTAGCATCAAGTAACACAAATAACATACATTTTAGTCTGGCAGCTTTAGACATTAATTTTACCACATTATAATGGTACAGGCAAAGAATGTGTAATTCTCCAAAATGCCATAAACGCATACAGGGGAATCCCCCAGAAATCGCTAAGAGAGGAATATTAGTCTAGTCTCCAAGATACACTGTCTGGGTTAACCTGAGCTTGAAGGCGAATAGCTTTAATCAAAAGGTCAATTCAGAGCGACAAAAATCCCAAGAGGGTGCTTTAAGTCAGCACTGCCTAGTGCATGAACCTGGTCACAATGAGTCTGTCTCTCTGTTTGTCCCTTCTGTTTAATTTCGTCTCAGAGCTGAGAGAGGTGGACTGTGTTGCCTTTGGCAGATGTTAGTCCGCATGCAGTACTGCACGAGTGAGCCAAGCTGTGGGCTCCCAACTGATCTAATTAATATATGTTTTACATCCCTCACAAAAAGTTAAAATAATAATAACAGTGCTAATGACTTCTCATTGAGCGACAAAATGGCTTCAGGTCAGTTTTCTTTAAAAGTTACCATTTGGCTAGCGAAGATGAAAGATGCTGAGCAATACCTTCTGAACTATGAGTATACCTGTCAGTAACTGCACTACTTGGTATATACAGTATAGTAAAGAACTCAACATATAAATCTACATATAAAATGTATTTTGCTTTGGTTGGAGAATAGGAAGAATACCGGTTTTATGCTGTTGATGGTTGCTAGATGACAGTTATCCTTTGTTTGCAGTCAGCGGCGGTTCTACCAACTGACCCACAGCCCCACACAGTGACATATCATATGCAAATGAGCAATAGAAAATTGATTGCACAAATGTCACCATTCCAAATTTGTTTTGTGCGGGAACCCCGTGCCGCCCCCCGGAATTGCCTGCGAGATGCCGCACTGGGTGCTTGCCCATGTCGCCTATACGTAAATCCACTTGTTCACACTACATAGGAAATTAGATTTTTTTTTTAGACAGACTGTTCAAACCTCAAGTTTCTGCATTTCACCATTGACTATGTTTTTCATGAGGGTAATTCCAAATCTGAACACATTTGTTAAAGACAACAGTGTAAACATGAGAAAGGTTGGAATATGTCTTGTTTGTTGCTGCTGTCACCACTGTTATGTGAGGTTTATGGTCCTGCTAAAAGACCATGAGAAGGGAAATATTTGACATGCTCCATCGTCTTTTATGAACTAGACTTCCCCATCAACGCACTTAAAGCATTCAAATCGGTTGAGAAGCGCAGGGCTATCATGTTCTGTTTCGAAACAGAAGAGGTTATTAAAATTAAGGCACTTTTGTATCACCACTCTCAAAGTGTGTGTGAAGTGTATCTTATTCATTTATCCTGTGCCAGAAACACTTGGCGAGAGATGGACTTTCAGCATTTTCTCACTATACTATGGACCACTGTCCATCGGAAGGATTAAAAAGGCTGGATTTGTAGGATTTTCTTTTTCTGGCACAAAAATGTTCAAGAGGCCCCCACAGGCTAAATGTAAGCAACATTCCCAAACTTTCCAAAAGCGTCTGGAATCACCTAGCACCCATGCGCCCTTACAGACCAGGATCTTCACTACATTTACTGTATAAAGGCTCCTTAGTCCTAAGTACACACCCTCTCTCACTCAATCCTTAACACAGTCTCATCTCATTTTTATACATTTGGATGACTGTCAAGGGAATTCTTTTATCCCTTTTCTGAAATCAGCTGTCTGTAAATCAAATACATGCTCTTACTTTGTCACAAGTCAATACCATGGTTATTTAAAAAAAAAAAAAAATTCTTCAAAATTGGCATATAAATATTTAAGAGCAGCACTGATATGATGCTTCAGTGATGAATATGACATTATGTGATTCATTTTCACATCCCATGATTCTGCTTGGTGTTTATGTGCCAGCATTCAGTTCTACACAATATCTCCTCTGTGACTTCTAGGCATCTATGAATTGACAGTCTCTCTTTTTGAAATATGTTTTAAATAATTCCACAATATATTCAGAATGGGTGGATGATTTTCTTCCCATGCCTTGGGTCCAAGCTCAACACACCTATGAAATCACAGCAAAGGGAAAATGGTAACATCTAAAGTGAGATGCAGAAAAGTGAGGGGAACTTGTTAAACATGACTACTCTTGTAAATATAGCTGAAATGGAAGGAGAGCGAGAGAAAATGGTAGACGTAGGAAAAGGCCTGTCAAACTGCAAAGTGGCCATATTTGAACAAAAGTGACTTTTCTGATTATGACTGTTGCACGACTTTATTTCCTTAAGTGCAGTGTTGTTGCTTGGACTCAAGTCAAGCATTTGATGTCCTCAACCACAAATGCCCTAGATTTCAACAGTGTTTTTTAAAAGACAAATGTTTGCGGAAAAAAGAGCTTAGCTGGTTGTGTTTGCCAGCAATATTTCAGAAGTACCTGCAACATGAAAAGTGAAAGAAAACAACCTTGGCTAAACAAAATCTTATAATGGCATGAACAGAAAACATTGGTTTCTCACCAACCCACTTTAGTTTTCAAGTGATGCCTGATTAGGTATAGACTACAACTATATACAGTCTTTCTTTTTTTAATGATAATTATCTGAACAATAACCTTTGACTTTGGAAAGTTTCTATCTTTACTTTTGATGTATGATTGATAATTTAATACTAGCAAATATTGCTACTTAAAAAAAAAAAAAAAAGTATGATGTGTCCCTTTTGGCTTTCTGTAGTTCATCACACTTTTGAGTATAATTGACAGTTTTATATAGTTGATTTGCCTGTTAACAGGCTGTTACTTATGAGAAAAAAGGTTTTTGATTTGACAAAGTTTGCAGCATTGTGTCTAAATGAAAGAATTTGGAAAAAACACAAATGTCTTGCTCAAGTTTGCAAATTCCACAAGCACATCTATATAAAAATTGCTTATTGCATCTCCATGGACCAAATCAACACAGTGTTCAATATCTCATCAATACAGCCATTTTGACCATTTACACACACACAGTCTCAATCGTGAGACACAAGTCCTTTTCTAACATCTGCGAAAACAGGAAAGCAGCTGCCTGTAGACAACACGTGGGTACCAATTACGGATACTGTAAGAGTGGTTTCAAATGTTATATTTTGGTATCAACTTGGTACCGAAGTACTGGCACTTTTGACATCCCTTTTATCAAGATGATACAAAAGTCAGGACTTTACTAAAAACATTCAGGGATTAAGCCCAAGAAGCCCACCCCTTGTGGTCTCCACAACCAAACTCCTCAAGTCAGGGCCTGGTTGCAAAGAAATCCTTAAGTTACGAAAACCCTTAGTTATAATTGTAAGTGTATTGTCACCAAGGGTTTTCTTAACTTAAAGGGTTTAGCTGCAGTATATGTCAGTAAATAATATTGTCCAGTTTGCATTAGACATCCATAAGCTGTGAATGATAAGAATCTTATTGCAGCTGATTGGCATCAATCTAATTTGAATTCTGAAACCTCAAAGTTCTGAGTTCCATTTAGCACCTCGACAAAAACAAGTTTCAGGAATAGAGCGAGGGCTTTCAAAGCAAGTTTGTGGGTGGTAAAGCTTTGAAACCATTTGCACAATTATGCAAGTAATGACACACATGCTGTTTAATCGAATCTCCAATCCAATTTTTACCATTGCTTCCACTTCTCAACCTCTCCTTTAGTCCTTCACATTAAAGTCCTTTTCTCTCACCTGTTCCAGTCAGAAGCTTACTGGGATTGATACATTTTCCTACCTCAATTAGCCAAGGGCACGTGGACTAATTCCAACTGTTTTTGCACCTAAGAGTTTGGGAGCGGGAGTTGGAAAAAGTGAGAGTCAGAACAAGGCTGTTTGGGCAACACAGCAGTGTTGACGGACACTGAGGGCTATGCAAAGGACAAGGCGGAAAGAATCAAAGCAATAACAACAAGACTGATGAACATGAGAAGATGCTTTAGAAAGCTATGCAATTTTTAAAAAGAAATGATAATTGAGGAATTGAGTTTGAAAAGCTCAAAGGATAGATGTAACAGTTCTTTTTCTTATGGCATTTGGTATTCTATAAATAGCTCCAGTGGAGTAACTTGGATCTTACGGGCCATGGTGCAAAGAACCTGTCGGGCGCACTCCTTGGGGTGCCTGGCATGTGGTTCTTCACCTGTAAGGCTGTCTGAAAAGTAATTGCATTAGTTATTACTAATGACTTTCTAAAACCCTTATCAACCTTGACCAGATGAAAATTACAAGGATAGACATGAAACTGTTCTTTTAATTATTTCAACTAAATCATGTAAATTTAATTAAAACAAATCAATTATTCATTAACTGGCCAAAGAATTTAAGGGGGCAGCGTTAAATTAGAAAATAAATATTTTAACATTAGATGTTAATTTTCGATTTTAAATTCATTATTGTTTTATCTATTTAATGCAATTACATCAGAAGTAACTTTAATTCAATTACTGAAAAAAATAGTAATCCCTTACTTTTTTCAATGAAAAGGTCATTTAATTACAGTAATTAATTACTTTGTAATGCATTACTCCTAACACTGAACATAATGTGCAAATGTCATGCAACAGTTAAAATCTACAAAGTGGCTGAGCAGTTAAAGCAACATGCCTGAAAAAAGTGTTGAAATAGCACATGTACATACAACAAGGTCAACCTACAGTAATTTCTATGACCAGACCACTTAAAACCCAAATTTAAACTAACAAAATATCTCATATCGCGCTAAATGCACAATGTTACAGCAATTACTGTTTGCTTAATTAGACGACAATGCATGTAGATGCCTTAAACAGTTTTCCTTTATCAGGGTAGGTCTTAAACGGTTTGAGCAAAAACCAAACAGCACATAGATTATTGCCCATTACCCAGTTTTGGCATTGCATGTAAAAACCTTTATTGGCTTATATAATGTGTGCAAGTGTTGTACGCTTCGACGTCAAAAGCAGTTGCGTTTTTATTGTGTTGTTGGATATTTTGAATAAGCTGATATTGGTTAATATAAGCGTATATGTAAACACACCCAATGTTAAACCATGACACAGAATGTAAAGCACCAGCTGTAAAGGCTGAATGATAATGGAAGCACACTAGGAGGTTGTGTTACACAGGATTCTGGGGGCAATGATTTGTAAGAAACATGGGATCTCCCTCATGACAGGCACATGCTGGTGATGTATCACTGTAGACTTCGTAGAGAACAAATGCACCTGCTATTTTAAGATGTTTTCCTGAACATTAGGTTTTTCTCTTTCAGGGGGTTTAAATAGTAAAAGACACTGTCAAAGTACTGTATAGAGAAAGTTTTAAGATCTTAAGCAATTATATTGGATACAATGTGATATTGCAGGAGATTTTGAGGCCACACTTAATTGCAAACTAAATACCCTACACAGTTGTGGTTATGTTTTCTATTTAAAGATGAAGGGCTTGCTGTTCAGTTTTGATAAGTTAATTTCTTGCCTGAAATTTTTTTTCCAAAACACAGTATTTCCAAGTTGATCATGGTGTCTTTACACTATGATCAACTTACACAATATACTTTTTACATTTTAATTCAGCATTAAAAATCCAACAGCTTTGTACATACAACAAAAAGTCTGACCTGACTAGCAGAGATATTGGAATCCCGAATAATAAAACGCCCATAAAAAGCTAAACGATAAGAGATTCAATGGAAGATCATAAAAAGTCTACGACATAATGAGCTCCCACACCCTTTCAGCAGGGACAAATAAATGACCACAAACACTGCCCGTCTACTCACTGTCAGCGTAATTCTTCCGACGGGTGCCATCCACCTTTCCCGTCTTGTCGATGCAGAGAAAAAATTTGTTGGCGGAGTAGAGGCGTCTCAGGCGGACGTCACCCTCTAGATGGTTATAGCTGCGTGTGTGCCGCTCCAGAGTCCATGAGCAGTTCGTACCCAGTGCCAGCACATGAAAGGGGTCATGCCCCAGTGCATGTGGGCAACCTCCGAGAGTAGAGCAAGCCAGAAAGATCAGAGACAGACATACCAGGGGAAAAGGATAAGAATGAAGTTGCAGCCCATGGAGGGCTGAGCCAGTTATGGTGAGGTCAGAGTAGAGACCAGCGGTGGAGGGTGTCCATTCGCACATGGTTGGTCAGACTCCCAAGGTGACCCTTGCACAAGTAGTCGGCATGATGCTGGACTTCTTTGGGCACTCTGCCTCACATGGACCTTCTACGCAGGAACATGGGAAAAGGGGGTAACAGATCCTTTTCCCAGGAACCTTTCAAATGATTAAAGCCAGTGAGTATTTCTCTTTGGTCTTGTTACCAGCTGTCTGTGTTTACTGCTGCCAGTCTTGTTCTTCAGAATAAGTAAAAACTTTGCAATTCCATTCCAAACAAACTTCTGTATCCTCTCAGATTTTCCTGTTGTGTTCAGGACACTCAGTCAAACTTGACTGAGCCATAGGAGCCTGTGTCCTGTGTGATGGTTGCACCTTGCAGCGCGCTCTCTTCTCATCCAGGTGCAGAGCAAGGTGAAATGTGAGGTTGCCTGCCCTGTCTGCCTGTGAATGAGTGTTTTTTAATGAGTGTGTGCATAAGAGAAAGATTCAAAGAGAGAGTGAGACTACTGAGAGAGAAAGAGAGGGAGAGGATAAGATAGAGGTGGCAGGGAGAGCAAACATGACAGACTGAACGAGGCAGTAAAGCTGTAAATTTTCTCTCTCCTGCTCTGTGCCTTGCTGTCTGCTTGCTCTTTAGCAGGGTGGCTCAGTTTTTTCCTGCATTTTATTCAGGGCAGAGCTTGCATCTGGGGGACAGGAGATGGGTGGGGCCTGGATTATTCATAATCACTTTAAATAAATGTAACTCTCAATATTGTTTTCTTTTTTCTCTATGTCCTTACCTACAGGAAGATCCTCAGAAGTGCCAGTGTCAAGAATAAGATGCATGAAAACTGCATGAACACACACCATATTATTTTAATTTCCTGTCTTTAGTTTGGCAGGCAAACCAAAATAAACGAGGTTTGCAATCATGTGTGATCTACTGCAGTTGAGGTCAGTGGTTAATTATCAAAGTAAATGACAGGTGATAAATCTGCTCAATTAAAAATGCATTGAACTGAATTCAGGGTCCTTTCAACCACTTTAAAAATTTATAAATTTGAGGAGCAAAAATGAGCAATAGCAATACAGCTTTCTCTATGGCCTGTAATGACATTTGTATGTTGGCACTACCAATCCACTTTTTTGAGTCCGCTTCTGACCTGGTGAATAACGCTCTTACAATATTATACATGAACGGCTGTAAGTCTAAAAAGCACACCGTTTTCCAAAAGAACACAAAATCGTATAGGTTTGGAATGTCATATGGGTGACAGAATAAAACTTTTTAGGTGAACTATCCCTTTAAAAGGCTTCTGGTTTTAATGATGCGTGCAGCCTAGGGGCAGAGGAAGAGGGTAAGAATGGTCTTGAGGTGTGTGTATTACCGGGAAAAGTCAGTTTCTTTGCACTTTGATAGCTTGTTAACTAACCAATCTCTGAAGTTTTAACACTCATACTTGGCCCATAAAAGCCTGTGGAGACAGCAGTCTGCAGTCTTTCAGCTCCCCACACTAATTCCCATCTGCTTGGGCATATTGGCCTTTGGGTTTGTTACTGCTGTGCTTCAAAGCCTCAATTCAACTTGTGCACATGCATCTTAGTCTATCACCCCCAATAAGGCTAAATTAAGTGCTAATGAAGTTTTTTTCTTGTCTGTCAGCCTTTTTGCTCCTCACAAATATTGATTGCACAGAAAACATTGCCATTTCACGAGTTTAAATGATTCATGTTTGCTCAGGCATCATTAATATGATTGCTCATATTTAGGGTCCATAAAACTGGTGGAAAAAAAAAACCTGGTGGACCCCAGCCATATTTAGGGATAGGTGGGCTTTTTTGACTCAGGCCATTAACCTAAACAACCACCCAAAACACCATTACTTTAAAGTTACTGAGATTTCCATTTTTGTGCTTCAACATTTATATATAGTGAACTGGAAAAAAAGAGATGTAATTTTAATAGACATGACCTCATGTAAAAGGCTGTAACTATCACTAATTCCGCACATCGTTAGCCATCAATGGGCCTTTGCTTAGCTCCTATTAAGCCATGCTATGCCGGTTGCGCCCATGAGCTGAGAGAATCTGTGCAGCCATGTGGGATGTTCACTAGCCTAAGGAACCTAATCTTTCCCAACAGGGCTCCCAGCAACTCTGGAAGTGTATGAATAGAGATAATATCTCAGTAATGAGGCCTGTTTTGTACCATCAAAGTCGTCCAAAAGAGCCTGAAACCCGACCTCCCTCTTGCTCTGATGAGCTCCCCCCAATAGCTCCCATTATTAATTGTTTTCTCTCTCCTGCTAACAAACAGACTCTCCACCATTACCCCACTCAGCCAGGCCATAGATTCCCTTTCTTGCTCTCAACTACTTCAAACAACATTAAACCTGTGATAAATTCCATCAGCCAGCATATATATATATATATATATATACATTTCATTACTTGCATTCTGTGGCCTTTCAATTTTCACAATATTTGCAGTAGCCTAAATGACCACTTAAGGCTAGGGTATACTTCATCTTTCTACGTGCTGCTCTGTCTCTCGCACAGTCAAGCACTCAGCCTTTCAAAATGTACACTTTTGACCGAGAGCCCATACGGAAGCATTTGACGCATGTACACATTGTGATATGCTTCTCTGTCTGTGTTTCTAAAACACAGATCATCCAGTGGCATGCAGAAAACCAAAGGTTTTAAACGGTTTGAGAACCTTTTTTTTTAGAAGAGATTGGCCAATTCTATTAAAATGAATATGTGAAATTGGAACACCCAACAGTCAGCAGATGTAGAAAGGAAGTCTCGCCTTACTGATAAAAGAGCCAATCACCTTTTATATCAACTCAAGAATCAACTCAAGAATGCGCAAGCAAGCTGGGAAAATTGTGTTTTTTAGCATGATCTGAGGTAAAGAAGCACAATGTATGATATCAATGTTTTTCGATCATAATCTTGACAAACCGTTTTGGAGATTTCAGTATTTCCCCATTCAACTAGATAGGAGCTGCACTTTCATGAATGGAAATAGCTTCCAAAGTGTTCCAAAGATGGCCAACAGTAGACTGACTTGCTAGAAAACCTTTGCTTGTACTCATCCTCCTGTTATTCCAAACTTGTATGTTTCGGGCTATATTTTGCCTAAAAAAATCTCCTTTTGTAATCCATGGAAGAAAGACAATATAATTAGTTTGGGTGAAAAATTATCCATTTAACTAATTTTGCCATCCCATAATTAATATCAGTCAATTTAATAATAACGTGATAGTCCTGAATCACGCCATCTCATAACAGGCTGAAGTTATGCAACTGTACTATAAAACTTTCATGTCAACCACAGACTTCCTGCTAGGTTCCTCCAACCCAGGTGGCCAAGATAACCAGTGTGCTACACGGTCGCCTCCATAAACATCCGTTTCTAATTCAGGATCTGGATCAGGATCTGCAGCCGCCATAACTGGGGATCAATCTACAACAAGCCCATTTGCATTTCCTGCTTCATGACCATTGTCCATTGTAGCTGAAATCTGTGATAAGTGAGTAGTCTGATCTGATCAACAGCTCCTGAGAGTCTTCATCCTCTCGGGATAGTTGAGAGAGATTTAGGAGCGATAACAGAGACTGTTACTTTTTAAAGAAAAAAGACAAGTGATAGTCAATGTGATTGGTGGTGGTGCATTATTCAAACACTGGAGATAATCTTGTTAGTGATAATCAGAGAAATATACAGCTCTCAGGTGTGGGATATGTTTGGTGCTAACGGTGTGAACTCAAGCAAATCTGCTGTCCAGTGCTGTTTTTTTTTATTTATTTTTTATTATTATGCACATTTACTTTGAATTATTGGTATTAACAGGTTTGGAGAGATTTTCCTCAATATGTTATACTGTGTATATATATATATAAACTGTATAGTTGAAGTCAGAAGTTTACATACACTTAGGTTGAAGTCATTAAAACAAATTTTTTAACCAGGTGTACATGTGGATGTATTTTAAGGCCTACCTTCAAACTCAGTGCCTCTTTGCTAGAAAACATGGGAAAATTCAAATAAATCTGCAAAGACCTCAAAAACAATTGTGGATCTCCACAAGTCTGGTTCCAAATGAATGAGCACTTTCCAAATCCCTGAAGGTACCATGTGCATCTGTACAAACAATAGTACGCAAGTATAAACACCATGGGACCATGCAGCCATCATACCACTCAGGAAGGAGACACATTCTGTCTCCTAGAGATGAATGTATTTTGGTGCGAAAAGTGCAAATCCATCCCAGAAAAACAGCAAAGGACCTTGTGAAGATGCTGGAGGAAACAGGTAGACAAGTATCTATATCCACAGTAAAACAAGCCCTATATCGAGCCCTACATCCACTGCTCAACAAGGAAGAAACCGCAGCTCCAAAACTGCCATAAAAAAAACAGACTACAGTTTGCAAGTGCACATGTGGACAAAGAACTTACTTTATGGAGAAATGTCCTCTGGTCTGATGAAACAAAAATGTAACGATTTGGCCATAATGACCATTGTTATGTTTGGTGGAAAAAGAGTGAGGCTTGCACCATCCCAACACCATCCCAACCATGAAGCATGGGGGTGGCAGCATCATGTTGTGGGGGTGCATTGCTGCAGGAGGAACTGGTGCACTTCACAAAATAGATTGCATCATGAGGAAGGACAATTATGTGGATATATTGAAACAACATCTCTAGACATCAGCCAAGAAATTAAAGCTTGGTCGCAAATGGGCCTTCCAAATGGACAATGGCCTCCAAAGTTATGGCAAAATGGCTTAAGGACAACAAAGTCAAGGTATTGGAGTGGCAATCACAAAGCCCTGACCTCAATCCGATGCATGTGTGAGCAAGGAGGCCAACAAACCTGACTCAGTTACACCAGTTCTGTCTGGATGAATGGGCCAAAATTCAAGCAACTTATTGTGAGAAGCTTGTGGAAGGCTTCCCCTAACGTTTGACCCAAGTTAAACAATATAAAGGCAATGCTACCAAAGACTACCAAAGTGTATGTAAACTTCTGACCCACTGGGGATGTGATGAAAGAAATAAAAGCTGAAATAAATAATTCCCTCTACTATTATTCTGACATTTCACATTCTTAAAATAAAGTAGTGATCCTGACTGACCCAAGACAGGGAATGTTTTCTACAATTAAATGTCAAGAATTGTAAAAAAACGGAGTTTAAATGTATTTGACTAAGGTGTGTGAAAACTTCTGAAATCAACTTTATATACCTATTTAGCCTACTACCACCCACTTATGCAGGTGAAAATGAAAAAGCAGTGTTTATTTCCAAAAACAAAGAAATGTCCCTTTCATATTGAGTCTCAGAAAAAGGTGATCTTGTCCTGGCTGGTGATATTTTAAGAGTTTGAATGGCTGTCGTCTGTCCATTTGTTGACAGGCAGTCACTACAGCATACAATTTAAGTTGAATCCTCCATCCTTTCATTTTATTTAGAAGGGAATCCATTTTTCATTAACAACTAAAAGATACATAGGCCTAATTAGGCTACATATTTCAATAATGCCTGAAAACTGGATGCTTTTATTTGTGACTTTGTAGATAGAAAAACAACAACAACAAAAATTCAGTCCACAAAGAGACTTTAAATGGAAACACAATTACAAAACAAGGAATAAAGTTAATGTTCCTTCTAAAATGCACTTACCACAAAGTTTTTTTCTCTGAGAACCAGCCTTACATGAGGTGAATTGTCATATTAGCCTACAGATAACAAAACTTCTGCTATCATAGTATGAAGAGATAAGACTTAGGCACATTTCACAGATCAGACGAGTCACAAAATTTAAAAGCTGAAGAACAACCCTTAGAGCACTGTGACCTTGTACTGTGCGAATTTGCCAAAGACCGCCATCTAGAGTTTCACAGTCCATCTTGCATTTTTTTAACAGAATTATTCATTCAGATTATGTTATCAGCATAATAATTTGAGTGAAAAGCTGAACTGAACAGTTTGCATGAATTTCGTAGTTGACAAGTCTCCCTTTTACTTCTCAAGTTTGCATGGACCAGCCAGAACCCTTCTACCAATTTTAGCCAACAAGGTTTGCAAAGCAAGGCATAACGTGGTGGTACTGAGTGGTACACTGGATAGGAGACAAGAGGCTGTTGAATGAGATACATGATTGTGCTAAATAAACTGCTTTTGTGAGGAAACAGCTCATCACTTTATGAACTGACCTCCTGTCTGCTAATCTTCAACATGATTTACACCAAACAATCCTTTTGGAATGAACTGTGTTTGAAGTTTACTACAAGAAAATTTCTGTTTTATCCACAGTTTTCTGAGCAACCATGGGCAGAGCCATGATGATTCTAATCGCCAGTTTTCTGTTTCTGGTCTCTCACGAGACACAATGTTAAACTAACTGAAAGGGCCGATCCAGATGAGAACAACCATTTAAGTGTTATTTGGCTTAAATATCAATTTCATGCTCAACTTGTGCAGTTGGTGGCTGATGTAACAACTAAAGTAGTTAATGATATGAATATAACTAATCTTGAACCATTGATTCATGTCATCTATTGAGAAACGTGTACCCAGAGATCTTCAATACTGAGATAATAGGGATGGGCGGATCGATACTAAGTATCGATACTTCCGATACTGATGTGGTATCAAGAAAATCGATCCTCACATAAAAATATTGATTCTGAAGTTGTTCTTTTTTAATTAGGGATCTTATTATTTAGATAACATGAATATTAATGCATCTTATAAGCTTCGAAGTGGAAAAGAATAATTATATGAGTGAATTGTTGCATGGCACCAGAATTTAATTTTCTTCCGCTCATCTTGATGTGCAGATATGCTAAAATACACCAGCGGTCAGACAGTACACACCCTTTTAGTCATAGCGCTCATTGAAACAGGGAGCAGTGTTTTTCTGAGGTAATGACAGATAAACAGCATCTGGATGTATTCTCACTAATGACAAACCTAGACGTGACATGTAATGGCTGACCCATTTTTAAAGGCTTATTTAAATTAAGAGGTGTTAAAACATTGATAATGATCTTTAATCCTCATTAATAACGACTGTAGTAACCATGTTTTCTTTCTTTTTGGCAGTAACCAAGGTTTTGATACAATTAACCATGGTTTTGCTACAGCATTACTGTAGTATCCATAATGTAACTTGGTTTTAGTAATAGTAGTAGCCATATAATAATATCTATGGTTAATTTTCTGGTTTTCTATGTTGCTTATACTTACACATTTTTAAAAGGTAAATAAAGCCGCCTAATAATTTTCTGCTTAGGCATATCAATATATACAATTTAAGTTGCTAATTGTATCCAAAGAATTCATTAAAATTAAATTAGAGGTATCGGTATTGGCGATACTGGCCAAAAAGTAGGCTACTTGGTATCGGATCAAAAAGAAAATAAGTTGTTCCGCACATCCCTATGAGATAAACTCCGCGTATTTACCTTTGAAGAGAGCGTAACGGTCAACTAGCGTGTTACGACAGCAAATAACCGATACCATATGAGGATAATATATGGGGAGAACCGTAAACTGACAATATCTGTCGCAAAATCGTCCGTGATTTCTCTTATAAAACAGCAATTTATCGTTCATAGTTCACTCCAAAATGTTTGTTTAGTGTAAAGAAATATTGAAGATTAGCGGACAGGCGGTAAATTCATTAAGTGATGATCTGTTTCCTCACAAAAAGCAGTTTATTCGGCACACTGAAGCATCTCATCCATAGACATCCATTAAAAATGATCGAGATATATCCAGCTGCAGCCCCGCAGCACACACGTTTCAGGACAATCAATCCAGGCCACACGTCTCAGGCCGGAAGTGAAGGCGAACCATATATGGTTTATGGCGGATCTGGCCACCTACAGTTTTGTAGCATCATTTTCTTTTGTTAGATGTAATACGAGCTATTTTAACCATGGATTTTGATCGAATTTATATGTCTCTATAAAGGATGAAATGAAAAATGCATAACACAAATATTATCTCAACTTTGACAAACTTAAAGCGGACTAGAGTATGTACCATAAACAGTAAACATAATAGAATAAGATTGAAATATTACATATATTAAAAATTACAAATACAAAACATAAAGTGGCTTCATCGCAAAGCCCATTTGCAAACTAAATCTAAAAAGTAATCAAACTGTCCGCAGAAATATACTGAAAACGATATACAACAATTTTAAGCTTCAATAATAAAATGTGAAAGACATGCACATAATCTGTATTTATAAGATAAATACTTAAATTAATATATAAGTAAGTTGTTATCCACATAATGACAGACAAATTACAGACAAATGACCTTGCTCTTTGCCATGGTATGTTTAAATAACTCCGCCCCTCACTTCCGGCCTGAGACACATGGCCTGGATTGTATGTCCTGAAACATGTGTAGTGCTGCGGGGCTGCAGCTGGATACTATTGCCTTCCGACGGACTCTGGAATATCTGTACAGGCATTGCTTCAAAAAGGGGCGTGAGATCCAAATCACCATTAAAGATAGCGAGCTGTAGCACTGTCAAAAATGATCTCAACTCTGTTAAGTATCGGAGCTATCACCATATTCAGTCCCGCCCTTTTTACGTGCTCCCCTCTTCCGATTTTTGTCATCTAACTTCCTGTTTGAATTGGAGATTCTAAGAAGAGTAGATAAAAATGGATTACGTGTGGGAGTGCAGAAAGTATTTTTCGCCAAGAGTTGATGGTGTGAGTCTACAGCACCCCTTTACTACGTGAAAATGCTCGTAAGGTGTTTGATCCTGGCAGATCACATTCAGATAGCTATGGTACACTGCACATTTTCATAATACGTTTAATTTTTCATAAGCATTTAATTGTTGTACGTGTAATTCTGCTTTATTTTTAGATTTCAAATAGTTAATTATTTGTGTTAAAATGTGTTGTTGATATGAAATTTCCAACAGTGACTGCTCGTATTATTACACATGTATGTTCAACATAAAAATTACAATTGTACTTTTTAAAATGTATTTGTCACCCTACATTTTCTTTTAGTGTAAACAGAATATAAAATAAAACATACACTTTCATATGTATGTGTGTATATAAATATAGTGGCACACCTTAACTATAACCTGATGAGTGAATGACAAGATGGTCAGAGGTGTCGTACGAGAAATTTGTGTTATCTCTTGGAGTTTAATGAGCACAGCGGCACATCAGTACATCCACTCCATGAAGGTATGATCTTGTGTATTTATGGATGAAGTACTCTTGTTTTAAAATCTACCTGCTCTGCTTCCAGTTGTTATGACATATCCTGAACACTTTAAAAAACTCATAATGGCTTTTTACACCTCTATAAACTGTAAATCCACTTCACAAGCTAATTACACTTTTACATCAACGCCACTGATATCTATATAGAACTGCTAGAACGGAAGTTCTGAGACAATGTTCAAGATGGCTGCTCGCTAGTTTCTCTGGCGCATAAGGCAAATAGTGTCACGTGCATTTTGACAATTTCTACAAATGAAATACTTTTCCCGCTAAGTATAAACGCTGATGCGGATGAAAACACTGGAGACTAGAAATTGAAAACAGGCAGACCTTGGAACACTTTCGCGTTCAGGAAAAAGGGGGTTAAGAGAAGAATTTTGCGACAGGTAGGTGACGGTTTACGGCTCTCCACATTCATTTGTCTGGTATAGGCAAACAATGACTGACTCTCTTAACACGCTAGTTGATACGCTCTCGTCGATGGTAAAAACGTGGAGGGTCAGTATAAAAGATCTCTGGACCAGCATCGGAGTGGTTAATGGCATTAGTTTGCTTACATTTGATTAGTGATTTAGAAATGGTACAGGAATTAATTTTACTCCATAAAGTCTCTTTGCTTAATTTTTATTTAATTTTATTCAAAATCCTAAAACTTTGTTCATTACAGTACGTTTGTGAGTCCCAAATTTTCAATGCGGTCTGGGACTCTTGAATTTTTTTTAGAAGGATTATATACGTATTTTAGTTAGAAATATTGGCCAAAAAACCTGTTCTGTTGCCGCCAGTACTTCTGTTTTATATATTTTTAATTGTGTTAGGGTTCAGTTTCACAAGAAAGTTTAACAGGTTAAAGTTTAGTTAAAATATTATTTATTACATGACAATTAATTCACATGAGACGGAAAGGGTGTTTCCTTCAACTTCAAAATTATATTTGATCGATTTGCTCCTTGCTCTTTTGAGGAGGTCTTGATTAATTGTATCGCCTATGAACTTATCAGGTCTGATCAAACATGGCGGCCTTCTGCACGGGATAACTTGGTGGTTGATATCTATTATGACAGCATGTCACTTTTGAGACTGTGTGCCTATGTAAACGGTTTAAGTTGTAGTTTTGCGGTCGAGGGGAGTGATCGTCGAGTTTTGGATGGCGATTATTGCCACCTTTGTCTCAGAATACGAAATAATGGAGGTAGACAAATGCAGAATTGACTGTCCTTCAAATCACACTATGTCAGGAGTTTTACTTTAGTTACTATTAATTCATGGTGTATTGGACAGCTTAGACATAAGCAAAATGGTTGTCAACTGTAAACATGTCTAAAAGCTCAAGCATTGGTTGTTGTTTACATTTCGGATAGGTGATCATTAACGTCTCAATATCAAGGAGGCTTTAAAAATTCGACATCGGTCACAACTCACAACATGTGAAACGATTAAATACATTTTCTTTTTTGTGTACTCTTCGAGCTACGTGTAGGCAAAACAAAAGTAGAGTTATGTCTGCATGGACTCTTTGATGTGTTTGGTGTTACATCTAGTTCAATAGTCCAGCTGAAACAATAAAGAGCAGAGTTGGTACACGTTTTGTTATTCTACCATATATCTATCCTTTTATCTATCTTACTTAATGGTTTTTCAGATAATTAATTGGCTCCAATTTACCAAATACACTATTCAGCCATCCCTAAAAAGGATGGGAAGAAAGGATTCTGGGAACGGTCTCATTTATTGGATGGTATACAATATGAGTATTATTATTTTTTCTTCTGATAATCTATATTCAAATGTTTTTTTAATTGGCTTCGATAGGTTTTAATATACAAAAGACAGTGATTGCTGTATTGCACATACAAATTAAAATTATCTTTATTAAAAGTTTAACAATTTAATTTTATAGGACTTGTTCACATATGCTGTATTATTTATTGTAGGTTATGTTTATGTATTGTAATTTATGGATTTACATTATTTAGGGAAGGTTACACACATTTAAAATAATTGACAAAAGCTTCTGGCTAGATGCTCAATGCTGTTATTTGATGATGCACTCCTAGACACTAAATGTTTCCAAAATTTTCTCATAGTTCTGGAGGCCAGGATCCTACAGCTACAATCTGACGTCGTTGTAGACGTCAAACATTTTGAAGTACAAATTATCAAATTTCAGCGGAAAGCCCGGTGACACAACAGAAATGGCCAAAAGTGGGGTGTCTACTAAAAAAGGGAAAAACTGAAGGTGGTGTTGGCGTGTCCTTCAAAACTCATGCAAGTTGCTGGATGGAGAAACTCGAGCGTGAAAAGTGGAATCAACCCAAGAAACAAGCTTCACAAAGATTCATGATCAGCCAGTTACTAGTAAAAGCAGCAAAGAAAGTTTGATGGTTTCTGGTACTTCTACAAATATATTCACAACCGGCAAAAGAAGCAAGACAAAAACTAAAATAGAAGACCTCAACTCTACCTCAAAGACATCCCACAAAAGCCTAAAAAGAAGATCTCCAGAGTCCCAGAAAGTTCAACCACCAGTTTTCCAGGAATGCAGAAGGTCTTAATAATCTCCAGCAGCCAAGTTGGCAGGGCTCCTGAGATGCCTAGAAAAGAATTGGCAGAGGAAGAGAAGATGGATGTAGACCACCAAGCCAACCAGCAAAGTCTGACCACTCCAGAAAAGCTTCTGGAAGATAAGGAGGGTAACTGCTACGGAGATGCACAACTCCGAGTACGCTGTTATTTAGAGGCATGTGTGTTCAATGACGATGTTGCTTGAGCTCAGAACTGCCTTATGTCTCATCACCGTCACCAATCCAGATGGAAGCAACTGTCTATCAGCGCCTACAACATCATAATGAAGATGTGGGCTAAAAAAGTATGTGTGCACTTTTACATCTCTCTGTTTCCTTCTGCATCATACCAACAAATAGTAAATGTGGATATATAACAAATATTCTTTGCAATCTTAAGTTTATCAAATTGATATTGCTTTTAATTAGCAGTGCTTACTAAAGTAAGCATTACTTTAATGTTGCTCATATTTAGGGTTAGTTGTTTGAACAAATGCCCAACATAAAGTATTAAGCTGTGACGCCCAAATGACGCACTACACAGTATGCACATACAGAATACACTTTGCTCTCAGCCATGTAGTGTATGAATTTTCAAAGTGTATTATCATCCCAAATGGAAGACTATACTTTTTTTTTCCAAATGGAAGCATTTGCCATTTTATAGATGACATTAAATGCAGGTGCTGTTGCCGCTAGCTTTAGCCAACCTTGCGAAGCCAAAGTATTCACACAGCGTCGGGTGATGATAAAGCATTGAATTCACATTTGTAAGGTGTTGTCTTCACTGAAGTTCAGCTAGTTGCTAAATTTTTCATTATTTACAACTGTTTGTCAAACCAGCAACATTACGCACTCCGTTTTGATAATTAAAAAAGGACATTATCCAGGTTCTAGTACACTTCGTTTTGTTGCATTTTCAGTGTAAACATACTATTCGCACTACAAAATGGGATGCACCTTTAAAGTTTTTCTCGCTCTCTCTCAATGGGGTGCATGGTAAGTTGTGCATGGGTTGTGGAGAGTAGCATGAGCCTCCACAAGCTGGGAGTGAGTAACAGTGACACCATGAGGACCTACTAAGTAGTGGGAATTGCACATTCCAAATTGGGTAGAAAAGGGGATAAAAACAGAATATATAGGCTAGATATATCATGCTACTTTTTCTCATGATATTGTTTCGATACTTGAGATCCATGTATCGATATTTATTTTACACTATTTGTGTATTCATATCATGTAAACACAATAAATTTGGCACACTGTTAATTCCTAAATTAATGAACTCATCATGAGACAAAAATATGTTTCCAGCTACATGCTCTTCATCAGACATATACCCAAATTAATTGGAATTGAAATTGGAATTGGAATGTATCACAATATATTGAATCGTGATATGTGTATTGCAATACGTATTGTATCGTGAGGTGCCAGGCGATACCCAGCCCTAGTGTCTCCAAACCTTGCTTTCTATGTTAGCTTTTTGTATCCACCTTTTTCCTGAATGTGAAACTGTTCCACAATTCATAACAGAAGCCTGTTTTCATTGTCCGGTCTCCAGTGTTTTCACTTGCATCAGTGTTTTTTTTTTAGTGGATAATGTGATGTTTAGTGCATTAAATTTGCAATAATGTCGAAAATAAAAAAACCATGTGGCTCCAAAGTGCCGATAATTTGCAGAGGCACGATGACCGTCTTTTGACAGTTCCTCACCCGTCAGTGTGTAGATGACATGAAGCAATGGCCCCAGGTTAATTATGTTGACATCTTTAACTACTTTGAGTTGTAATGACAGCCAACAATTGCACAAGTTGAGTCTGAACAAATTTTTACTCCAACTAACACTTAAAATGGTTGTTGTTCTCCATCTGTATCGCAAGTTTCGATAGCTTTTACATTGCTTGTTACGGAGACCGGAACAAAAAAGAAATCTGCGCCAATCAGAATCATCATGTAAAACCAACTACACCCACTCTCTGCACACCAAGTTTGGGAGAGGTGAAAGTATTTAACATTCCAAAAAATAGACATTTCACCTTTATTTTACTTGAAAGAAAACAAGGCCGTGAATGATAGGTGGACAACATTTCAATGCTTTGCATTGTTATACTGTAAATCAATTGTTCAGCCAATACAACATTTTAAATATGCCTTTCTTACACCATGGGTTGTGAAACTTAAAGAGTAGTTTACAGTGAACATGTTTTTGTGTCCATCTGCGTTTTTCTATGTAAACATGCTCTAGAAGAACATCTTTAACCGTTACGCCCAGTGGTTGGTCAGGAAAATTGGATATGTCGATTGTTCAGCTGAAGCAACATTGAAAATATGCCTCTTCTATGCCAGGGGTTGTGTAAATGAAGGGCCGTTCACACCGAATGTGTTATTGTGCTAGATAGATGTCTTTGACCGTTGGGTGGTTGCGGCAATTAATAATAAAAAAAAAAATGTTATGCTGTGTCACGTAAAGAACATCAACTTTTCAAAGTACCTCTCAAGACCTGCGTTCTACTATATGCATTGCTCTGCATCTAGCTTTTTTTTTTAGCACAATAACGCAGCTTAGGGTTTAAAATGTAATGGTAGTATTGAATGTAACCCCCAGGAGGTAATGATGTGATTGTTTCTTTGTAACGCCCAAGATTGAAAGGGTAAAGGTATGTCTCACTTTTTCAAGGCTGCTTCAGCGTCCTCTATGAATTCATCAGCGCATTATGTGCCCACTAGAGGGCGCTGATGACTCACAGTCTTTGATCCTCTTCCAGAGGAGCCTGTTGCTTTGGAAACAATTGAGGCATCATTGCATTCTCAGAGAAGCATTTTGAATAACCCAGTCCCGGCAATGTAAAATATCTCTGTTGGTTGCAGTAGAGAGAGGGTATGCAGTGCAGAGGTTTATTCAGTCAGGCTTATCGTTACAAAATCAGCCACGTACACGTTGCAAAGTTTTGTGAGTGACAAACACATTTAAATGCAGATGGATGCTAATACTGCCCTACAAAGGCAGAATGCAGTAACTGATAATATATATTTTTTAAAAATAGTTTTTAACTGCATTTTTTTACACTCCGTTTTCTCTAAATCTAAACATAATTTAGCCAAACTGTCTGTCATAGTGTAGGCAGAATAACTTTTGGTTAGATGTCGACATGTAATTTATATTCTGTTCACAGTGGGATCATAACTGTTCTTTGCGACATGGAGCCAGTCAGTCTTTTTCTGTCATGTAATTCTTGGACTTATGGCAGTGGCCTATCTGACACTGACTATTTGAAGGAGCAGAGTGTTCTGTTCGAAGGTGCTGTGATTCAATGCAAATATTTGATATTCTTCTCCAACACCCTGCCAGTTGTAGAAGGTTTCTCGTTATAAGGTTTCCCCTGCCTTTGTATTATCCAAATATATTTTTTTCTACAAATGAATGATTTGCACTATTTGCCTATTCTGGGAATTGTCATCCAGTGTGTTCTGTTCTTTTCTATGTTCTTTAATTCTGTTCTGCTCTGTGCTGTTCTCCTTAAATTGTATTATTTTCTGTTCTTTCTTTTCGGTCCTGTCCTCCCCTATTCTATTTTGTCCTGTCCTCTTTTATTCTATTTAATTTTATTCTATTCTGTACTGTCCTAATCTTATCTGTCCTGTCCTTTTCTATTTTGTCATACGCTATTCTGTGTGTTTATATTTTGTCCTGTTTAGGGGTGGGTAAAATTAAAGATTTTCTGATGCATCGTGATCTTCATTTGAACTATCTCGATATCCATTCTTAAATCCCAAGATCGATCTTTCGCTCTTTGCGCAACCCTCCACTACAATGAAAGAAAATCACTCACATTTGCAACCAAATTTCGCCCTATGCTACTAAAAAATTATGTATTTTCAACTGGCTGGTAAATATTTAGATTTCACCACCAGTGATTTGGTAGGGTACTGGTGGAGTGTTCAGCAGCGAGATCCTTTCACTTCGCGTTGTTCCGTGTAATGTGTGTCCAAAGACGAAATCCACGCAACCGATTTGTCATTGAATAATGTCTAGTTTAAAACGGTTTCTGTTCTCTACTGTCAGTTATCGATAAAAAACAACAACAAAAAAACATTTAATTCTAATAATGTATGTTACAGGTGTGATAAAGTCATTTGAGTCTCTCATTAGCATGCGTTCATTTACAAAAGGTCTTTACAGAAATCCCAGTTTTGTTAAAAAGAGAGTAACGGTTAAAGCACGTGTTCAACAAATCAATGTAAGTACTTGTAATTAGTTCAAATTATGCAATTAAACAATAGAAACAGTAGAAAATAATATATGTAATATAATGTCTTGTTTATTGATTGAATACATGTGTTATTTTTTTATAAAGCCAAAATCCGACCAAAATGATGGAGAACTAATAAATTATGAGTAAAATTAATATTTCTGTAATGTACCAAGTTAGAAGGTCCCCAGTATAATTAACAGCATTATCTGGGAGATCATTTCTTTCATATGTAAGCAAAAGGGACATTATAACTGAAATATACCCATATGAATCAACTTGTTGAAATCAGAATCTATTCGAGAGGTTGTGAATAGAATTGGGAAATCTACAAAACCAAGCCCTTTTCCTATCCAGTGCTGTTCTATTCTATTTTTTTCTTTCCTATTCTGTCCTGTTCTTTTTTGTTTTTCTGGCCTGTCTTGGGATGTTAATGAATAATCGACTATTTATTATACATCGTTAATAATTTGATAGCGCTACTGAAACAACATTCTGACGAAGAATGGTACAACAAAACAAGATGTGCTTCATAAGACTATATGCACCTGTCTTCATGGACAGCATTAGTAGACCTGCCTGAACCTGCCCATGTGTCAAAATGCAGAATTTCTCTAGCATGTCATCTGCTGTCATTTGCTACATAATTCTTCCAGAAGGAGGTACCTGCACTATTTTTGGCCACTCTGAGTGTTGTTATCAGGCCAGACAACACCTCTACTAATTCCCTGTCAACCCCCTTTTTCCCAACTGGTTCATTACTGCAGGTGCAAATAAACCCATTTGCTTCCCCACACTGCCTTCTACCTTTTTTGTATTTTTTATTTATTTTTTTTACAATGGAAAGATTCCTGGAAAGTTCAGAGGAACTGGGTCATGGTGGCCTGAAAATACCACAACTCTCTGCACAAATCAGTTAATGTAATGTTAGTCTCACTAACTTGTCAAAGTACTAGTGATGCCCAACAGGCATTTATGTAATAATAAAATGTGGCATTGTGCTGTTGCGAGTTTTCATATGTTGTATATAGGGTTTACAGTGTGACCAAAATCTTATATCCACAGTATAATTAATTTTATATCATGGTAGTGGCATGTTTCACAATGTAGTTATTTTAGCTGGAAATTCAACCTAAAATGTTTCATATATTAAATATGTAGTAAAGCCTGAAATTTGCTTAATACAGTGAATTAAATAGCTCACAAATGAAAGGTACCCTTATCATATTTGGAACTTAATGGATGCTAACCAAAAAATACAATTATTAATAGCTCATTAATTAGCCTGGTGTCCATGCTGGTAACAAGTTTTTCACAATTTATATATTTTTTGAATTATATACACAAAGTAATACATTATAAATAAGACAGGATGAACCTTTTTTGAAAACATAGTAAAATAGCTGCTATACACTTATGCATGAATTCAATGTTAAAGGGATAGTTTGGTCAAAAATTAAGATTCGTTCATAGTTTACTCGCCCTTATATTGCTCCAAACCTGTGTCTTTCTTTTATTCCTTCGAAAACAAAAGGAGACGTTAAGACCAAACTTTTCCAGCTCTTTCATGTTGTGTTTGGTGAAAATTCCCAGATGTCTCTGCCGACCGCCAACGCCTCCCTTCAAATAATAAATGACTACATGTCAACACAGGGCCCATGTTAACGTATTCTCTGCTCCACTTAGCAGGCTGTTGCTGTAATATATGCCGTATTTACAGTTCGTATTTTATGCAGCCACCCATTTGGCTGCCAGCCAGACCGCTAGCTTGTGTAAAGAGAAGGATCCTGAACTGGACTGTTCAACCTCTGTTGATTGTAATTGGCCATATGTGGAAGTTATGAGACACAATATACACATTTAGAATTTGACATTTGGATGTTGTCCTAGCTATGGTTCAGCTAGATACCTTACGTGGCCAAAATATGTTGACATCCCCTTCTAATTATTGAGTTTGGCTCGATAGTTCATCGATAGTTCAACCAAAAAATTTGATTTCTATCATAATTTACTTGCCATCTTGTCAAACCCATATTATTTTTTCTTTGGAACACAAAAGGAGATTTAATTAATCTTCTTTTAAGAATGATCGTTTGTGCAAATGAGATTTAAACCCTCTCAGCTTTCACATCCCCTGGCTGAGTTGTGATTTCTCTACGCTCATTATTTAACATATCTTCTTGAGCTGACTTATCACTACACACACACACACACACACACACACACACAAACACTGGTTCTGCCAGGAAGCTTTAAAGCATTATCGTCCTATAATTATTTACAGTCAGTAAAAATGTTAATAGCAATCCATCCTTTGTCAAAATAACCACCCACAGGGTAGCAATAGTCATGGAAAAATCAAAAAATCAGGGAATTTTAAAAATATGATTTTCAGGCTTTGAACAATCATGGACTTTGTTAGGAAGTGTACTATAATAATAATAATAATAATAATAATAATAATAATAATGCCACAATGCAAAGAAATCTTTATGGTCCTAAATGTAGGCTTATGTACTGTGTGTGTGTGTGTGTGTGTGTGTGTGTGTGTGTGTGTGTGTTTTATTTATATATTTTTAAATAAAAATAGGGCTGTGAATCGATCATTTGTTTTAACTAATCACAGTTTTCTGTGATTTAAGTGTGATTTATTCATGGTACATTAAAATAAAGAACTTGCAAGAAATTGGTTAGTCATCATTTATTTTAATATATACACCTTAAAATGTTTTTTTGCAGATAGAGTTAGACACTTCTTTTACAGGTATAATACAGTATATGTTTACATAACATAGAATCAGTGGAGTTGCTCTAATTAAAAGTTTGGCAAAATCCTTCTGGAATTTTCCAGTAATAGGATCAAATGGGCAGGTTTAATTCATATCAAGCTTTATTGGCAAGTTCAAATTAAGTGTATACAGTGAGGAAAATAAGTATTTGAACACCCTGCTATTTTGCAAGTTCTCCCACTTGGAAATCATGGAGGGGTCTGAAATTGTCATCGTAGGTGCATGTCCACTGTGAGAGACATAATCTAAAAAAAAAAAATCCAGAAATCACAATATATGATTTTCTAACTATTTATTTGTATGATACAGCTGCAAATAAGTATTTGAACACCTGAGAAAATCAATGTTAATATTTGGTACAGTAGCCTTTGTTTGCAATTACAGAGGTCAAACGTTTCCTGTAGTTTTTCACCAGGTTTGCACACACTGCAGGAGGGATTTTGGCCCACTCCTCCACACAGATCTTCTCTAGATCAGTCAGGTTTCTGAGCTGTCACTGAGAAACACGGAGTTTGAGCTCCCTCCAAAGATTCTCTATTGGGTTTAGGTCTGGAGACTGGCTAGGCCACGCCAGAACCTTGATATGCTTCTTACAGAGCCACTCCTTGGTTATCCTGGCTGTGTGCTTCGGGTCATTGTCATGTTGGAAGACCCAGCCTCGACCCATCTTCAATGCTCTAACTGAGGGAAGGAGGTTGTTCCCCAAAATCTCGCAATACATGGCCCCGGTCATCCTCTCCTTAATACAGTGCAGTCGCCCTGTCCTATGTGCAGAAAAACACCCCCAAAGCATGATGCTACCACCCCCATGCTTCACAGTAGGGATGGTGTTCTTGGGATGGTACTCATCATTCTTCTTCCTCCAAACACGGTTAGTGGAATTATGACCAAAAAGTTCTATTTTGGTCTCATCTGACCACATGACTTTCTCCCATGACTCCTCTGGATCATCCAAATGGTCATTGGCAAACTTAAGACGGGCCTTGACATGTGCTGGTTTAAGCAGGGGAACCTTCCGTGCCATGCATGATTTCAAACCATGACGTCTTGGTGTATTACCAACAGTAACCTTGGAAACGGTGGTCCCAGCTCTTTTCAGGTCATTGACCAGCTCCTCCCGTGTAGTTCTGGGCTGATTTCTCACCTTTCTTAGGATCATTGAGACCCCACGAGGTGAGATCTTGCATGGAGCCCCAGTCCGAGGGAGATTGACAGTCATGTTTAGCTTCTTCCATTTTCTAATGATTGCTCCAACAGTGGACCTTTTTTCACCAAGCTGCTTGGCAATTTCCCCGTAGCCCTTTCCAGCCTTGTGGAGGTGTACAATTTTGTCTCTAGTGTCTTTGGACAGCTCTTTGGTCTTGGCCATGTTAGTAGTTGGATTCTTACTGATTGTATGGGGTGGACAGGTGTCTTTATGCAGCTAACGACCTCAAACAGGTGCATCTAATTTAGGATAATAAATGGAGTGGAGGTGGACATTTTAAAGGCAGACTAACAGGTCTTTGAGGGTCAGAATTCTAGCTGATAGACAGGTGTTCAAATACTTATTTGCAGCTGTATCATACAAATAAATAGTTAAAAAATCATATATTGTGATTTCTGGATTTTTTTTTTTAGATTATGTCTCTCACAGTGGACATGCACCTACGATGACAATTTCAGACCCCTCCATGATTTCCAAGTGGGAGAACTTGCAAAATAGCAGGGTGTTCAAATACTTATTTTCCTCACTGTATATCCAATGCATTATCAGACACTATACATACAGATATAAAACAAATAGATTGCTGAAGTTGAAAATCTTAAATCTATTATTTTCTCTGGCTGCCTTTCGTTCTCTCTATTGCACACGCTGGGTCTCTCAAGTAGTTTTGCTTTTGACAGTGGTTCAGATTGCAGGGAGTGAGCATTTTCGTGTGATGTGAAGAGACATGACAACTTGCCTATATCTCTCCCATACCTGGCTCACCACTTGCAGGTGAAGTCTCCATTCTCCGTAAAGTAAATTCACTCTGTTTATTTTGCCTGTGACATGTGTCGTGCATAATGAATAAGCGTGCACTGCTCCAGTTTCTGTACTAGGATGTGCAGTCGAATCGAGTGTGTACCACCTGGAAATTTTTATATGCCAATTTTAGCCACAGGAATTGGCTAATTGGAATTAATTATGTTACTTGTGTTAAACAGTCAACTATTAATAGCAAAATATATATAGTGTGTGTGTGTGTGTGTGTGTGTGTGTGTGTGTGTGTGTGTGTGTGTATATATATATATATATATATATATATATATATATATATATATATATATATATATATATATATATATATATACATATACACACACACGCACACACACACACACACACACAAAGTATATGTCAGTTCACTGCTTGATTGTTACAGTATGTTCTGTACTATACTATACCCTCCCATCTTGTGTGTTTTAGAGGCGAGGTGCTACATATCCTAAACTGGACTTCAGCCTGACAGAACTGTGGGATCGGTTCAATCTTCAGCTGAATATGGAGAAGGCCAATACCATAACCATCGACTCCATGGAGGCCATGAAGCCTGTCACCGAACACATGGCTAAAATGGTATAAAAACAAGATGAATGTAACATTAATGAGAATCAATCAAATGGTCTGTTTTTCAAGTGATCTAATTTTTTTATTTAATAATTAAAACTGTTATTTAAGCATATGGGTAGTTGACAGGAATTTTTTTTGGAAAATGTATATATCATGTGGTTTTGACCTAAACCTTTTTTTTTTTTGTGCATTAACATTTATCTTGGTCTTAGTTTTATGACTGCATTTTCATTTTGAGACTACATTAAATACTTTTACATTTAAAAGTACTTTTAAAATGTATTTGTCACGCTGCAGGTCTATTTCAAATCAGCTAGTGCCAGCAAATACATCATGGTGACCAGTCATTGCACCTGAAATATATGTTCATAGAAATTTTGCCTTAAATCTTGATTAAAAATATCTTGTGGACATGTTTTGCAACTGGTATTGGACATCTACCCATAGAACATTATTTATGGCAGTTTATGGGCCAGTATTCATATTTGGGATGTCTAGCATAACTGAAATAAACACAGTGGTCATCCTCAAACATGGGAATCTAATATAAAGAGGCCTTTCAAAAACACAATGTACACGTGTGGAGATGCCCAGATTTTCCTTGTAATAGTTAACACATTATATTTTGTTAGGGTCCAAATTTAAACAAAATGTCAGCACACACATTTGTGAAAGTTTTCAACTCATGCATTTGGAAGTAGGCATATTCCCACAATCCAAATTCTTTCTAGGCTGGAATTTACTTCCCTGCCTTTGCTGCCTGTGTACCCTTACTGTAGACCAAAAAAAAAAAGGTCTCCGGTACTTCTGAAACCATAAGCAGCATAAGAGGAGAATCTGTGTATGTAATATATTGAACAGGCCACAAACTGCTGGGTGAATCTCATGAAAACTTTCAAGATACGAGTCATATTTCCCCCATATCCAAAGAAAAAAAAGATTCTCATTTAATATAATATTTTTTATGTAATTTAGAAATTACTTAAATTAAGTAGATTTTGTTAAGTATGATTAATAGTATACGTCATGGTAGTATTTGTGGTACTTAAGTTAATGTATGCTGATTTTAATAAAAAAAAAAATTAAAATTGTGTCAAGACTTTGCAGTTTTTGCATAACACAATTTGTCCCAACCAAGCAAGACACGATAAAATGACAAGCCCTAAACAAGTCGATAAGTCTCTTCCATGTAATAATTCCATATAATATATGTAATGAGTTTTTGGCTCAACTAACTTTTTTTCTTTATCCTGAATATAATTTCGAAGTGCATAAAGAATCTGCACATTGTAATCAGTCGCTTTTTTTCAAACACTTGTGCATATCTATATGACGCAAAGCTTACACTTTATTGCATTAGCTTAATGGTCTTGCATGTGTTGTGCTCTCTCAAATAAAGTAATATGTGTGTTTATATTTTCATAGAGAGATTTACTAGCAAACCAATGGGCAAACTGGGAGAAAGCTCTCTTTCAGGCACTGAAAGAGAAGAAACAGATATTAGACAACAACAGCCAAAGGGCCTGGAGCACCTGTATATACCCTTTGATCATCATGCTTCAGGTACCCACTGAACCTGAAACAAACATTTAAAGTACCTGAATTTGAGTTCAAGTTCTTTTGCAACTCTTTGGTCTTGTCTAGAGGAAACCACATTAAGAGCACAAAAATTTAAAATTTTCTTGGACTTTTCACTAGTGATAGATAGCGGTACCTTTCACCAAATTACTGTTGTTATTATATGATAAGTATTCAAGCGGTTAATACATTTAGTGATTAAGTGATTGGATCTCTGCTGTGCTGCTGTATGGTGGCTGCATCTCTCCTTTGCTTCTGATGAGTTGTCTTGTTTAGAGTGTAGCCAAACTGTCACCCAGTGGGGAATCTTTACTCGTCATGGCGGAAGAGATGGGAACCAGAGTCCACAATATGTACTGCATCCGGCAGAAGAGCCACAGTCAGATGATCGAGAAGCTCGGGAACATCTACAGATCATATGCTGAACTCCTGGCAAATGACACCAAGGTTGTCACCAAGCTTTACTTTCGCCAGACTTGATATGAAAATTACTTCTTGTTTTATTCTGTGGCTCATATTGTGATGACATTTTTTTTTTTAATAGACATAAGTTAAATTGAGCTCTATTTACATTCTTAATACACCAAGCACTCTTACTAGTTTTCACTATCCAATCAATTCCTGATGGAGAAAATCAAGTCCCACCCTAATTTCATTAGCTGGGTTTCCACTAACTGTCCAAATGAGGCTGTACTTTTGCATGCCAGTGCCAGTTGCATTCCCATGGTCACTTCCGTGGCTTCATCGTGCCTCATCGGGGCTTCCTCTGCAATTACCCTTGAGGCAAAGAAAGCCAATTTGGGAGTGAGGTGGGGTCAATGTCAAATGCGGAGTTTAGATGAGTCAGGTCATTGGGTCAGCACCAAGATACTAATTTCCCAATCTTTTCATATCTAGCTACCAGCTTACCTCAACAGATCAATGGAGAATGGGATATTGTCAGTGCTGGTCAGTAGACAAATTCAGGGCTCTTCTGAATATTTGGGCTGAGAAAAATGTGAAACGTCAGATTGACTGCTTATGCTGAACAAAAACGTGATAAGTAAATTGTTGCCAAACTTGCCAAGTTGTGTGTCCAGTGCACAACAGAACAGGTTTGGAAAAAATGTGAAAATAATTGCGGGCACAGTACAAAGCTGTGTTCATTTCAAGTAGCTGGTCTCTAGAGTCTGATGCCTCAGCTTGAGTTTCCCTCTTGCTTGTAAAATGGGCATGATATGTGATGTTGGCACCAGGGTGGAGTATTAATGGCAGGTTTTAGGGCAAAGCTGCAGGCTATTGGCCCGAAGGTGGAAAATTCTGATTTAATTTTGGTCTTGCGGCACGTAGTCAGAGCTATTGCAGTTGATATGGAATAGTGGAAAAGAGGCTATTAAATGTCTTGTTTAGCTCTTTATTTGCTCAATTATGGAAGCAAAACACTTGGCGAATGCAGTTTCAATTTACTTTAATGACTGATAGAAATTTGGTTGCAGCTCACAGTTTTTACAGTGTTTCTCAAAAGCCCTTCGGTATGCTCTAGTATCAAATATCCGTTTTGGATGTAAACTGCATTTGCTCTTACATTATTTCCTGCTTTTTTGCAGACCAATGACATGTTACCGCGGGAATGTTGGGCAAGTCTGGAGATGGACAGGTGTAGCGGCCCATCTCTGTTAAGCGATGAAACCCCTTGGCCACAAGTCCTAATTGTACAGCTTGGGTGCTTTCTGACTGACCTAATGGTGCGTGAGCTCAAAGTCCAGAGCAACATCCTGAATCCAACTCAAGAGGAGAAACATATTCCTGTCCTCTACCACATGTACACATTCTGTAGTAAGTGCCATAGACTAGCCAGACAGCTAACTTCCTGCTTGACTGTAACTGGATATGAGAGGGATGGATCATCTAGTTGTAGAAGTGTATTTTTCTAGATCAGCAAACTTTGAAAATGTATTTTGAGTAATTTTGTCATCCCTAGACAGGAGATGGTAAAGTCACATGGTAAAGTCTTTGCATGGCCACACAGCCTTCATTTGAAACCAAGACTGTCCATTAAAAGTCGTGTCATAAACCTTCCATCCCCCACCTCCTGCCCCTCCGAAATCTCTCAGGGGCATGCATGTTTTCATGAATTATGGAATAACTTTTCCTGTGCGAGTGATCACGTGGCCAGCGGAGGAAGTCGGATTGCTTCAAAACTAATCTCTTTTTTTTACTGTCAGCTTAATTGCCCAGTTGATTAACCACCATGGGTTTGCAAAGGGGGTTGGGGTGAGAAATAGAGAGAAAAAATCAGGAGGGGTTTTCCATTTCTCATTCCTAACTTTGCTGACCCATCTTTAGGCATGGCCGTGCTCTCTGACATAAGCCTCCTTTGATGGTTAACAGCCAATACAGTAAGACAAACAGCTAGATATCTAGCTAATCAGACAGACTGTCGCATATACTGTCAGATAGATAGAGAGAGAGAGAGAAAAGATCAACTTATAGCTGATTAAAAGTCTTAGTGTGTTTGTTTACATTTGAATTTTTGACAGATGGAGTTTGAATTATCTAGTATTTCATTGGCCCATTTGAACATTCCGTCAATGCAAATCTATGGGCTTTTTCAGAATTTTGATCGCAGCTTTTTCCACAGCAACAAAATATCTCTGCAACGCTTGAGTAAATAACAAATATGGGATCCGAGGAAGACTCGCTAGTTTATTTTCTGTTGCTTTGCTTTATTCCCAGATATTTCAGAATTGTTACTGTGTTTGTATCCTTAAAGGGATAGTTCACCCAAAATTGAAAATTGAGTCATTATTTACTCACCCCTGTGTTGGTGTTAGCCCCATATGACTTTTTCTTTTTCTTAACACAAAGGGAGAAGTTGTGAAATATTTTGTTCTCAGAGATGTCATACAATGGCTATTTATGGTGACCACCTCTTCAAGCTTTAAAAATACACAAAAGTATAATTCAGAAGTTTTATAAATTATTCCGTGACACTCATGATTGTTATGAAAGCATACGATAAGGTTTACAAACCGAAATCTAATGTATTATTTAGTAAAAATGTTCACTGTCATTATTCTCCTGTGCGCGTTCATGAGTCCGCATTTGAGCTTTAGAGCTCTTTGCACCAGAGAAACAGTAGTTATACAGTACGCACGAGATGGGGCATTAGAGCGACAATCCGGACCACCAGCGATTATTAATAACAGAAAACACAACATAGCTGCCGACAAACCAGAGAACAGAACAAACATGTCTGAGGAGTTTGTTGTGGAAGAATAGATGCATTTCAATGGAGTCCTATTTTGCAGGGTCGGAAATGGTGGATGAATGCAGATGAGCCTTGGCAGGCACTGGCTTGTTGTATGGAGCTAGTAAATGCCTCTCGGTCAACTGACCACACCAGTTTCAACTCCTTTTTTCCTGTTCATCAGGTACTGTCTCTGCTGGCTACTGAATGGATGCTATTATGTGTGGGTTTGTTTCTTCAAATATGGACACTTTTTAGCTCCCTTAAAGAACCAAATCATTTTTCTAAACAAAGAAATTTAATTTCCACCACATCTCATATGATTGTATTTGATAGTGGAAGAAATTACATTTAAAAAATTGTTCGAATGAAATAATTAAAACTATGGGTCTGGTACATGGGTATAACAAAAAATGTATACATAAACTTTGGAAATGTTTAAGAAATAAATTATAAAGGCATGAAATAAAGTTTAAAAAGACAGTTTGATTGTGACCTTAATATAACAACAAGAAAGAAATTTAATAAACTTAGTTTGAATTTAAATCAACCCCTTCAACTTAAATCTCACCATAGTTGAAGAAAGACCCACATGTGATTGTATTGTCTGTGCTGCTACGGATTTATAAGCATAATAACTTTTCAATGTCATCAGACTCTGTGCACATGTCTTTTTTATTTGCAAATCCATTAAAACTCACTCATCTGCAATTGCCAGATGGTTAGATGCTTTACTTCAATAAGTTATTGCTTTTTAATCATATTCAAGTGGTAGTTTATATATCCTTGATGGACTTTAAATTAAGATAAAATCTGTGACCTTGTACTGTATGTCTTGTTTGTTCTTCTGGTCTTTGTTTATGAGAATAATCAAACATATCCTCATTATTTCTCTCTCTTTTAGGACAGATCTTGCAATGGCCTCCAGCACAGTGCTGCTCTTGGGCGGGATGTGATTGGTGCTACTTCGGTGAACCTAATGCCCTGTGAAGTTCCTCAGGATGTGTACAGTGGTGTTGCTCATCAGGTCAGTTATATGTTTTTTGTTTGTTTTTCCGAGTTTGTTTATTTCACTGACTGTCAAAGATCTATAAAGCATAGTCTCAAATTATGGTCTCAAAGCTCCAGTATTAATTTCTGGGAAGACTGCATATTTTGAGAGAACACTGTCTGGGATATGAACCATTCTTGCCAAAAACATCAGATTGTGCTTGCCATAGCACCGGAGTACATTGCAGATTTTCAATGATCTCTGAGCATGTCACAGTGCTAAGTCAGAGTTTGGCCTAAACACATCCTCATTGTTCCCGGCTCTTCACAAGCCGAGATCATACTCTCAAGAGCCCCAATAAGACCGTCAACAACTTTCACACCTCATGTGTGATTAATGAACCCGTTCCACCTCTCATGCAGATTAAGCTATTTTTAGTTTGTGGAGGATAATTGTTAGGGTGCATCCCTAACATATGATATTTAAGACAATATAACATTTCTCGGTCAATATCCAATGATCAACAGCTTGCTGTGGCTGTAAAAATTGCACAGCTTGTGTTTTAACCCTTTCAAATGGAGCGGATAACTAATTTATAATACATTTTTTTAAAAACTCCCCCTTCACAAAATAGGTGTTGTTAAAATTTTATAATGCATATAGGCAATCTGACCAACTCCTAACTACTGCATTTTAATAGTTCAGTTTGTAGTCCAAAAACCCAGAAGAGAATCATGGGTTTCATCAAGGTTTTCCTGATTAATTTTTTTATTATGGCAGTTTTCCCTTACATCGTAGAAAACTATGAATGAAATGATAATATCGCAGTTCAAAAAGCAATATTTTTCACAATAATCGGAATTCTTTCTTTTGTGCTAATTGTTTAGCCCTACCACAGACCTTATTTCACTCATAAATTGAAAAAAAAAAAAAAAACTACTATAAAAACCTGTTGGAAATTCCTGAGCGAGCACACGGCAAATTAGTCTTCTGGATATGCTTACAAATTGACATCATGGCTGAACCGTTCTATTTGCTGACAATTTAGAAGTGTACCATTTAAAAAAATTATGAACTATGATGACAATAATCATAATAGGAAACAAGTAAAAACATACAGATCAGATAGACATATATCTTTTAGAAATGTCTCAACTACTACACAAGCATATTTATTTGTGAGAAAGCCATGAACCAACTAGGGGTGTAATGGTTCTCTGTAAAAAAACAAACCGTTCGGTTTGCCACCCGCGGGTCGGTAAGCATTTGCACTGCAGTTCATCTCAAGTTTAAGGACCGTTCAGTTCATGCAGTTTGGCGAAGAAAATAAAGCACCAAATAGATATGTGTAGTTATAACCTCCACTAATGCATCTGTATCGCTCTGTAGACAAGCTCTGCCTGTTTCACTTGGGTCAACTTTCTACAGAGAGAAGCTGTCGATATCACCCAAGCATAGATATCGCGCGGCACACATAGAGCTGCAGGTGAGCCCAAACTGTACGTACACTCTTCCATCAAAGGAATTCAGTGCTAATTCAGATAGACATGTAAAAATAACTAAAATGCTTGGAGTATTCATTGCCAAAGTTATGTTGCCTTACTCCATTGATGAAGATGTGGGATTTACGCGTATTGTTAAAACACTCGTGTTGCATTACGACATCCCTTCTAGCATCCATTTTAACAGCAAGGTTTTTCCTTCTATAGTGATATACAGTTTCCTGTTGAATATATGTTGAGTTGAGTATGAAATACATTTTATATTGATGCATGTAGCATAAATGCAGGTATTAAGTTAAATGTTGAGTTAGTAATTAGAGAAAAAAGTTTTTTTAGTTAAGGACATGGTTTTATTCAGTAATAATGTAGTAGCCATATAGAAACCATGGTTTTACTATTGTAAAGTGATGGTGGCGTAATGGGCTAAAGCATATAACTGTTAATCAGAAGTTTGCTGGTTTGATCCCCACAGCCACCACCATTGTGTCCTTGAGCAAGGCACTTAACTCCAGGTTGCTACGGGGGGATTGTCCCTGTAATAAGTGCACTGTAAGTCGCTTTGGATAAAAGCATCTGCCAATTACGTAAATGTAGTAATATTGTAGTAGCCTTGACTGAAGTAACAATGACTGCTCTCACCATTGTTTTCTTGGCAGAAAGCATAGCTTTGATACAATTAACCATTGTTTTGCAACAGTAATACTGTAGTTTCCATATAGTAACCATGATTTTACTATAGTATTGTAACCATGACAGTAACCATGTTAATGTTGTCATTACTATTATTGTACTATTAATACAGTGGTTGAACTATTGTTACTGTTGTAAAACTATGGTGATTTGTATTGAGGGCAAATCTCTTGAAGTGTTTACATTTACATTTATTCATTTGGCAGACGCTTTTATACAAAGCGAGTTACAAAAGAGGAAAACATAAGCGAATCATCTTAAGGAGACATTTGTGCAAAAAGTGCCATACTACAAAGTTTCACAAGCATCAGAATAGCATTCACAACAGATTTAAGTGCAACAAGAATCTTTTTTTTTTTTTTTTTTTTTTTTTTTTTTTAGTGACTGGTTAAGTGCTCCTGGAAAAGTTTTTTTTTCCACCACTATTTGCCGTTTTTTTTTATGACAGAGAGCGAGTCAGCTTCATGGATGAGTTGGGAAGGTCATTCCACCAACATGGTATGATGAAACCGAGAGCCCGGGAAAGTGTTTTGGTGCCTCTTTGTGTTGGTACAACAAGTCGACGTTCCTTAGCCGACCACAGGCTTCTGGTGGGAGTGTAGATCTGCATAAATTATTTTAGGTATGCTGGAGCAGACCCAGTGACTGTTTTGTATGCCAGCATCAGAGCCTTGAATTTGATACATGCATCAACCGGCAACCAGAGGAGAGAGATAAAGAGTGGTGTAACATGCGCTCTCTTTGGTTCATTAAAGACCAGGCGTGCTGCTGCATTCTGGATCATTTGCGGAGGTCTAGTTGCACATGCAGGAAAGCCTGCAATGAGAGAGTTACAGTAGTGCAGTCTAGTTATGACAAGTGACTGAACAAGCAGATATGTGGCATGTTCAGAGAGGAAAGGTCTTATTTACCTGATATTGTAGAGTGTAAATCTACATGATCTTGCAGTCTTTGAGATTTGGCCTGTGAAATTTAGCTTGTTATCGATGGTTACCCCTAGATTTCTGACCGTTTTGGAAGGCGATACTGTAGTTGAACCCAGCTGCATGGTGATGTTGTGTTCCACAGCAGGGTTGGCTTGAAAGACAAGGAGTTCGGTCTTGGCTGGTTTGAGTTGCAGTTGGTGTTCCTTCATCCAGGCCGAGATTTCTCCCAGACAGGCAGCGATTCGAGCAGACACTGTGGTGTCCTTGTGCTGAAAAGACAAGTTGAGTTGCATGTCATCAGCGTAGCAGTTGTAGGAGAAACCATGTGACTGAATGATGGGTCCCAGTGATGTTGTGTATATGGAGAAGAGAAGTGGCCCAAGCACTGATCCCTGAGGTACCCCAGTAAGTAACTGATGTGGCTTGGATACCTCACCTCTCCAGACTACCTTGAAGGAAAAGCACAGTTCCTCTGATGCCCAGAGTAGAGAGGTTGGAGAGAAGGATCTGATGGTTGACTGTGTCAAAGGCTGCAGAAAGGTCCAGCAGAATCAGAACGAATGATCTGGATTCAGCTTTCACCTGTCTCAGCGACTTAGCAGGGCAGTCTCGGTGGAGTGTCCAATTTTGAAGCCTGACTGATTATCATCCAGCAGCTTGTTCTTTGAGAGATAGGCAGAGATCTGATTGAAAACTGCCCTTTCAAGTGTTTGTTTCCAAATAGAATATTTTTACTTTGGCAGTAAGATTTTTTTTTTCTGACCATAAATACTAATTACCAAAACCGTGACCCTAAAACCGTGATACAAACCGAACCATGAGAAATGTGAACCATTACACCCCTAGAACCAACTCAACTAGCTCTGAGGTGAATCACAACATTCAGAACTTTGTTTTGAAGTATACATGTATTAAAAATTGGACAAATAGACAAAGGTCCAAGACTGTGTACTTAACATCTTTAATTGATTAGGGAATTAACTACAATCCCATGAAGCAAGAACTGGAAATATATAAATCTATTGATTAAAGTTGTTGATTATACTGTAAGTAGAGAAACAATATATATTAAGTTTATTGCTAAATATTCAGATGTACACTCAAGCACGAATGCATCATTCACAGTGAGTCACTGCAGAGCTCTTTTGGTGCGATTGGTTTGCAGCGTTTCTCTGATTGGTGAATCTTTCTCTTCAGCATCATGGATAGTGTATATCTTCATTAGGAAGTTTTTTTCAAACGAAGTTGAAATAATGCTGGCTGATGACTGTAACAGAAGCATATCCCATTGATTAACAAACTCATAGTAGGTATATCTTTATATGTATATTATTTAGCATTAAAAATCAATTTGTATATGGTGAATATGAATGTGATTTTCACTTCTGAAACCAGACTGTTGCTCGCTTTTGAGTGTTCTGTCCTGTGTCTCACAGGTGGAGGAGTTCAGGGCTCGGGATGCAGACAAGGGTTTGAAGATTGCACAGGTGCTGGAGGGCTTCATCAGCAGGAAGGTGGTGAAGCATACGGTTTTGACTGTGGTCTATGCCGTCACTCGCTACGGGGGCCGTCTACAGATCGAAAAGAGACTCAAGGAAATCGATGATTTCCCTAAGGTGAGGCTTTTCACGCTTTGGTAAAATGACCATATAGGCTGTAACAAACTCTGGTTATATAAAATATGCTGATTTGAGATGAAACAAACCCTGTCCTTGATGCTGTCCTTGCGAAAGTGGTCTGTATCTTTGTACTTTGTAGTCTGGTTAGCATTTCAACATGACTGATGAATATAAGCTCTTTGTCTGGTTCTCACAGTAATGGTGTGATCCATGTTTCCCCATTTTAAGTTTTTACTCATACCAAGTATAATCTTCATGCAGTTTTTTTCTATATATATATAAATATATAATTTAATTTTTTTTTTTTTGGACAGACCAACTATTTAGCCTTTTCTTAAAGATGAAGTGTCTATTTTTTAATTTTTAATTTCTCCTATCCCAGCTTGATATGCTGGAATAACTACATTTCAAACGAATACATCCCTATACAGCAATATTGGTTCAACCAATGGTGTGTGTTTGGGGTGGGACTATCATGACCTGAAACTTGTTTTTCCAATTCCATTTGGTGACGCTAGTAGTGCAGAAGTTATGCAATTCGCCTTTTAAGCTGGATTTAGTGGTAAAGATAAGCTCTATAAGCTTTACATTAGGGCTGCACGATTTGGGAAAAAAGTTATATTGCGATATGCGATTGCGATATAATAAACAAATGGTATCATGAGTCAACTTGCTTGTTTATCAAGGAAAATGCACAAATAGATTACTGATAATGCTGAAATGTGTATTTTTCAACTCAAACATACAAACTAGCAACAACAACTACTATAAATGCACATTGTTTTCAAATTAAAATAATATATTTACAAAATTAAATAATATCTTTGCATTACTGCAAACTCTCAATATTGCACCTAAATAAAATGGAACAATAAATAAGAACATACGAATTTTCACGAAAATAAGATTTTCAAAACAAACAGGGACATTTAAACAGGATGTAACTACATGTATAAACTCTTTTGAAAAGGAATCTGGATATAAAAGTGTGGTTCACTCAATCAAACCACACTCACACACACACACACACACACACACATTTTATTGTTGTAATTTTAATGTTATTTTTCACATAAGATTGATCTTATGATGATCAATTGCAAGCTGCAGACAGCGACGGTGAGAGACGAGCGTCTCCATGTTAAGAGTGCGCATCAGCCGGATGAACTTTAGAGCTCCCGGTTTTGACTCCCGCTCAGATTGGGTCTCTTCCGCGACTGGTTGAAGCAGCTCTGACCGCACAGAAAATGACAGTTTGGAGTTTGTGCTTATTTACATGTCACGCTCCCGTATTATATTAACTTTAATTATTTATGAAATAAAGACATATCGCCAAGCTGTGATCTGTGTTTCTGTGTTATATTTTCTGGCCACCAGTTCAGTGTCGGTCTGCTCGGCGTCCATCTTCACCTGATCTCCACGCTGAACACCGGAAACTCGCATGACATGACCGAGACTGACTGGTCATCTTTTCATTAGCGGTGTAGAAAATGGGCAACCGGCTCTCAGAGAGAATGGGCTGTTACGTCCACACATGCACTTATTTATTTAATAAAATCACAGGATTTGCCGTCATATAATCGCACAGGCTGACATCGCGATTTTGATTGCGATATGATTAATAGTGCAGCACTACTTTATATTGTACTTTTCTGCATGTGACATGAACATTTACGATTGTGTTTCCCTCTGTTTGCCTTAGTCTTGTGGGCAACCATTGAAACAATTAACCCTCTATTCATCTCTCTCCCTGGCAGGGATAGAATTATCACCTCATAGAGTCAGGGGAGCTAATCTCCATGTACTACTGCATGCTAAAGCAAAATCAAATTACATTGTAATCATTCAATTGTTATAGAAATGTTTCTATTATTTCTGTTGCTGTTTCTCTCAGCAAACTCTAGCTGTTCGATTGCTGAATGTAGCTGGATACACTGTCCCGTTACAGTGCTAATGTGTTCCCTTGGACAAATTGGTCTACCCAGGCCTAATAAACTGTGATCACAACCCACTTTATTTTAGTAACGAATCAAATTTCTGATTTAAAGACCATATTCATCAAAAAAATAAGAAATGTAGGACAGGACTTGATTTGTAGCCATCAGGAATCAATTTGAATTACATTAATGTGCAGTTTACAATAATGTGCAGCAATTAATTGTTGCAGTAGAACAAAGAACGTGTATTAAGAAAGTAAATATTAATGTCGATATGAATTAATGATCTTGTATGTGTTTTTGTAACTGGATTACAAAGTAATCGAGTAATATAATTGAATTACTTTTAGGCACAAAAAGTAGTTTAACGCATTACATTTTAAATTCTAATCAGATTACAGATACTGACTTTCAGTGAAATTAATTAATTATTTTTAAGTACATTACTTGGGTTACATGTATGTAAAAAAAATTACTATTTATGTGTAATGCAATAAAAAGTGAATTCAGATGTTCATATCTACATCTGTTTGTGTTTCTCTGACAGCTGATGGGTGTGCAACAATGAACAAGGAAAAAATAGACATCATTTAGAATTTGTTGAGCGGGAAAAACACAAACAAAATATTTGTGACAAGTGTTTTAGAAAGTAACTTAAAGTGTATAGTTAGTAAAGTGATTCATTTTTCAATTAAGTAATCCTTTAAGTAATCTCATTATAATTTTACAGAAATAGTTAATAATTTGTAGTGGATTATTTAATTTTTCTTTTATTAACTGACCCAACACTGTCTATTTTCAATCCACAGGAATACATATGGGATGCTTCACATTACTTGGTGCATCAGGTTTTCAGCAGCTTGAAGGAAATGTTCACTGGGACGAGGGAGATTCAGGTATACAATGTCAAATATCATGTTTATCACAAGTTGCCTTCTCCCTTTATATATTGTATAAAAACTCAAATCTAAACCCTTGCTGCTCCTCTATTTACTTTGAATGATTGCTCTAGTTTTTTTTCTGAAAACAAGTCTTAATATCTTGTAATTTCTTGGATTCTCAATTAAATGTATCTTGTTTTAGGAATGTTTCAATATTTTACTGGAAAACAAGATAAGAAATAAGTTATTTTTTGCCGTGTGAAAAAATTTGTTAATTGTGTGATTTGTCAATGTAGCTTCCCATCCTGTGCTTACATCTTAGTGCACCTCATGAATTACAGTTGCAAGAAACAGAAAAAATGGGAATGAATTTCCCTGGAGCAATAGATCAGAGGCAAGACGTTCACTGTCTCCTGTTCCACTATCACAGGAAGACAACCAGACAGGCAGAGCAAATGTGAAAAATCCCCACTCTGCCTACAGACACAGCCAGCTTCCTAAATGGGTCAGATCATTGGGGGGGCCAGTTGAGCCCAGGTAGTTTGATTATTCTCTCCTGATACAGGAGTGGATGGGATTGGGGGGGCTTTAGGGCCAGACTGTTGGAGAACACTCTGATAAATGGATCCACTTCAGGCCCGGCCCGCTTCCAAAAGAAAGAGGAATTTATCTCGCACAAAGCATTCCAGGAAGAGCACTGGGGACCTTGCGTCTGTGTGACTTTGGCATATCTGTGGCAGCCAAAATGTGGAGCCAGCACTGTTGCTGTGGATCAGCAGGTTTCAACTTTGCAGCAACTTCCCATCTGTGCATCTGGATTTTTCCATCTAACTTTTTTGCCGGCTACTTTTAGCTTGCTATTTTTCAGGAGAAGTTACAGGAGCACAGCGAAAAAATAACAGATGGTTTTCTCGTCACGGATAGAGGGTTTAATTTCAGTTTAGATTACTTTGTAGATGGTCCAATTCATTATGCAAATTTGGTTCAACATCTAAAAAGTCTAATTCTCAATATAAAGAAGCCGTCTGGTGTTGATGCTGTTGTGAACCCTGATCTTTTTTGCCTCAGGACAGGCTAACAGAGAGCGCTAAGCTAATATCTAAGTCGGGGAGAACGGTGGAGAGGGTGACGCCACTTGGACTTCCTATTGTTCAGCCATTCCACAGAATGAAAATGGTAAGAGTCAATGTCGAAATAACTAGTTTGAAACTAAATATTTGTGATTGTACTTGTAATTTTCCATTAATTCCAGTCCCATGAAAAAAAGCAATTAAGCGATTTTAGTATTAGCAAGTTTCTAAGTTGTACTTGACACAATGAAATCAAAATTGTGGCTTTTAGTCTATATTAGTTCTGCCCCTCAAATATGATTGGATGGTGTGAAATATATGCTGATATACAGTCCAACACCACTAGGACGTTTTAAAAAAAGAAATTCGCCCTGCGTTTGTGGTATTCCAAAAAGTGGAGGGGATTTTTTTTTATACATTTTTCCTTTTTGATTAATTCACTGATCGTTGTTAGAAATGACATATTTATGCCAGTAGTTGTGGCAAATTATTGTCTTTTATTTTAGAAGTGACCCATTCAATCATTGACTGAACTGAACTGAAAGTTGTACACCTCAAAAGCAATATAACAGGTTTCCCACACGTCCTGGAAAATCTGGAATTTTATAATGCAGTTATTTAAAGTACTGTGCTAAAGCCTTAAGGCATATAAGATAAAAAAATAAATAAATTGTCTTTTAGATGGTTATTTATATCTTCAGCTTTAGTGTGTCAATAGGAAAATAGATCATCACTGATCTTCCACCTGGTCGTCTAATGGTTAGATGGAGACCTGGAGAGGCCTACAAGCCACAGTATCTCGTACCCACTCTGAAATTTGGTGGAGGATCGGTGATGATCTGGAGGTGCAGATTTGGGCAGATTTGTCTTTGTGAAGGATGCATGAATCAAGCCACATACAAGGTTATCCTGGAAAAAACTTGCTTCCTTCTGCTCTGACAATGTTCCCCAACTCTGAGGATTGGTTTGTCCAGCAGGATAATGCTCCATGCCACTCAGTCAGGTCAATCGATGTTTGGGTGATGGACCACCGGATCCAGACCCTGTCTTGTATTTTTGCGGCAGAAGTGGCATTAAGTCACCCAACAGATGTGAAAGACTATTGGAGAGCATGCCAAGATGCATGAAAGCTGTGATTTTGAAATTCTTCTGAAGTTTAACCATTAGTATCTTGTTGTTTAAAAATGAATATGAACTGGCTTTCTTTGCATTATTCAAGGTCTGAAAACACAATAATTTTTGTTATTTTGACCAGTTGTCAGTTGTCTCTTAGTTTTGTCCAGAGTATAATAACAATAATCACCTTTCATGTTTTTGTTTTGTTTTGTAATTGCTTAAATATTATAAACATGGGCACATAAAATGTCCTGGAATTGTGCTTTCAATGTGACCTACCCCAACTTAACTAGCCTGTGTTAATAGGAAATACACCGATCAGCCACAACATTAAAACCACCTTCCTAATATTTTGTAGGTCCCCCTCGTGCTGCCAAAACAGTTCCGACCCGCATTTCAGAATAGCATTCTGGGATGCTATTCTTCTTATCACAGTTGTACAGACCAGTTAGACCAAACCAGCCCATCTGGCACTAACAATCATCAATGTGATTATCTAATCAGCAAATTGTGTGACAGAAGTGCATAAAATCATGCAGATAGGGGTCAGGAGCTTTGGTTAATATTCACATCAACCATCAGAATGAGAAAAATGTGATCTCAGTGATTTGGAGCATGCATGATTGTTGGTGCCAGACAGGCTAGTTTGAGTATATCTGTAACTGTTGATTTCCTAGGATTTTCATGCACAACAGTCTCTAGAATTTACTCCGAATGGTGCAAAAAAAAAAAATCCAGTGAGTGGCAGTTCTGTGGACGGAAATGCCTCGTTTATGAGAGAGGTTAACAGAGAATGACCGGACTGGTTTGAATTATGGTAACTCAGATAACCACTCTGTACAATTGTGGTGAGAAGAATATAATCTCAGAATGCCATTCTAAGATGCGGGTTCGTGCTGTTTTGGCAGCACAAGAGGGCTGATCGGTGTATGTCAACACAGGAAAAAATTGTGCTTGTCAAGTGATTTCATGGGGTCTTGAACAGGAACCAAATACATTCAACTTGACAATTTCCCTTTTAAGTATGAAATGGTTGGTCCTCTCAATTTGGAGAACTACCACTGTACTTTCTCAGCAGAATTTAGTAGAAAGTCCTACCTATCTCCACACAGCAGGCGTACTGCCCTGCCCTCCACCACGACCTGAATCCCTGTAGCACTGCTTGTTAAAAAGGTCTAGTGCAGCAGGGAGTGAAACAGTGGAGAAATGTGGTGGAGGTTTTGCATGCTGATTGCTTGTGCTGCTGTCAAATAGCATCAGCAACATAGCTGAGGTGGCACAGCGGTGGCCTGTAATGCATGGGGGAATCCAGCAGAGTGCATCTGGCAACCCGTCTGTTTCACATTTGCTTAACATTTGCTGTAGCTGCTGGCCTAATACCACATTTAAAAAACTAATATTTAGTATGTATGTTTGTTTTTAGCCCTATTATATATATATATATATATATATATATATAATAGGGCTGTCAATCGATTACAAATTTTAATCAAATTAATTACATGGTGTCCCGATTAATTAAGATTCAACTTTATTATCATTGTGCAGAGTACAGGTACAGAGCCAAAGAAATGCAGTTTTTTCGCATATCCCAACTAAGCTGGGGTCAGAGCGCAGGGTCAGCCATGAAACGGCACCCCCTGGAGCAGACAGGGTCAAGGGCCCAACAGTGTTATCTTGACAGTGCTGGGGCTTGAACACCCAACCTTTCAGTCAGTAACCCAGAGCCTTAACCGCTGAGCTACTACTGTCCCCCAATTAATCGCATATACAAATATTTGCTGAGAAAGCCTCTCATATAACAATAATTCAATATATCATGATGAAATAATGATACATAGCTATCTTTAAATCTGAAATAAAAAAAAAATAAATAAAAAACATTTGTCAATCAGTTCGAGATTTATTATGAGGACTTGTTTAAGGACACCTGCATCACACATGCTTGCGTAGTGTCTCGGGTGAGTTGCGTCATAAACATTAAATGTTTAGGTCACTGTGTCAAGTTAAATATAGTTTAATACTCAATCTTTAAACACATCTTGAGATCCCTTAGTTCGCATTTGCACTCCTTTTTAGTGTTTTGAGTGCAAGAACGTAACGCATGTTTGTGTTGTTTTGCCTACTGAAGTGTTTTCTTCACTGTATAAACTGTGCGTTGCTCACACAGCTGAAATTTCACTTACTGCCCTCTGGAGTAAACAGGTGGTACTACAAGCTTGCATTTCTCAGGAATCTTCCTTATTATGGTCCGGGGGCATTTTTTTAATGCGTTAATTTTGTAAAATTAATCGCACTGAATTAACACGTTAAATCGACAGCCCTAGTTGAAATACATACACTGACTGTGCAAAGGGGTTCAGTGGCATGTGTGTTTGCATCAGAACATAATTTTGGCCTGAATGAGATGGGTGTGCTGGGCTTGCCGTGCACTGTATATTTTTCAATGGAGAGCCAAGCAAAATATCAGCCAGACGAAGTAAATTTAATTGCATTCATCTCAAGTTTGAGGTTTTAAATGGCAAAATGGCATACTCTCCCAGCCTTGCCCAGCATGAGAGTTTATCCATACTACAGGTAGCTTCTAATACTCCAGGAAACTATTTGTTAAAATATTTTAAATTTAAAACAAATGTAGTAAGTAAATTGAATTGAGAGGATCTCCTTGCGTTGCGGTCTGTATTGTCTGGTCCTGAATACCATAACTCAGTCCTATGAATGAAGGTAATTTTATTTTATTGGATTTTTATGGAAATTATAGAATCATCATTGGTGCACCCTCATAAAAATGTCACTATTTAAGCCATTTTGTTTTACTGAGCAGGAGGTGTGATGGCCGTTTATGGCACTCAGCATGTAAAACCACCATTTTGGAATTCAGTATGTAAAACCCTCCTCATCTATCCAGTTGGATGACAATATAATGAATATATTCAGTGCTTATGTTTCATCTTCATTATGAATATCTTCTAATTGTAATGGTCTGCTTGCTAAATTTAGGATGAAAACACCAGCTTAGCTAAAAATTTATGCAGAGTGGCACAGTTTTATGCCCCTTCATTTATATTGAGTCATTACTAAGGCTAGGCTGTTTTCCTCTCTACAGACACTTAAGGTCCCAGAATGTGCTGATTGTTGACAATACAACACAAGGGATTGGTCGTAATTGATGGCTAGTCGATTATTCATCCAACAATCAACTAGTTGATTAGTCAGGTCAACTAGATTATTTAGATATATTTGAGTTTTTAGCTGTGGTGCTTGAATTAGCTTGGATACAGCATTCTGTCCTTAAGCTTTTAGACCGTTTATATGATTAAAAAAATGAATAAAATTTATATTAAGATTTACGCATTTCAATTGCATCTGAGTGTAAATCCATACACAGAGCCATTTGTTTTTGTTTAAATGTCCAATAATCGACATGCATAACTGATATTTAGTAATTTCTGCTGAGCGCACAGTAGTGAAATGCTGTTTTAGGTGCTTGGGCACTATCCGTTATACAAACATCGGTAAAAAAGATAATCGGTCGATCTCTACTCAAGAATCGGATACATTTCTAGAGGGACGTATACAAAAAACACGTTCTAGCTTCAAAAACAGTTAAACAGATGGCAATAGAATGGAGGATCCATTTTTTTATTCGCCTAGCAATGGAGACAACCCTTGGTTGGCAGGCACACATAATAGATTATTTATGTCTTGAGGGATATTCTAGTAGTCTGCCACGCTTGTCAGATGGTCAGTTTCGTGGTTTTAAATGGATCTAAATTCTGTCGTATTTTACACACGTCACTCCAAACCTGTATGAAATTCTTCGGTTTCAAAGTTGTTGGCTACTATTTTCCATGCAATTACAATGAATGGGACTGAAGGAATCAAAAGTTTGGAACAACATGGGTGAGGAAATGCGAACTGAATCTTCATTGTTTTATGATATCTGGGTTTGCCTCCGTACAGTTTGCTAATGATAGCAATGATTGCAATGATTGTTTTTGGTATGTGAGGAGCATTAAAGAGGTCATATCATGAGGAATCAAATTTCCCTTGATCTTTTGAGATAAAAGGGCTTGATGCACTATGAAAACATGCTGTTTCAGAACTCAAAACTTGACAAAACATTTCATTGAAATGTATTGAAAATAAGCTGCAACAAAAGGTAGGAACTTGTGTAACAATGATGTCACACAGATAAATGCATCAACACGGTTTATGCTTGCACATCAACGATGGCTATAAACTTGACCCACCCAGTCATGGTGAGTTAAAGAAAGCCTGAAATTCAAATGGCAAGCTCCAATTGCAGCACCTACAAAAGCAGGAATCTTAAGGTCTTAAAATAAATTGTATTTTTTTTTGTTTTTTTGCAGATAGTCAATTGTCTTATAAAGTGGTTCTTGGAACATTTTGTGTATACCACTTAACTGCTTCAAAGTTATACAAAATCTATTCCACACAACCTCTCTTCTGCAGTGTGACACTTAAACCTAGAAGAAAATCCAAATCAGTATAAATCTCAGTTCCCTACTTCAACTGTAATCAAGGAAATGTTTCATCATGCTGCAGCAATGAGACACTTCAACTAAGGTCACCTCGCCGTGATTCAATTTCTTCCAACCCACCCTTGATCTTACTTTACATGAGAAATGGCGTATTAATTAGATGCTGGGGAAATGGGAAAGTGATGCCGTCATAACAAAGTAAACAAATAAGCTTAGGTGAAATTGTGAGTATTTATTATGCGCCTGTGTCTATTGATAGGGAGAAAAGTAATTATACTTGGGCGTGAACCAGACTGCGTATATGCATCCCTAAAGCTAGCTGATGTGATTGCTGTTTATCAGTTTAAGGGTCACTTCGGTGAGGCTGAAATTTATTTATTTTTCACTGGCTATACAGCCTGTTAATACTTTGAGGACGACCAGCTGGGATGAAACGTACGGGAACCGTTTGTTGCCTTTGCTTAGTGGCCAACACTTGTGGTACCCTTGGAAAGGGCAAATGTGATTTCCCTTGGGTGTGCTGTTCTATTCCCGGTCAACAATCTGATCCCAAAGGATGTAGGGCCAAGGCTCAGATTATAGACTTCGTAACATTTACTCTTGCTTGGTGAAATTCCATGGCCGAAATGTAGACATATCAGTGGGAATCAGGAATTTTGCCTGATGAATTCCCATGGCAAATAATTTACCTACATGAATTTTGGCGAACTTTGTTGTGCAAATTTGTAGCGTTGACCAACAGGAAGTTGCTTGGTTTGGCAGTGACCTCTGTATGGACGGTGCTTTGTACATAGCAACATTGAATATTCAAAATGGGCGAGGAAATCATTTTAGCAGTGAGTTTCTTTATAACTCATAAGAGTAAAGTGAGGCATAAAAAAAAAGGTTTCTCGACAAGCAGTTAGGGTGTTTCACATTTGGCCACACCTTTCCCTGCAAAATCTTGCCATACAAAGGTAAATGTGCTCGAGGCTAATCACATCCTGCTAATTGGCTAAAGCTGAAGTTTCGTCTGGTCTAAAAGATAGATCAAAACCAAGGTTGCCTTAACATGCACACTGCAAGATATTTTTTAATATTGGGAGGATCAGGGCTATGGCCTGCACCGCTGTGAAGCATGAATCATCTATTTTAATTGATCTTCCAGCAAAAGATGTTGTTTTTGTGGTTGATGAATACAGTTGAAAAGACTCCCTCAGGACTTAACGTTCAAGAGGTCAGCAGTGGTATGGCATGGAGCTTCTCTCTTGGGGATGCTGAATAATTTGAGAATGTTGTACCTTATACCCCGAGTCTCAGATGGAAGCTTTCAGCAAAAGCATACCTGGTGTTCCAAGGCTTGTGCCAGAATGTCTTGGTTTTGAAGCACTCTTATTGATTGTGTTTTTTAATTGTAATTTAATGGAGAGTAGAGCTGTTCAGTCAAGATATCATAGATCAAAATATAAATTAATTTAAACCAACTGCTGTCAGTAAAGTGTTAAACTTAAGTGACAAAACAATGTGGCGCAAATCACGGCAGAGTTTGTCTTTGGGAGAAACGTTACAAAAATACTTCTGGCAGGAGAACTAATTAAGTTTTTACATTGAATCTGTTTGAGAAAAAAGATTAGAATCTCAAGTTTCATCCGATATGCCATTTAATTTCTTTTAGCAATTTATGAAACGTCACGCTGTTAAACACAGTGTACACTAATGTGTACTTTAGCAATTTTTTTCCTTCGAAATCCTATATTTACTGTGCTTTATCACACTGAGAATCAATGGGTTCATCCAAAAGCTGAAAAATTGCTTTCAGTGTCTTTATATTGAGTTTGTTTGAAAATAAGGTGCTTTTCAAATTGTTCCGAGACCAGTGCAGACAAACAGCACACTAAAGGTTAGGTCATTTACTTAATAAGGAGCAAGGGAGCATCATATAGCTCTTTATGCAGCAGTGTAATCGGTCCAAACTTCCAATCAAAAATTCAGTTTCAGGCTGCAGATTATGTTTGGACCACTCACCATGTTTGGCAGACATGGGACAATAGTAATCAGCACAGTTGAAGTCAGAAGTTTACATACAATTAGGTTGAAGTCATTAAAACAAATTTCATATTGGCAAACTATAGTGTTAGACATTGTGTAGGAAGTTGTTTAGGACATCTACTTTGTGCATGACACAAGTAATTTTTCTAACAATTGTTTCACTTTTAATTCACAATATCACAATTCCAGTGGGTCATAAGTTTACATACACTAAGTTAACTGTGCCTTTAAGCAGCTTGGAAGATTCCAGTAAATTATGTCACACTTTTAGATAATTGGCTTCTGGTAGGAGGTGTACTGAATTAGAGGTGTACTTGTGGATGTATTTTAAGGCCTACTTTCAAACTCAATGCCTCTTTGCTAGTCAACATGGGAAAATCAAAAGATATCAGCCAAGACCTCTGAAAAAAAGGAGTCGCTCAGGAAGGAGTCGCTCTCTGTCTCCTCGAGATGAACATAGTTTGGTGCTAAAGGTGCCATTCCAACTGTGAAGCATGGGGGTGGCAGCATCATGTTGTGGGGTGCTTTGCTGTGGGAGGGACTGGTGCACGTCACAAAATAATGACATCAGCCAGGAAGTTTAAGCTCGGTCACAAATAGGTCTTCCAAATGGACAATGTCCACAAGAATACCTCAAGTTGTGACAAAATGGCTTAAGGACAACAAAGTCAAGATTGGTGGTGGTGTAGTGGGCTAAAGCACATAACTGTTAATCAGATGGTCACTGGTTCGTTGAAACAGCCACCACCATTGTGTCCTTGAGCAAGGCACTTAACTCCAGGTTGCTTCAGGGGGGATTGTCCCTGTAATAAGTGCTCTGTAAGTCGCTTTGGATAAAAGCATCTGCCAAATGCATAAAATGTAAATATTGGAGTGGCCATCACAAAGCCCTGACCTCAATCCGACAGACAATTTGGGGGCAGAACTGAAAAAGCGTGTGCGAGCAAGGAGGGCCGACAAACCTGACACAGTTACACCAGTTCTGTCTGGAGGAATGTGGCAAAAAAGAAACTTATTGTGAGAAGCTTATGGAAGGATACTCTAAACATTTGACACAAGTTAAACAATTTAAAGGCAATGCTACCAAACATTAACAAACTTCTGACTCACTGGGAATGTGATGAAAGAAATAAAAGCTGAAATAAATAATTCTCTCTACTATTATTCTGACATTTCACATTCTTGTGATTGGATGATATCGGCCATTACTTTGAATACAAATAAATTATGCTAATTTCTGATGTAATGTCTCAAAAACATGAATAACCAACACTCCTGGAAACATAATTAAATAAATGTATCTGTTTTTATATAGCTTGTTATTATTTACAATTTTCACAATTTAGTCCTTCTGTCCACATACTGTATGTTGCCATTCATGTTTAAGTAAACTATTTGCTCATTGAATGTTTTTATTAGGTGCTACTAGTTACAAATCAAAAAGGGAAATGGAAAATGCACATAGCAGTCTCACTCTGGTCTCAGAAGGTTAAAGAGACTTTAATGTTCACTCCTACATAAATTACACCTAATTTCCAAATGTGAATTTTGAAACTGCTTTTTATTTTTTTCAAAAACACTATTGGAAAAACCCATTGGAAATGGCTTGGAAATGCTAATTCTCTCCTGGGTTTTAGGATTACAAATTGAACAGCTCTTTTGGGCAATATCGTTTTGATCTCATCTGACCCTTTGCGATGATGCAAAGTGTCTTTTTTTACCATTAGATGGCACTCTGCATCAGCCCTTGATGGATTGAGATCAGAATGCCGAGGATCAGAGGCTGTCACAGAGAATGCGCATCTGTCACTCTGGTTTCACTGGTTGCAACCATTAAAACGATGCTTGATTAATTACTGTAATGATGGATCTGTATGCCAGCATGTTTGATCAGATGTCCATTATTTTCACCTGTGTATGCAGGTGAAATGCAGGGATTTAAAGATTTGGAAAGTCTTTGTGTGCTGATTTTGTAAATAATTGTGACCTTCATGTGTCCATGCAAATCAGACATTTTTAGCACATTGCATATCCCATCTGTGGCTTTTGATCTTAGCATTTTCATGGGACTGTCATAGCAAGAGATTTCAGTCATGTCAAGCTAGTTATATGTTGGATGACTTTAATATGTCACACATTTTTAAATGTTAAGGGCTCATATGGACTATAATATTTATATATTATATATGTATTGTACAGAGGGCTGCACATGGACTGTGTGAGCATTCTGTGCTGACAACTAAATTAATGTCATGCACACTGTGTCATCACATGCTTCAAATGCACATGCGGTTGACTGTGCAAAAAGACTATCATAAAGCAGTTGTAGTGCACATGCGTTGAATGTGTCTGTATGGGTTAGTGGTCAGTATACTAAGATGGATATAACTAAGTATACCCAGTGTTGGAGAGTAATGAAATACATGTAATGGGAATATGTATTTAAAATACAAAATATAAGTAACTGTATTCCACTACAGTTGCAATTTAAATCATTGGTAATTAGAATACAGTTACATTGAAAAAGTATTTTGATTACTGAAGAGATTACTTTGCATTTTATTGTCATTTGTTTCATTTAATATTTGGTCCTTTCAGATGGAAAACATTTCTACACACAAATTATGTGATCCAAAGTGCATTTGAACAACGGTGAAACACTTTCTTATGATGTGTTACATTCATACGAGCAGACAGAGAAGTACGTTTGGAGTACAAGAAATAGAATGGTAAATGGTCTGCACTTATATAGCTCTTTTTCTTTAACCTTAGAGGTTGCCAAAACGCTTTACACTGTGTCCCAATTACCCATTTACACTCGTACACCAATGGTGGCAGAGCTGCCATGCAAGGTGCTAGCCTGCCATTGGGAGCAACTTGGGGATCAGTGTCTTACCCCAAGGAAACGTCGGCATGTGGAGTCGTGTGGGGCCGGGAATCAAACCGACAACCCTGCGATTGGCAGCCGACCTGCTCTACCATCTAAACTAAAATGCTATTTCTAGCCATTTTACATGCACATGTAACCAGGCACATATTTTTTAACAAAAAAATTCACATTGGATCGTCATTCATTTTTCTAGCAAGAACTTTGATATTAGGAAAAAAATATATATTCTTGATAATACATTTTGAATTGTTTTTCTGTAAACATATTTAAAAATCCTTAAAACAATATCAATTTGATTTATCTTGTTTTAGAAACATCACTGCATAAGATATTTGGGTTTTTCAGAGAATGTATTTTTAACATGTGTATTTTGTCTTACTGTACTGACAGAGTTTTTATAATCAAAACAAGTTAAAAAATCTACCAGTGCTGAAGAAGTAATCCAAAGTATTTTGAATCCATTTTTGACTGAGTAATCTTACGAAATATGTTGCAAATTACATTTTACAGCATTTATTCTGTAATCTGTAGTGGAATACATTTAAAAAGTAACCTTTCCAATCCTGAGTATACCCTAGCCTTAATATGTGGTGCTATGGCCTACTGGTTAGTAGGGCTGCGTTTACCAGTACCATTAGCACTTAACCGACAATTCATCAATGAAAAAAAGACGAGGAAATTGTTTGTCGACAATTTTTACTGTCAACGTTGTCGATAACGTTGACTAATCATTTCAGCCCTGCTGGTTAGCACACATTTGACCAGTGTCATGCCCTGATCCTGTTCCTCCTTACACATCCCACCCATTTCATAAGCAAGAAGGAAACTGAAGCTGAGATAGACTGTGGAGACTAGCTAGCCCTCGTAATGAACCCTAATTTGTACTGTGCCTGCAATTGTTTTCCACATTATTCCCAAACCTGTACTGTTGTATGCTGGATACACAACTTGGCAAGTTTGGTGACAAGATAATTAATCATGTCTTTGTTCACCAGACACCATATCAATCTGACGTTGCACATTTTTATCAGCCAAAATTTTCAAAAGGGCCCTGATTTCGTCTACTGACCATTACTGACAGTTGTCCATTTACTATTGACCTGTTGAGGTTAGCTGGTAGCTGAATATAGAAGATTGGGAAATGGGTATTTTGGTGTTGAAACCTCTGACCTGACTTTGAGAATCTTTGCCTTTGATATTGACCCCTATGACTTGACATTGGCCTTTTTTGGCCCAAGGGTAAGCGGCGGGCCATTGGCCCTGAGGAAGCCCAGATGAAGTGCTTGAACTGAAAGTGGGAACGCAAATGGCTCTGGTACGCACTAGCACGCCCACATTTGGTCCGATAATGGAAACCTGGCTATTTACTAGCAAAAACTTTTACCCCACCTCCCCCTTCAACACTTTTTGTAAATTTTCCTCTGGTGCATATCAGTCCATCACTGTCTTAGACTTCACTCATTGTCACCCTGCACTAGAAGTCAGGAAAGGCTCCCGGGGCACCGGACAGTCTAATCTAAGAAGTAATGTGATGGAAGCAGCCCTGGCACTGACAGCTCCTATAACAAGAGCAGTCACTCACTCATATGCAAGTGGCTCTATCTCAGCATCAATATGATGGACAACAACCTTAACTAAGGTTAAGCTCTTGTCCTCTAATGACACTGTGTCAATATAAGTGGTTTCTTCCATAGACAGTGCAATAAATTGCTCTATTCTAAAACCTAGTGAGCTGCTTATGAAGACATATTTTATGGCTCATTAAGCCTAGCATGCATAGCTCAAGCTAGTTGCCTTTGATGTTTTGTGTAGACAACTAGTCCACAACTGTTCTTTGACGGACCCATGACTGGTCGTATAATGTGTGTACTTCTACAACACCCTCTAATTAGTTATGCTACACTAAACTGTTTGAAATCTGGCCGACAAATCGTGACTCATGGATTTTTTTCCACCTTCAGTGCAATCTATGCAAAAATTGGTGCAAGCCCCTATTTCATGTTGTTTGTTGAGATTGAAGAATAAACTAATAAAGTCTCCCTCTGCTACATGAGTGAGTATGTAAATTAATTCCGGGATTGTAGCTTCAGTTGGGTATTAATGGTCTTGTTGTTGATGCTCTCAGTCTGTGATCAGTCATGGATGTGCACACCAACACAACCGAAAATAAAAGGCTGTCAGTTGTTAAGTGTGTGCAGGGTGCAAATGTTTGTCCAAAAACTTGGCAATTTAACTACTGCTATGCTGCTCCTAAGATACCTTATTTTGGCCAAATTCTAATTCACCGTAGCATGTATTCTTTATGGAGAATACATTGCACCTTGCTTTGTGAATATTATACTGTGACGAGGTGGAGGGTGGGCCACGCCCTCTTCTGGCTCATTTGGAATTACTCATTTGGAATGCTCAACATAGGCAGCAACATGTGTGTGGCACACACACAGCGCTACTCGAGGCATAATTGACTCACAATTAATTTTGACAGAGTTTGGTGTTAGCATGTTGCTAAGCTAACAAACATCTTCTCAGGCACAATGCAGTGCAACTTTCTGATATTTTACTGTTTAACAGTTACAATTAAAGGACGGGCAAGGAGGAGGCAGGAACTGGCAGAACAGTAAACAAACTTTAATGATATAAATGAGCTTAAAACAACATAAAAAATAAGGACACAGACACGCATGCAACGGAGCTGCGTGCATCTCTCTCTCGAACCGGTGTCTCCACCTGCCCCTTATCTCACTCTCCCACTGATCAGCTAATTCAGCGCTGGCCGTGCCTCATCATGGCTCAGCCATGCCCCCCTCCTCGTCACACATACAAACAGTTCAATCTAATTAAAATGTACTATTTTACCCAATATGTGTTTGCTATCTATTAATTTGCTTAATACAGCGTCACACCGATTTCAGAAAGGTGCACTGCTTTGTGCCTGACAAGTTGTTTGTTAGCTTAGCAACATGCTAACTCTATCTAAATTAATTGTGAGTCAAGTATCCATTGAGGAGCGCTATTTGTGTGCCACACAAATGTTGCTGCCTATGTTGAGCATTCCAAATGAGTCATTTATGAGGTTCTGTATATTAGCATACTGCCTTAGAAGGCAGCTGCCTATGTAGTCAATAGGCAGTGATGCAGAATATACAATTAGCATTACACAATCTGCTTGCTTCCTCCAGCATGCACACAAACTCTCTTGTATGTTTTACAGCTCAAGAGCAGCATGCAGAATCTGAACATCCACATCAGCCATGATGCCAATGAGTAAGTTCTGCTCCACCCCACAGTCTCTCTCACCTCTTACACTCTCTGCATTGATGCTTACTTGACCTTTGATGATTTATCCATCATTTTGCCATTTTTAAGTGACCCTACGCATATAGGAACAGTCCACATGAGGCAACTTGGATTTAAGTGTCTTGCTATCACAATGGTGATCTTATCATCCCTCATCAAACCCATTACCTACAAGTTGCCAGCTTAGATCTTTAACCATTCGCTTTACTCTTGTTGCTTAGTAAATGCGCCTCATTAAAGTGAAACTGTTCTCATATAAGTGCAGATGTCCAGTTCCCATCTGTGCATCCTTAAAGCGCATGATGAGTAAACTGGTGACTAAAAGGAACACTTTGCGTTCTCTAGACACTTAGAAAGCTGCACCTGTGTCCGGGAAGTGTTTTACGCTTTGTTCTGGGACATCAGAGTGGCTAGGCAGCATTCATTATCATATATGGAAGACCCTGGAGGATTTGAATGAAGCAGAAAGTCAAATGAGAAGAGTGGCATTTTGTGTTGAAATATCAGTGCTGCACATCCGGTATGTCATTTACTAAATCCAGGGCCACCCAGAATGGACAACGATTAAACATCAGAACTTGTTTTATCATCCCTTAATATGTGTTATATGGAATATGGAAACCAACTGTTTTAAAATGATTAAGATGAAATTTGACAAATTATCTCCCAAATAAGCTGCATCAGTAAGGTACTGTCATCCATCCACATTTTACAATATGTTTTATTAAACAAACTCTCCAAATGTTCAATCCATACACCAGCATCTGGTCTTTAATACCATCACTTCATTCCACAGTTTGCAGTGCTTTACCCACAGCTTGGCTTATACCACACCATTGAAATATCTCCCAGGCTAGGTCTGCTTGCTTCAGATGACCATTATCTCAGTGACCTTCCCCCAAAAGTTGCCAGGACATGATTAAAAACCACTTAAAATGGGCCTCACTTTTGCGCACTTATACTTCTCTATCGCTGCCTCTGATAGGCGATAGCCACAACAGAACTCGCTATGACAGGAATCACATTAACAGAAGCTGGGTTGATGAAAAGGGAACCCCCCTTGTCCATGACAAAGTGCTCATGGCTAGACAGATAGCCGCCATAGATATCATCAGGTTTAGCTGCAAAAAAAAAAGAAACTACTGTCCAGTTCATCTCAAGACCAAGTGACAGGCTATACATACCCTTTTCTAAGCTGTACAGAATTACTTCATGACAATATACCACTCTTCAAGCCATACTTCCAAGTTGTTAAATGAAAAATTAAGCCTTTAAGCTGATATAGTAAGAAAAATTCCATAGACAAATTTACATCTAGCCCTTCAGTGTGAAGTTTGGTCATAGGATCTATTTAATGACATCACGTTTGAGCAGTTTCCATATTGAATTGACGGTAATGCCCAGTGATTAAATGATTGTTTGAAATTTTGAATAGACTGCTCTGTGATCCCTAAGAGAGAAATGTACTGACGTTGAGACTTAACGCGTTCTTTCGTTTAAAAACAAAAATGGCTTCTTCGCAAGATACAGAAAAAAACAATGAGATTTGGCCCAACTAGTGATGCATCAAAGTGAAAATTCTTGGCCGAAACGGGAACCAAAAATTCTAGACACACTGGGCCTACAACAGAGCAGTGCTTATTTACTGAATGTGCTGCGCATGCAAACTGCATATTTACTTATTAAACGCAGCCTTGCGATTCACTCGGTTTCCACTCTTACACTCTGGCAAAGACTGAACTGTAGTTTTCTCACCCATGTATTCAAAGGTCCCTCAAATTGTCTAATTAGAGCCTGAATAGACCCTCATTAATGAAGAGACTTAAATAAATGATGAAATTAAGAGGATGGCAGCAACTCTCTCATGACAAATGACCTAAAGCCCTTTCTGAAGCAAAATTCCCACCCATCAAGATATGATTTCCAACACAATGTGAAGCAGGTCTCTAAAGCAGATAATCTGTTAGCAGCTGTTGATACTTTCTATACACATTCAGTACTCTGTATGCTACCAATAAGAGTTAATTCAAAGCCTTTTAAGTCCAGACTATCATCTACAACAGAGATGAGACCAACAAAGAAAAGCCTCCTTCAACAGAAGTTGCTGCCACCAGCCCTGCGGTCTACGAACATTATGGTCCAGAGAGTGTTCGCTAATAAAAACCAGCATCTGAACAATCGTAAACAAAATGCTGCACCTCTTGATGGCAATTTACTAACAATTGCTTAATAATCAGTGGTTGCGTTTACAAGCAACCTAATAATCTGACTGAGAGCTTAATGGGTTTGAAAGACCTTTATGTAAACAACTAAATTGATCCGATTGAACTCAATCAGAATTACATTTTCATTCAATTGAAAAGGGTTGTGTAAACCTAAAATAGTCTGTAAAATAGTAGAATATTAGCCATGTAAAACTTTGAATCTGACAAAATTCTCTGTCGGATAAAACCCTTTATTGCTTTTACATTTGACTCTGCCACAAAGTATTACCATTTTAAAAACTGTTAACTTGCAAAACTACTTTTTGGTATTGCATTTACAAGCATGTGAAATACAGCCTCTTTTACTGACATTCTAATATTGACTTTGGAATATGGATGCAAATCATAAGAAATTTAATGATTAACTATTCTGGTTCCTGTTCTGATTTTCAGAGTTTGACAATTCCTTTTCCTTAATGATTCAATTTACGAATCTTTTACTAATTTTTTTTACTTTATGTACTCATGACCGATTCATTGAAAGAACTGACTCGGAAGTAATTTTTTTCTCGACTCAAACTGCACTTGTCGCTCAATCATTGAAAAGACCTGACTCAAAAGAAGTGTTTGTTTACAAATTTGTTTGGATATTGTTAGCGGGAAATGCTGTCAGAGGATTTTAGTATGCCATTCTGTTTGCATCAGTAGAAGAATGCAGACATTCAAGAACCATTAACTGAACCAAATGTCTTGAAAATAATGTAGATTTATTTCTCCCTTCTTTCCTTTCTTTCAATATTCAACCGGATGTAGAGCGATACAATCTAATGTTTTCAGGCAGAATAAGCACACACATTACTCTCAGACGGTCTAGTTGGTGCACTAAGTTCATGTGTGTCTCCGTCTTGGATGATAATTAAGAGTGACCTAACTGTTCAGTGATGTATAGCTCCAGACGCTACAGGTGTAGTTATGGCCATTGTGGATATGGTTACGCTGGCCTTAATAACTCCTCTATGTGTGTGTGTGAGAGAGAGAGAGAGAGAGAATGAGAATGTGCACTTCATACCAAGACAGCCTTTCCTCCTTTTCTTGTGCCTTATTTAGGAAACCAGACAGTGTGAAGTAGAAGAACACCTTCCCTCCTAATTTCATCCACTCCCTTGATTCCACTCACATGATGCTGACATCGCTGCATCATTTTTTAATTAACAGCACAAAAATAGCTTTTTGGTGTACTATTTCTCTATTTCTCTAGCCAAATAAATGATTTATTTGAGAGATTTATCTATTTTTCCCAACATACATTATGTACTAGTAGGTTTTTCCTTAATTTTCTTTTAACCTGTCGCTGTCTTTGTGTTGTAGGGCTGGTCTCCCATTTGTATCTGTCCATGACTGTTGTTGGACTCACGCTCTGACGGTGGAAACTATGAACCAGGTGTGTAAGAAACAAGTGTTCACTGCAGGATGTATTTTAAATACATTTTAAACAGGAAAAGCTGAGCAATCCAACCCTGTCAGCTTAGCTGCCAGATGTTTGCATGCAGAGTACACCATATGTTCAATAACTAACCCTGCCAGCACAGGTTATTTCAGTATTGAATCGCCATACCTATCATCCTCTCAATGAAAGCAGTTTTTGGAAAATTGCCATGAAACAGACTAATCTTTAAATATACAAATACTTAAGGTTTAACCTTTTATTTTATTTACCTTTGTTGAGGTGAATTGGTCAGCAACAAGATCAAATAGACTTTGGCATTCAAGCGATGATTGATTGGTATTAAAGTGTGCCAAGAAAACATTCCCCACACCATTGCACCACAGCCAACAACCTGGACTGTTAACACAAGGAAGGATGGTACCATGCTGTTGGCATCAAATTGTGACCCTACCATCTGTGCGCCTCAGAAGAAATTGAGATTCATCAGACCAGGCTACATTTTTCCAGTCTTCAGCTGACCAGTTTTGATGAGCCTGTGCCCACTGAAGCCTCTGCTTTCTGTTCTTGGCTGGCAGAAGTGGAACCCAACGTGGTCTTCTGCTTTTGTAACCCATTCGCCTCAAGGTTCGACGTGTTGTGCATTACGAGATGCTATTCTGCTCACTACAATTGGAGCGGTTATCTGAGTTACCATAGACTTTCTGTCAGCTCGACCAGTCTGCCCATTCTCCATTGACCTCTCTCATCGGCGAAGCGTTTCCATCCACAGAACTAATGCTCACTGGATGTTTTTTGTTTTTGGCACCATTCGGAGCAAACTCTAGTAAACTCAGGAGATCAGTAGTTACAGAAATACTCAAACTAGACCATCTGGCACCAACAATCATGCCACAGTCGAAATCAGTGAGATCACATTTGTTTCCCATTGTGATGTGAACATAAGCTCCTGACCTGTATCTTCATGATGTTATGAATTGCACTGCTGACACACGATTGGCTGATTAGATTATCGCATGCATAATTGGTGTAAAGGTGTGGTTAATAAAGTGCTCGGGCAGTGTATTTGAGTATCGATTCATCATGTTATTCCAAAGAAAAAAATCGTAGAAAATCTTTGTAATATTTCTTTAAACTGTAATAACTTGAAACAACTTTCCTTTTTGGATGTCACCAACAACTTATTTTTCAACCCCTTCCCTCCAATCATATGTCATGTAGTGACCACTTTTCAGAATCAGATGAATAAAAAGTCTCTGCCTACTTTTTTTCCATTAAATGTCCTGTTTTACTTGGGAATACGTCATATTACAGAATTAAAATGACTTGCGAATGACCTTTCATGCTGACTTTAAGGTTTACCGACAACCTACCAAGAACATGCTTGATGGTTGCCTTCATATCTTAAGTATTACCTCCTTGGAACACACATGGAATAATTCCTTCCTTTTCTTCTAAACCATATTCAGCTGTCTGAATTTGGACTCTTGTTTCTCTTTTTGACTTTTATCTACTATCACTCTCTCGCCTTGTGTGAAGGGTCTGTTGTCTGTGAGGCTTTTCCTGATATGCTATGTGGCCACAGACTCCTCCTAAAATGGGACAGTTTAAATTGAAGAGAGGTGAAAGTCAGAGACGGGCATAAGAAAAAGTAAGTGAGAGGGAGATAGCACTGAAGCTAGCACATAAGTGTGCATAATGATTGATTTGTCACGCTTTTGATTTGAGTGCTCTTTGTCGCTCCTCAGGTGTGTTGTGAGCAGTTTGTGGCTCTTCATAGTCAGCCCATTCTGGACGAGCTGTCCAAGTTTCTCCTGCAGAAATATTGCAGTAGACCACCGTAAGTTTTAATGTACATCTGTGCTTTTAACTGATAAACAGTACTTAACTAATATAGTTCATAATTAAAGGTGAAGTGTGCCATTTATTCAATGTTTAAATACGGTTTCCTATCCAAGCAAAATATATAGAGGCAGCTAGAAGTAAACAAAAAGTGTTAAACTTTAAATAAATATATGAAACTTAAAAATTTGCAATAATATTTTATAGGGTTATTGGAGGGGTTCAATTGGTGTGTAATTGGACCGAGCTGGCCTGTAATTCTCAGTAGAGTGGAGTGATGTGATATGCCTTTGGACTTTGGCTTCTATTTTGGCTGTTGAGCCCCAAAACACCCATTCAAAAACAACACAATAATATAAGCCTCTCCATATTAAATCCCACAGGGATCTATCCAAGCCAAAGAAGTTTCAAGTATACAGGAAGATGGTGGAGCTTTTGGCCAAGGTTCCTCAGACAGGTGAGTTTAGCCTGTCAACCACTGCTATCTTTGCCTTCTGCTGAACAGATCAGTGGTATGACCTTATCTAATTGACAGCTTGTCAGCTTTAAGGCAGCTGTGGGCTCTTGCATAATTATCCTGCAAAACCACACATGTGAATGTATGTACGTCAACGAGATAGATATAATTAAACTGATGACAATTAATTTTGTCAACTGCTTAATCTGTTTACGTAACATGCCGGGAGGAAGTGCTGGACAACATTGGCGGAAAAACACATTCACTGCAAAAATCACACACATCTGGCTCATCAAGATGTTGTTTCCAAAGAAGCAGTGTTGAGTGGCACTTTTACAGTGTTTAAAAGCACAGTAGCAATAAATAACAAAATGTATTAACTTTGGGACTGCACAAATAAAAAAAGATTATTCTCATTGGTAAATCTAGAAATATCTGTTAATTTAAACATTTTCATTTCAAGCCCTGGAAAAGTGGAAATTAATCAAATCTTAAAAGTCATGGAAAATTCTATAGTGAAGATTCATTTTTCTACTTCCGTCCTTCGGATGAGATGTTAAACTGTGGTCCTTACTCTCTGTGGTTATTAAAAAAGTCCCAGAACACTTTGCGTAAAGAGTAGGGGGTGCAACCCCGGTGTCCTGGCCAAATTACCCCCACTGGCTTTTGTCTATCATGGCCTCCTTATAATCCCCATCCCTGAATTGGCTACATCACTCTACTCTCTCCTCTCCATCAATAGCTTGTGTGTGGCAAGCGTACTGGCACACTATGGCTGCTGTTGCATCATCCAGGTGGATGCTGCTCACTGGCGTGGTTGAGGAGTCCCCTATACTATGTAAAGTGCTTAGAAATGTGCTATATAAATATAAGAAATTATTATTATTATTAAGCTCTGCTCTAAAATATTTTGTTGGTATTATTCTTTGAGCAATTCTCAGTTTTTCCACATTGTCTTAATAAAGACATTTTTACAATAAAATGTAACAATTTAAATGTTATAGTGTCGGAATTGCCGTACAAAGGCAAAATGCAGTAACTATGTCAATGCTGAATCATAGAAAAATGACTTGGGGAAGTTAGAGACTCTTCAGACTGAACGCTTGATAAACGCTTGATAAAAATAAAAATCTACGATTTCGAGAATTAAGTCAAAATTTCGAGAATTAAGTCAAAATTCAAAAAACTATTTTAATCCCATAATGTTAAGACTTTATTCTTATAATTTGGATTTTATTCTTAAAATGTTACAATTTTAATCGCATAAACGCTACGACTTTTTCCCCGTCATTTTAATTTATTTAGACTTTAATCCCTTATTTCTACGATTGTATTCTAGTAATTTTGACTATTCTCAAATTATTACTATATTCTTGAAAAAAAAACAATTAACATGTCACTAAAAAGCCATCGTACTATTGTATCTTTACTACTCTACAAAGAAAAAAATACAATAAATACAACATTAAAATATAGAAAAATGCAAAATGCGTTCAAAGATAGGGGCTGTTCGCGCATTCTTGCATTAAAAAATACAACCATTTAAATCTATAAATTCTATAATATCTATACTACACCAACACCAAAACTAAAAATGAAAAAATGGCTTCAAAGTAGGGGCAATGCACACCGAACATTAAAAAAGCTAGATGGGGTGCAACGGTTGTCCGTCTATCTCAATTTAAATTGAAAAAAAAATTAAAAAACAGTGCAAATGGATGCAAATACGAGTTTGTGTGATGATCTATTGCTTGGTTTAAGTGTGGAAATTGTAATTGTATCTGTCACAGGACAGATCATAGTCTTAAGAGACATGATTTTGGTCATACCTCAATTTTGACAAAAATGTGTAGTTCGTTTTGCATTTGCCAGCCAATATACTTCTAAAGCATTGGTACCTGACACACAAATGGAAGTCTGCCCCAACACTCTCCATAAAATCATTTTGAAAATCCTCATTGTTTAATCAAAAACAACTGGAAAGTCATGAAAGAAGCAAGGAAATCCACTGGTCAAAAGTAGAGTGAACACTTGGTAAATACTACAGAGTCAAAGATCTACCAAAATCAAACATTGCTGGAGAAACCCAGAGAACAGAGATGCTCAGTGTTTTTCCAGGACCCCTCCTTATTGTCACTAATGAAATGGACTCCTTGAGGGAACAGCTGGAGGTGGGGTGTGTGTGTGTGTGTGTGTGTGTGTGTGTGTGTGTGTGTGTGTGTGTGTGTGTGTGTGTGTGTGTCCCAGAGGCCTGATTTCCTCTCCTCTGTCTTTGTCATGCTTCAGTCAATGGTTGCTGAAAATGCTTAAGTGCTTTATCTATATTTGTATCTCCTATGGGGGATTAATTTCTGTTTACAAGTTGTAATGAAATTGATTAGAGCATGAATGGGTTGATTAAATGGAGTTACATGGAATTCAGTTAATATGCCAAACTTATTCTGTTTTTGTTGATTTCAAGTTCTACATTTTAAAATAAATAAAATAGAAAGATTTAACAAAATAATGATTAAAGTCATAGTTTAGCTTGCAACAGTACCTTTCATGTGAATCTCACTGTCAAGAAAGGTCCGGGTCAAATTTCACCCCAAAATCAAATAAAACAAAGAACTTATTTTTTGCATCAATAAATTGAAGCCTATTTTTTTTTAAGACCAATAAGATTTGATAGCATAATATTGATTACCGTGGAAAATATTTTCGTATTTTCTGTCGTTTAAAAAAAAACAATCACTGTTACATTAAGGCACATACAATAGAAGTGAATGGGGCCAGTCTATACACATTGACATTTTAACTGCAATGCTGGCAATACCATCCACTGAATTTATTATCTGACCATTGGCACGGGCAGTTTGAATAACTTCACAATGAGTGCCACACACACACACACACACACACACACGATATATATATCCTGTTTTCCTTTTACATATTTTATGCTAAGAGTCCAAGCATCTGTAATCATGTAATTGCTCTCTTCTAGGTGATTTCAATCTGGAGAAGGTTAAAAAAATCCATCTATTTCTTCAGCTGATGAGTGTATCGCAAAGCTGACAGACAGCTTTCATCAGGAACACGAGAGCTCTCCAAAGACCTCGTGGAAATATATTGCTGCTCTTTAACTACACCGAAAGTGTGCTTGACTGAGACAGGATTGATTGATATGGTTGATAAGTATGTATGTGTGAAAGTGTGTCTGTCTTGTTATATTTTCATTAAGACATCACATAAGCACTGAAGCAGAGTCCAGGCAGAGGCAAACAACAGCAGTCGCCCTTGTGTGTCTATGTGTAAGCGCATCGTTTTTTTCCTGGTATGGAGCGAAGACGCGCTCTCGGCATGGCTCTGATCCGGTCCTTCGCTCCTGAGTGCTTGCGCGGGGTTGATTAACCACATGATCTGGGCTCTCATCGATTTCAAGGCAGCCCATCTGAAAAAACCCTCTCTGACATTTCCACTTGGACATGATTTACCTCCCAGCATCCCTTCACAGCTGGCTGCTCTCACATTCAAAGCCAGAGAAGGAACAAGAGAATTATAACAATGCACCTTTCTGAATGTTTTAGAGCCACAACTGTGGGCAGTGTTTGGCCTTGTGGTGCCCTTTTTAAGGACTTGAAAGCACATGAAGTGATAGTTCAACCAAACATAAAAATGCTGTCATCTCACTCTCATGTTGTTCCAAACTGTAAGGGTGAGTAAATGATGACAGAATTCTTTTATGACTGTAGAGAGTGTGTTTTATAAACAAAGCAATGTAAAGAGTTATGTACTATGAGGTCAGAATGAGTGTTTGACAGAGAATGTACACAAGGCATTTGTCAAGAAATAAAGTAAATATTTTTGCACTCTGTTCTGCGAAAGGTTAATTGCTATTACATTTCAATACCCAATGCATTGCTTCAGCAGCTCTCGCGCTCTCTCTCTCTCTCTCTCTCTCTCCCCAGAATTGTGAATACTTTATATTACAAAGGGCAAAGTGAAACCAATCCAACACAAGTCTGCACTTGAATACACAAGAAGTGATGTAGGCAAATCTGCTAATTTCCTGTCATCTTGGACGGACTCCACATTAAATAGATTCTGTATTACTAACATGCCAATTTACTTTTGGCAACAGTTGTTAGCTCTATATATAACTTGGCAGGAGTGTTGTTTATTAAGTACATTTTGTTACAAATTACATGAGCTGTTTCACATAAATGATGAAACGTAAATAGTTAATGTCTCCAGCTGTATTGGCATGTTGTGAAGTGTAACAAGCTAACATAAATAACCAAGCAGAAATAGTTAATGTCTCCAACTATATTAGCATCTTGCGATGCGCAACAAGTTAATGTAAATAATGTCGCATAATTAGTTAATGTCTCCAACTATATTAGCATCTTGCGATGCGCAACATTTTAATTTAAATAATGTCGCATAATTAGTTAATGTCTCCAGGTATATTAGCATCTTGCGATGCGCAACAAGTTAATGTAAATAATGACGCATAATTAATGTCTCCAACTATATTAGCATCTTGCGATGCGCAACAATTTAATTTAAATAATGACGCATAATTAATTAATGTCTCCAGGTCTATTAGCATCTTGCGATGCGCAACAAGTTAATGTAAATAATGACGCATAATTAATTAATGTCTCCAACTATATTAGCATCTTGCGATGCGCAACAAGTTAATGTAAATAATGACGCATAATTAATTAATGTCTCCAACTATATTAGCATCTTGCGATGCGCAACAAGTTAATGTAAATAATGACGCATAATTAGTTAGTGGCGTAGTGGGATAAAGCACTGAACTGGTAATCAAAAGGTTGTAGGTTCGATCCCCACAGCCAACATTGTGTCCTTGAGCAAGTTGCGAAGAATAAGTTAACGTCTCCAACTTTTAGCATGTTGCGAAACGTAAAAAGTCACAACTGTAAAATTATGACGCTGATGTTTAATAAATAATTTTATTTTTTTTATTAAACATTGGTGTTTTATTTTGCAGTTGCGTCTTTTTATGCTTCACTACATGTACAGTATAGTAACATCCCTGAACGGGGGGGGGGGGGGGGGGGGGAGTTATAGAGGTGAAAATAGATCTTAACCACTTTCCTGGACTCATGTTTGGATACGGGACAAGCCATTATCTTCCAGCCCAATAATTATAAAGTGGTCCTCTCGCGACAGTTGAGGCTATTAAGACCATGAAAAGAATTTGTGGGCTGAAGACAACTTTTGTTGTCACATCCTTGAACATTGAAGTTGATCTTGACTTTAAATGAACACAGTGTTACATAAACATTACAAAACTCCCACGAATCGCTGCAGCCTTGAAGTTAGGATAAACTCAAGGCTTTTCTGTTTTCAATTTTTTTCTTCGTGCATTTTGCCATGTTCTTTCCTATTGTATTGACTGTGTCCTACGCACCTGCCCCAGACGTTTCAGCATTGGTTGTTTTTTCTCTAATGCACAGTGCCCAAAAATGCCTCTAAAAATGAATAAATAAACAACAAATAAAAGCAATTTAACAACATAGGTGCCCTAAAACAGATTGATTGAAGTTGTCATAGTGAGTTGCCTTCAGAGAGAGAAGTATAAACCCTTCCTCTGTGTTATCATGAGTACACCATGTCACATCTCAACACCTTGATTAGACTATGAACATGCAGACTCCTTGAAAGTTTAAGACTGTAATCTACACTCACCTAAAGGATTATTAGGAACACCTTTTCAATTTCTCATTAATGCAATTATCTAATCAACCAATCACATGGCAGTTGCTTCAATGCATTTAGGGGTGTGGTCCTGGTTAAGACAATCTCCTGAACTCCAAACTGAATGTCAGAATGGGAAAGAAAGGTGATTTAAGCAATTTTGAGCGTTGCATGGTTGTTGGTGCCAGACGGGCCGGTCTGAGTATTTCACAATCTGCTCAGTTACTGGGATTTTCACGCACAACCATTTCTAGGGTTTACAAAGAATGGTGTGAAAAGGGAAAAACATCCAGTATGTGGCAGTCCTGTGGGCGAAAATGCCTTGTTGATGCTAGAGGTCAGAGGAGAATGGGCCGACTGATTCAAGCTGATAGAAGAGCAACTTTGACTGAAATAACCACTCGTTACAACTGAGGTATGCAGCAAAGCATTTGTGAAGCCACAACACGCACAACCTTGAGGCGGATGGGCTACAACAGCAGAAGACCCCACCGGGTACCACTCATCTCCACTACAAATAGGAAAAAGAGGCTACAATTTGCAAGAGCTCACCAAAATTGGACAGTTGAAGACTGGAAAAATGTTGCCTGGTCTGATGAGTCTCGATTTCTGTTGAGACATTCAGATGGTAGAGTCAGAATTTGTCGTAAACAGAATGAGAACATGGATCCATCATGCCTTGTTACCACTGTGCAGGCTGGTGGTGGTGGTGTAATGGTGTGGGGGATGTTTTCTTGGCACACTTTAGGCCCCTTAGTGCCAATTGGGCATCGTTTAAATGCCACGGCCTACCTTAGCATTGTTTCTGACCATGTCCATCCCTTTATGGCCACCATGTACCCATCTTCTGATGGCTACTTCCAGCAGGATAATGCACCATGTCACAAAGCTCGAATCATTTCAAATTGGTTTCTTGAACATGACAATGAGTTCACTGTACTAAAATGGCCCCCACAGTCACCAGATCTCAACCCAATAGAGCATCTTTGGGATGTGGTGGAACGGGAGCTTCGTGCCCTGGATGTGCATCCCACAAATCTCCATCAACTGCAAGATGCTATCCTATCAATATGGGCCAACATTTCTAAAGAATGCTTTCAGCACCTTGTTGAATCAATGCCACGTAGAATTAAGGCAGTTCTGAAGGCGAAAGGGGGTCAAACACAGTATTAGTATGGTGTTCCTAATAATCCTTTAGGTGAGTGTATGTGGTGAAAGTTAATGTGCAGCGTGTAAGTACGAAGACATTTCTCGTTTCTCAGACCTTGTCCCTTTCTTATTAACAAAAAACAAATGTGACTTTTTTTTCGGCTACTATAATTCATAGTAAAACGTAATGGTGCTTTGTGGTGCATAAATCTTTAATTTTATGGGTCACTAAAATTGAGACAAATATGCCTTTCTCATGGACAAATCATGTAAACTTCATTGCTTCAGATATAAATATAATTTATCAAAAATATAACATAAAATCATTAAAAAAAAATTGTGAATCGCAAAATCAAAATATTATTGATTTTTTTCAATCAGCATATGGGGAGCCATTGGATTGTGGACTATGGATTCCACAGGGGATCATTTAACAGACTTAATTGGATTCACATTTGGCTTTGTCGTATCCTGGGACTTAGCTCAGAACAAACCTGAAAAAGCTACAATAAAGCTTAAAGTTAGCTGCGTTTCAGCAGTGAAATGATACGTGGAACAGTGGAATATAAATAGGGTTTTAAGGATTCAAAGACAGAGAGAACATCAGTGCCTCATTAGGTAGCCACGGCGAGTGAGTTATTTTGCGCTGCAAAACAACAGATTGTGGAGAGACTCGTTGTCGCCTGATACATCCTGTCACATTTCAAAGGAGTGGGGTAATCACTGGCAGTGTACTTGCTCACATTCTGCTCTCTTAACCTCACTTGGCTTCTAAGATGTGGGTGATTGCCACAAAACGTCATATTTAACCCATATACTTTATACATATACACTCACTGAGCACTTTATTAGGAACACCTGTACACCTACTTATGCGATTAACTAATCAGCTAATCGTGTGGAAGACAATCATGCAGATACGGGTCAGGAGCTTCATTTTATGTTCACATCAACCATCAGAATGGGGAAAATGTGATCTCAATGCTTTAAAACATGAAAAGGTTGTTGGTGCAAGACGGTTTGAGTATTTCTGTAACTGCTGATTTCCTAGGATTTTCATACACAACAGTCTCTAGAGTTTACCCACAATGGTGCCAAAAAATATCCAGTGAGCATCAGTTCTGTGGATGGAAACGCAGAGAATGTCCAGACTGGTTTGAGCTGACAAAGGCTACAGTAACTCTGATAACCACTCTGTCCAATTGTCGTAAGCTGAATAGCATCTCAAATGAACAACACGTCGAACCTTGAGGCGGATGGGCTACAGCAGCAGAAGACCTTGTCGGGCACTTTATTAGGTCCATAGTGTTCCAAATAAAGTGCTCAGCTATTGTATGTACAGTATATTGAGTATAGAAAATGATTTAATTTTTGTTTTTACACTGCAGCAATGAGAATATCATAATGATCATATTTTTGTTACATTGCAGTAACGAGAATTGGGGGGTAAAATGCATGTGACTGTGTAATGCGTAATGAAAATAATATAACAATGTAAAAAAATCAGAATTGCCGTAAAATAGGTTTCTTTTTCGATATGCAAAATATACTTAATTTGTTTCTTTTGATTTTGGAGTAAAAAATTGCCAGGACATTTTCTTGACCCATACTGGATTTCCTCAAAAATACTCAGGCTTTGAGCAATAAGTCTCTTCTTTATTTGTAAGGAATAATACTTTTACATATGGACAGTGCCATAATCTTTCAAATAAAACATCACATCTTTTAAATAAAGAAATAATTAATTTTGAAAAGCTGACATTTGTGAAGAAAGCTACTTAAGTCCATTGGAATTAAGACTTAAATGCATTTGAATACACCAGATAAGGGCAAATTAGTACTTCAGTCGTTAGACTTTGTACTGCACCAGAATAATTAGTTCAATATCTTTGTGATATTTACTTTAATGAATTAGAAATCTATTGGTTCATTTATGCGTCCCCAATGCTAAATCAGGACATGGATAAAATGTGCTCTGTTGTGGACTAGTGAAGAAACACACTTGCATATGGTCACACACAAAGTTTTAGTCAAAATCAATGCAATTCAATTTTATATTTTATATTTTTATCCTTTAATTTAATTTGACACACCTTTACATGTAACCTCATGGTAACATTTTTCTTTTGGCCCAACTTTGGTCTAAAGGAAAAAAACATGGACAGCAATTCTAGTAAGAATACATCCCTTTTCAGAACCTGGATTCCACTGATTTGCCTATAACAATTCTAATATTGAATATTATAGGTTAAATATATATTGTCTAGCTGGTTCATGTTGAGAAGAGGGAATAACCTCCTACGTTATGATTAAAAGCAAACTGCAATATCCTGGTATTCATGTCAGTTTGCATCATTTGGATTACAGAATATAAAAGGGAGTGGGTATATTTGTAATCTTTGTGAACAGCTACTATAAAGAAAACAATCCAAAAGAGGCAAACCGTGTTGGTGCAAGCTACATTGATGTTTATATTATAGGTACAATGGAAATGTCCCAATTCTGTTTAGAATTAAACAGATATGTTGTTCGTTATATTTTTTTTGTGGCCGGTCACACCACATACATTCTGAGAGTAAAATCCACGGTGTGACAAAGGAATGGGAAAAGTTATTGGTGAGGGAAAGTCCACAGGTTTCCAACACTGGCAGTGCCCACCAGTTCCATCATTGTCACAAATTTGACGATAATCTAGATCTGGGGTGGTGGTCAGTCTCTGGCAGGCTGATTATTGAATCCTTCTTGGGCAGTCCTAAATCCAAGCTGGGTCTCATCTGGGGGATGGAAGAGGGGGGGAATGCACCTACAGACATTTGGTGGGGCAGTGCCATTCTTAGAGGGCTGCTACCTCTGAGACCTCCAGGGCCTGGAAGGTTATGAGCAGGGCCAATGGAGGTGGAGGAGACTCTGGTTGACTGGGGAGGACTTGGGGCAGCTGGTTGCACCAAATCATGGGGCAAGGATAACTGGGATGCAGACAGAGCTCGGGCGTCCTGGCTTAGAGTGCTCCTGGGGCCTGGTGGTCGATGTGTGGGGCTGGGAACATGTTGGTGTACAAGGGATAGCTGGGAGCCCGAGGGTGCACCCGGAGGGCTGGAACCATACTGGAAAGTTCGACCAGTTGTGGCCAGAGGGCTATGGACAGGTGTGCTGGCAAGAGCTGAGGCAAGAGCTAACGTGGAATACTGGGAGCCTGGGGGAGTCTGGCTCTGGACCACCTGGAACCGTCTCACCATCCGGGGAGATTGGACAGCCCCAGAACCAACTAGAGAGTTGCCCATCTGGGGACAGAAACTCATGGCCACAGCTTGCTGGAGGGTGGCAATGGCAGAACTGGTGGAGGGTTGGCTGGAAGGTCCAAAAAAGCTACCATGGGTTGAAGGAGTCATGGACATGGCCCTGGGCCTCTGCATGTCCCCTTGTTTCACCAATTTAACCATTTCCCGATCATACTTGACAATCTCCTGAATCATCTCGTTCTCATGGTTGTTGAAGACACCAGAGTTGAGATCATGCTGTACTTTATGCATAAGGATGGAGTTCTTCTTGCCTGCAAGAGGTACCAAACAGGCAATAATATTGCAGTTAAGGATCCATAATAATGATGCAGTTGTAAAAACGACTTAAATATTGAATTCATATTACAATTAAATCATTACACTCAGCTCTATTACCCTCATTGTTATGTTAGACAAAATTAAGAATTGGCTTAATACTGCACTAAATCCTTGTACCATTTTCCAGACGTAGTAGCAGTAAAGTACTGAAAAGCAATTGAATTCACATTTGGCAGATTTGCACAATTCGGAGAGCAAACTTGTCTTTTGGTTTGAGTGTGTTTTATAGATGTTTGCCAGGTTGCACAGCATATTCCTGTTGTTTTACTGACAACCCTTATGGGTAAAAAAATATTGTTTTTAGCTGGTTTACAGTCTAGCAGGTCTCCCAGCCAGGCCAAGATGGCCTTCAACTGGTTCCTTCAACGGACAAATGCCCAAAACCAGCATACAGATCAGCTAAGACCAGTAGGTTTAAGATGTTTGTTTGTTGTTCAGGGAACTGCTCTTTTATCATTGATGGGTCGCACAGTCCCTTGTGAACAGTATGACCCAGAGCCCTGCTGAGATCTCTGGTGAGAGGAAGCAATAATATCTGGTGCTAGTATCGTACTACTGAGTCATGGCACAGCTAACACAAACTCGTGACAGAGCACATGTCTATCACCTGCACCCTGCTGCTAGCAGAGGCCAATTTGCAGCTAAAATGACATCCTTTTCACGGCTCCCATCGGCAGGGCCCGAACATCGCTTTCAATTTCTCTCACATCTGCCTCCAGTAGCACACAAAAATAACACTGAAAACTATCACTCTGTCTCTCTTGGTTTGGGCATGCAATTTCAACAAGCTGTCTTCCAGATCCATGGCTATATAGCGAATATCAGAAGATGTGCGGTGAAGATTTGTGTCATCCATCATGTTTAGAGCTAGAACTAGAGCAGTGGTACAGGAATAAACCAGCATTGCACATTTTGCATCACATCCAACATGTGAAGTGCTGGGATACTCCAGGGCCAGAATTGAAAACAACTAGACGAGGGTGACCAGACGTTCTGATAAAATTGCTTATATATTGTTTAATTATTAATAATTTGTATTAGTAACATCATCGAGTGAAAATGCATACTTAAGTCTCAAGACCTTCATTTGAAAATATTTGGTTTTTAAATGTTATATTTGGCTACTGCCATTAACATCTCAACACATAGCAATTCCTCTGCAATCCTTGGCAAACTTCGACAGTCAGTGGGACTGGCTCATTCAGTTCTTTTTGAGTTGGACAGTTTGATGTGCAGCGTAGCCAGGAGATTTACTTCAGCTGTGCATCTTGCATCATCAACCCGGAAATAAACATTGATTCAGTTCGATGTTGTGAACTGGTTCAGCCGGTTACTTGCTGAGAATTTGCGCAAAAGAACTACTCATTCAAGAATATCACTAATGAATCATGCTTTTTCTATAATGAGTCATAGATTTGATCACTCTCACAGATTTTACTTGGTTTGTTGAAAAAGCACACTTCAGCAAATGTAGGTACAGTACACAGAATTACAAAAAGTTGTAGATAATACTTTGGGGGGTAAATTGGTCACCCTATATTGGACACACCCTGTTACAGCTATCTCTCAGAATTCCCTTTTTCATAAGCAACTTGAGACACTTTTTGCATTCATACATTTAACAGGCCATAGTTATGTGAAGCAACTGCAGCCCATTGAATTCGAGACTGAAAGCAGATTCTCTACTGCAAAGTGTCTGGAACTCTTCCGTGAGCTGAACCGATCATTTATGGAATCTGGCTGTTATGGCAACAGCAGTGAGTGGGGTGGCTGCATGGCCCATTTGTAAACAAATGAGGTGGTCATGTGACAGGGAGTGACATCAGCAGCACACTGACCTTGGGATATAAGGGAAGGATTCCAAATGGATGCTGATTGGGGTGGGGAGGGCAGGTGGCCTCTCTTGGCAAATTATATGTTTATGTGCAGAAAATTCAAGCCAAGAATGGCAAAACAATTGTTGTGTTGAGACAAATTTTGGAAGGGAATAATATTTTCCCACAGATGACCAATGAATGTCCAAATGTGATGAAACAGATGGAAGATCTGAAAGTGTGGACAACAGTTACTGGCCATGTACCAGTAGTGTATTTTATGCAGGTAAACACACCCATACAAAATGTGCTGTGGCAGTACCATGGTAAGGTGATGGTATCAAATGGTAATCCCATGGTACTTTAATTAGTATTCTGAGGTACATTGTACTGAGCCAAAACACTATCACTTACAAAAAGTACCATGGTATGGCCAAGTTTTTTGGTCATTGTGCCATATTACTGCCATGTTTTGTTTTGTTTTTGGACATGTAATGTGCTACCATGGTACATACATTTCAATACCATTGTATATATCAAATTACCATGATAGTACTATCTGATACTATTATTTTACAATTGTTACTGCCACAGTATTTTTTTATGGGAGGCATGTACAATGGTAACCAACAAAACATAGCATTACCATGGAATCATGTCCACAAAACAATGGCAATACCATGGTACTTTACATGGCACTCCAAGGTACTTCAAAAAATACCACGGTATTACCATAGTACATGTCCAAAACACTATCACTTACAAAAAAGTACATGAATTTAAGTGCTGCTATTCACAATATTATGTATTTATTCTATAAATTTAGCTGTCTAGGTGGCAGACATACCTATTCGGTCAAGGCGGTCGATTGCTACCGTCTCAAACGCTCTCCTCATCATGGGGTACTCCTCTAATACTTCATTAAAGTTGTCTACAGAGAGTGAGTATAGACGGCAGTAGGTGTCTGCTCGAACACTGGCAGTTCTTCTTCCACGGGTCAACAGGCAGATCTCTGATGAGAGAAAGAAGCAAACAGGACATATCATGGTTGTGGTTCAAGAATAGAAATAGTTATTGTCCAACTTTATCTCCTGGAACAAAGTTTAAAAACGAGAAGACCACTTTTTTGTGGTATAGAACAAACATGATGCATTTGACACTTGACCTCTGTGTTGCTTTGTCCTCAAAATACAATAATGTTCCATCCCTGCTTTAAAAAGCTAGTCTTTCCGGTGTTTAGGTGGTCTTTTAGCCTGGCCAAGCTAATGTTTAGCTGGTCTACAAACCTGATCAAGCTGGTGTATAGCAGTTATACCAGCCTGGCCATTTGACAGAGTCCACAAAGCCTGTCTAAAATAATTATATTAGAGATATAAGAGAACTTAAGAATGCAAAGCCAAAAAATGCAGCAATATGGAATACATTAAGAGGGCAATCAACATAAGATCAGAGTTTGTTTTTAACTGCTTGAGTATCAATGGATGCATCCAAAACCTGGAAAATGTTGCTTTCAGAGGCTGTATATGGAGTTAGGATGAAATTAAGGTGCATTTCAATCTGTTCTGAGACCAGTGCAGACAGGTAATGTTAAGTAATTCACTAATTAGGGAGCAAGGGAGCATCCTATAGCGTTCCTATACAGTCATGTGCATTCACTACTAAAATCTGGTCAAAAGTTCCGTTTCAGGCTGGTGATGTTTGGACCACTCAACATATTTGGCAGAAATGGGACAATGGTAATCATTACACAGATTCCGAATTTTTCATGCAACATTTTATTTTAATATGGTTGGCAGTGATTGGATGATGCTGGCCATTACTTTGTATCAGAACTATTTATGCTAATTTCTAAAGTCTCAAAAACATGAAAAACCAACACACTTGGAAACATAATAAACTATTTGATTATAGCTTTGTATTATTTAAAATTCCACAACTTTAATCCCACTGTCCACATATGTGGACCTCATTTTAGGAAAACTTTTGTAATGCAAAGACTTTATTTACACCCCCCAACCCCACCCCCGCCCCCGCCAGCAGTGATATGTTTGCTTTAGCACTTTGAAACAGGCCATCCAATACCTGTCAGGTACCTCAAACCCACACTCTGAAGGAGCTGTCGGTTTGCTTTGTGTCCTTTGTGCTTCTGTACTTTTCCGAGAGGAAGCAAGGTCAGAACACTCAACATTATAATGACGTAAGATCCTCTTCCCTGACTGAAGGGACCCTGGATGCTCATCAATTTGGTATCAATCCAGCAGGAAATGTGGCCACACTTCAAGGTGAATGTTGGCACAGCACACCCTCATTGAAATGTCCAAAATGCCCCTCGTCCCTGTAGAGTGGATAAAACTCCACTGTGTATTCAAGTGGAAGTTGCCTGTTGTTGAAAATCAATATCGCTTTCATTTTGGGTAGCTTTTTGCATCTTAATAAGTGTTTTTAGATCAAAGTATACTTTAAAGTTGATTGCACATAGTTGCAAAGACTTTTAATAAATGTATTCTACTCCTCACTACATGCACTCCTGGTGGTACTCTCATGCCATTCATGTATGACTTTCTTCAATGGAACACAAAAAGAGGTAGAACACTGGCCTCATTTACTTTCATTGCATCATTTTTACCATACAATACAAGTTAATGGTGAGTGGGGCCTAATATGTCTGCCTAACTTCTCCTTATGTGTTCTTTGAAAGAAATAATGTTATATAGATAAGTAAATGATGACTGATTTTTTTATTTTTTGGGTGAACTATCCCTTTAACAGTGCAACTGAACTTATAAACTTACACCAACTACCAAAAAAGTCAGAGTGGCACCTAATAATAACCCTGCAAAAAGAGCCGTCTGCCAAAAATCACATTTTTACAACATTCCCAGTTTGTGTTGATGCATCTCAGCGTGCAAAAAAAGAACTGTCAAGTCTATGATGAAGTGCCTCCTTTAACACAAGTGTGGAGATCAAATTTTGCTCCACTTACACTCATTACAGCTGCACAAAGAACAAACAATATTACATGCCAACGCATTGTTCATTACTCAAAAGAAAATGAAAGTGGTCCACATGGCTACCCACCATTACTATTCTAAGATATTAACCGAAAAGTCAGGCCACTGGGGGTATTAACATATGACTTTGATCGACAGCATTATGTTTACATGCTCCGTGTCGATTCAGAGTATCTTTTGACATATTTAAAGATCAGTAGAAGAGATTAATGATTATTCTCATTTCTATATAAAAAAAATAAATAAAAAAAAAAACACGTCTAATGTGTACATATCTTGAACTAAGTCAGATGCTCTGTTTTAAAAACATTTTTTATTGAATATGTAGCATCTACATTACTCCTTAAGATGGTAAACATTCCTTTTATGACTTAGTCAAGTCAAGTAATTTTCTATGTATAGCACCTATCACAACACACATCGTTTCAAAGCAACTTTACAGAAGATCAGGCATTAACCGAAGATAAAAATTTAATATCTATAGTCTTAGAGTCATCCTTGTGTATTTTGATTAAATACAATTATGATGTGTGTATAAAAATAAGTAATTAAATAATAATTGTATTTATAACCCCAGTGAGCAAGCCGAAGACGACTGTGGCAAGGAACACAAAACTCCATAATATGTTGGATAGGAGAAACCAGACTCGCTGTGGGTGCCAGTTCCCCTCTGGCTAACATCATGAATATAATGTTAATATTACTTATGTAAAGTGCAAGTCATGGTTTACAAGAGTGCAGTCCATCATTAGACCAAGGTGATGCAGGCCGAGATCAGTGAGGTGCATCACAGTTCAACCTGGCCTGTAATTTCGGTGAAGTCCAAGGTTCCCATGACTTATGCTATTAACCTATTTAAATGGCTTGACTATTATTCTTCGAAACACAGACTAATGGAATAGGCCACGAGAGGCCACAGTGATTTTACCACAGATCCAGATCGCCTTACACCTAACAATACACCTTAGCCACGGTAAAATCGCTGTAACGAATTGCTTCTTGTGGCTTATTGCTCTTTTAAGATGGTGCCAAGAGCAATATGATGAAAGACCCATGGAGTTCAGGATAAAAAAAACTTTAAATAGTCTAGATGCACGAGTAGTGACAGATATTTTCTTTACTGCGTGGTTTAATTTAAATTGCTCACTTCACTTACATCAGCGAAGTTCAGATGATCATTTTTACAATTCTACTTAAAGAAATAGTTCACACAAGAATTAAAATTCTCTGATCATTTACTCACCCTCAAGCCATCCCAGAAGTGTATGACTTCCTTTCTTCTACTGAACACAAACAAAGATTTTTAGAAGAATATATCAGCTCTGTTGGTCCATACAATGCAAGTGAATAGTTGTCAGAACTTTGAAGATCAAAAAGCACATAAAGGCAGCATAAGAGTAATCCATAAAACTCCAGTGGTACAATCCATGTCTTCAGAAGCAATATGATAAGTGTGGGTGAGAAACAGATCAATATTTAAGCCCTATCAGTCTCCACTTTCACTTTCTTCTTCCTTTGTTTTTGGCGATTCACATTCTTTGTGCATATCGCCACCTACTGAAGATATATATTTAACCACTGGAGTCGTATGGATTACTTTTATTCAAAATTTTGGTACCCATTTGCTTCCATAGCTAAAATATTCTTCTAAAAAACCTTAATTTGTGTTCTGTAGATAAAGAAAGTCATACACATCTGAGATGGCATGAGAGTGAGTAAATGAGAGAATATAAATTTCTGGGTGAACTATCCCTTTAAACCATGTGTTATAGTGCAGTTCCTAATAAAGTTACCATGCCAACAGGCAAGTTTTATTAACTTGCCAAAGCCATTTTTACTCAAGTGAGTATATACTAATATATATATATATATATATATATATATATATCTCAGTACATACTGTATGCGATGAGACATTTTAAAACGGCTTCAAATGTGGTGCATCCAATCAGATTTTAGAGCCTTTTTATTATATAACTTGTATACAGTGTACACAGTGAACAGGATTTGGGTCTTTTTATCCTGTCAGAAGCTGTGGTCAGCAGAGAACCATGACAAATCGGTCTGGCATCATGAATAAGCCCCTCTCATGGGTACCACTTAAAAGACACAATGTAACCGTCTTAACCAGGGAATCTCCACTGTCGACATTATAAATTACTCTGACATTGATGTTCTGCTCCACTAATTAGGTGTTATTAATTGGCCACATTTGTCCTTTATATGTGGTCCTTCAGAACCCCTGAATGGCTCCTGGATTATTCCCAGTCTCAGTGAACTCTGCTCCTTGCCAGCCTGTGTCTCTCTACCAGACCGTGCCCTAAAGACTCTGGAAAAAGCACTGTCTGGATCACTGTCTTTTTTCTGGGGGTGATCCAGATGATCTTAAATGGGACAAAGCTCGCTGGAGGGAGAAACTGAGGAGTCATGTTCAAATGTCAGTGATATTCATCACTGTAATCTCAGTGCGAGTGAGCAGTTTAAGAGGGAATGAACATAACATGCAATACTATAAGACTTTAAACATCAAGCAAGCCTGCTTGTTTTTCAGATTTAAAAAGATGTTTTGGAAAAACTGTTTCCTCTTAAAGGGGAAGTGTATAATTTCTGGGCCCCTAGTAGCACCAGACAGAATTGCAAATATGTTTTCAAACAGGTTTTTCAAAACACTCTCCATATGCTATTGGTCAAACAAACAGATAATCCCGCCCCAAACTGACATCATTGGTTGAGTCTGGGTACTCAAACAAACAGCAATGTTTTAAAAGAGCCACAATAATAAAGCCATTTAACCTATAAATGGCTTGCTTGTAGTTATTTGATTTGCTTGTAGGGGCCGTTCACACAGAATGCGTTTTTGCATCTGTCTGTGCTGTTCTTGAATTGTTTTTCAATGTAAACGTGTACTAGATGGATGTATTTAACCCCCGACTCGCTGGTTTTTCAGCGTCTTGCGCAGGACAGCCACATTTTTAGATGCTGTTTCAAGTTAACCCTTCTACTGTCTTCGGTCATTTTTGACCAATTAGATTTTTGAAATGGTAATTTTTTATCATGGTTTTAGACGCCTTGTCAAGTTAACCCTTCTACTGTCATATTTGAACTATTTGATTTAATAAATTTTTTTAAATGGCTTCCTTCCTAAATTTCCCATCTGAACACAAAAAAATGCTAAATTGATTAAAAAAAACAAAGAATTACACTTTAATACACCTTCTCTCTCTCTCTCTCTCTCTCTCTCTCTCTCTCTCTCTCTCAAAATTTCATGTTAAGTTGTACATGTGTCTTTCTTGGGCCTTGCTCACAGTTCTGTTTCAGCAGCACAATGATGAAATAGTGTTCCTTGCATTACTGTTTGATCATCTTCATCTAAATAAACACATACACACAAATGCTTACTAGATTCAATGATTTATTATAAAACTTTATTAATAACAAGACTTTATTTTTCTGCACTGTTTATTACTTTTTATGAATCATTTATTTATTGCTGTTCATTGCTCTTGCAATTTGTTATACTTCATTTACTTCACTGACTGAATTTGCATTGAATTTTCATGTTTGCAAAATAAATGGTTGCAGCAAAATGCTTACTCTAAGATTTCTCTTTGTAAAACCATGGTCAGATTTGACTGCAAACAGTAAAAACATGCTAAACTTTGACAAATGATAGCCTTTGATAATATCTGAATATATATCAAAATTCATAACTTAATATTTAGAAATTATCTTTGTTAACAACATTGGTCTACTGTGACCACGCAGCGTGTGTGGATCGCTGCAGCCATCTACTGGTTATAACTGTCAATTTCGTGTTTTTTTTTCTCCGCAAACGGCATCAGATGCTTCAAATGCATGAAACATTTTTATATTTCATTTTTATTTTAATTAAGTGTATTTTTTTAATTGAGTGAAAGTAATATAAAATGTTTATTTTATTTGAAAATAAATGGTGTAATTTAGAGATAAATTGGGTCTAAATTCTACAAATTCCAAAAGAAATGCATACGTTTAGTGTTTAAAAATTATAATCAAATACATGATTACTGTAGCCGTACTAACAGTGTCAGCCTATAACAAAGAAATTACAATTCCTTCAGAAATATTTAACTACAGGATGTTTAATAATAATGTTTAAGTATGACAATTATACTAATATATCTTGGTGAGAGACTACTATGTTTCAGAATAAATTAAATTGCTGTATGCTGTATGGTGTATGGTCCTTACCCCCAAAGTAGGAGCCGTCAGAGAGCTTCATGCCAATATTTCCTTTGGTCAGAATGCTGACTACACCATGCTGAATGAAGTACATCTTCTTTCCTATGGTTCCCTCACGAACGATGTAATCTCCTGGTTGGAAGACCTCGAAGCGAAGCTTTGTTAACATAGCTGTCACAAAGTTGGGATCTGCGTTGGCGAAGAGTGGCATGGACGCCACTAGCTTCCGGCAGTTAAAGTTGACTATTTCCTGGAGTTGAGGAAGTTATTTGGGTTTGTTAATAATTAGATTAAAGAAATAAAGGTACACTACAAAAAGTACACTACTTGGCTTTTTTGTTCTGTAATAATATTTATATATATATATATATATATTTCAACCTTAAAACAGGATGCATTTACTTGAACAGCAAAACTTTTGTTGGTATGTTTATTATTTATCCAAATGGCAATTGTTTGGTTGTTGTTGTTGTTTTAAGCACAAATAAAATTAAATAAAATAGTTTGATTGATATATATTTTTTTGCAGTTTATCAATTGTATATCATTTTCTGGTGCTAACTGGTACCTCTCGCAGTGGCTCGTTCAATTCTTCCAAAATGCTTTCTTCGTCAAACATCTTGCCCTGGTATCTATGCTCATAGTAGTCGTGGATCTTCTGCCGGAAATCGGCCGGAAGTTTGTGGAAAGACATGTACTGCTCAACTTGCTTGTACTGAAAAGAGAAAAAGAATACAGGATAAAGATGCAATACTTAAACAATACTTTTCTCTTACAAAATGTTACTTCTATGGATTGTTGGAAGTACCATGTAAATGAAATGGTGCATGAATTTCAGTGCTATTGTCAGAGGTGGGTAGTAATGTGCTACATTTACTTAAGTAACTTTTTGGAAATAATTTACTTTAATGAGTGTGTTTAATTGAGGGTACTTTTTAATCTTACTGAAGTCAATTTCTAATGAAAATGTGTACTTTTACTTCTCTACAAAAGGAAGTTCCTATCGTTACATTACTGGTTTTAATTCAATGAGTGTTATTAAATGCGTTTTGCAACACCGCTCTGTCACTCGTGTCGAGCTCATCACTCCTGCAGCAAGCACTCAAAACAATCAGTTTATTTCACCCTGCGTGCAATGCCTTCATTTCACACTGTGACAAGGAGAAGGGCTAATCAGCCGAGGAGAGGGATAAATGCGGCGGAATGTGGCAGTTAGGGGGAGAGAGCCACATGCAGCTGCCATATGTGTGTTTATGTTATGTGTCTTTTTGTTTAAGTTCTAATGAAATATTATTTTCACTGTTTAGCCAGTTCCCGCCTCCTCTTTTCCCAACCTTAACCTTGTTACATACACCAAGGCAAGTGGATATTTCAAGTTTGCAGTTAAGAAAGCACATTGCGGTTTTGTGATAACGTGAGCTTGTCTGTCATGGTAATTGTCATTTTCAGGGTGATTCTGATCTATGGGCTCTTTGGACCTAAGTTTACATTTTAATATAAGTGCTGCACTACATTTGTATCTGTATCCATGTAAACATCCTTGTTAAAGGAGTAGTTCACCCAAAAATGAAAATTCTCTTATTATTAATTTACACTGATGCTATCCCAGATGTGTATGACTGTCTTCAGTAGAACACAAATTAATATTTTTAGAAGTAGTAAGGACAGGTCAGGTCCTTATTATGCAAGTACATGGGTGCCAGCATTTTGACATTCCAAAAATCATATTTAGGCAGCATTTAAGTAATTTAAGTCCAGTCGATCAATGAATGTCTTCAGAAGCAAATCGATAAGTTTGTGTAAAAAAATAAATTGATAATTAAAACGTTATTACTTTTTAAAAAGTGCTTCATGCCAGAAGCTGACGCAAAGTGTCAATGAGTTCACACGCGAATTCGGAAGCACACGCTTATTTACAACAGAAGAGCGAACATCACGTGAGAGTTTGGCCATTTCAAACAGCATCAGAGCCCTGGATGGACGCACAGATTTTAAGTTAAAAACATTTTAATTATTGGCTTGTTTCTCACATAAACCTATCAATTCGCTTAAGACATTCATTGATCGAGTGGAGTCGCATGAATTACTTTTATGTTGCCAACATTTGACTTTTGGACCATCAAAGTTCAGGCACCTGTGTACTTGCATTATAAGGACCTGGCAGAGCTCTATCTTCTTCTAAAAATCTTCATTTGTGTTCTGATGAAGACAGACAGACATACATATCTGGGATTGCACCAGGGTAAGTGAATAATGAGAGCATTTTCACTCATGGGTGAACTATTCCTTAAAGTGTAAATGCCTTTTGCTCTGCCCATCACGTGCAAACAGCATTTCTGCGTGTGGATAGCATTTATATGTTTGACAGATGTGCTGCGTTTTTCGAATGGACATAAGCTTTGAACTTAAATAAGCCTAACACGCTTCCAAACGCAGAGATAAGGTGTCGTTTATCCTTAGTTTACAGAACTAATGATCTAAATTCTTTCGATGAAATACTGTAACTAACCTGAACTAAGAATCCATGCAGGACTTTAAGAAGCTGTGAAGTAGCAAAAGTAGGCATGAACAAAGAATGATCTTGCTTCATTTTATTCAGCATTCTCTATAATTGGGCCCGTGGAACAATTGTTCACATTTTTTCACCGTAATAATTACTAGAAATTTTTTCAAACTTTTTTCTAATTGACAGATTGTCTAAATCTGAAAGTGATAGTGTGACTTTCTGTATTTTGTGGAACCCGAAAGATGTTAGACAGAATGTTAGAGACTGACAGTCTCAGTCACCATTCCCTTTTAAAATATGGAGGGGTAAAAAACACACAGTGAAAGTAAATGGTGACAAAAGTCAACATTCTGTCTAAGATCTTGATTGTGGTGCATGGAAGAAAGTCATATGGTTTGGAACAACATGATGGTGAATGATGACATTATTTCCAGTATAATAATAATAATAATAATAATAATAATAATTAAACATCCAGGCTTCTTTTCCTGTATGGACGTTCCTGCTATTTTGGGAAACATCAAAGCAAGTTATTTACGTTGAATGTGATAGACTTAAGAGCATATGATAACATGATATTCTCAAGCAGATACTGTGTGATGAAACCAAAGATAAGACCTATTCATAGCACAGCCTATGCAGTTAACCATTTTTCTTCTGCATTGTCTGTGTTTGTATTCTTGTGACATAAACCAGAAAGCCTTCACAGTACATTTATTGATTTAAATGATGCTGATCTCCTATGCATTAGGGGAAAGAGGGGTAAGCTGTGCCACATAGGGAGGCCAGCAGGGGGGTGCTTATCCTGCAGTCTGTGTGGGTCCTAATGCCCCAGTATAGGGATGGGAGCACTATACTGTAAAAAGGCACCGTCCTTCGGATGGGACATTAAACCGAGGTCCTGACTCTCAGTGGTCATTAAAAATCCCAGGACACATTTACATTTACGCATTTGGCATTACAGTGCTCTTATTACAGGGACAATCCCCCCGGAGCAACCTGGAGTTACGTGCCTTGCTCAAGGACACAATGGTGGTGGCTGTGGGGATCGAACCTGCAACCTTCTGATTGCCAGTTATGTGCTTTAGCCCACTACACCACCACCACCACACATCTCGAAAAGAGTAGGTGTGTACCCGGATGTACTGGCCAAATTCCCCTCATTGGCCCTTTTCAATCATGGCCTCCTAATAATCCCCATCCATTAATTGGCTCTATAACTCCACTCTCTCCTCTTCACCAATAGCTAATGTGTAGTGAGCACAGTATGGCTGCTGTCGCATCATCCAGGTGGATGCTGCACACTGGTGGTGGTTGAGGAGAGTCTCCCGTTCACTGTGTAATCTGCTTAGAGTGTAGTGTCAGAATAGTGCTATATAAATGTAACATTCTTTCATTCACATGTTACTTGTGTTGTCCTCTAGGTAAGGAGATATTGGGTACAACTAATCAACCTACACAAAATTAATTATTCAAAATCCAAAAAAAGTATATTTCTATGAATTCTGGATATATTTCAAAGGATAGCAACAATAACTGTCAAATTCTGAAAATAACACCTCCTGACTTGCAGAAGGGCATTATATACACAACGTCTATCTTGACTGGCAGAGCACAGAGATTATAGAATTTGTTGATAACATCAGCTCTGTGACACATCATTGCAGCAGTCTCACTCTCATGCACATACAAAGGTATAAAGGGGCAATTTCCAAGAGCCTAACAATGACAAGCTTTATTTCCTGTGTCTATTTATAGAGTCCACACCAGTTTTTTTCTTTTATTTAAAAATGAAGATAATAAAATCCCATTTACATGTCAATGGTAAGTACAAAGAGAACGGAGAGTATACTAACTATCATTTGTAAAAATATCTAATGCATTGTCTGGGGAGAGGACGGATGGACAGATGGATGGATGGATAGATAGATAGTCCATGGATAGATATCTATGGATACACAGTCTGTGGATGGATGGATGGATGGATGAATAGACAGTCCAAGGATAGATGGATGGATTGATGGATGGATGGACAGATAGTGCTCTCATATGTCCATTATGGCTTCTCATGTGTTATTTCGATGACATGTCACTGAAGCAGTGAAAATGTCACATTTCATTATAGTCTTATTACTGAAGAGGAATGTTATATAGAGTATAGGAGTGCATTAAATTTGAACCTTGAGTAACAATATTTTTGAAGCATTGTTGAAACTGAGATAGGCTTCTGTGGCCTCTTAGACCTCATATTTCAACATAAAAACTAGAGTGGGTCATGTACACATACAGATAATGATGTGGGGGTAGGGTGATGCTCTTTAGTGACCTCCCAGCTGGATGGATGGTGTCGGAAGGAGAATGTGTGTGGATAATGACTGTCGGTATGTGTGCAGTGACATATGCTCAGCTTGACATGGCCTAGGTCGATTCTTAGAGATACTAACAGGGTGCAGTCTGTTGCACTGGTTATAAACAGGTGCTGTCTGTTTTACAAACCATTGAATGGAATGGAATTAAAGAATAGTTCATTTTTGGGTGAACTATCCCTTTAACGATCTTACAGTTAACAAATCTTTTACATCTTTTGTTAATTGTTGTTAATGTTCATTTCAACATATACAAATACATTTTTTACATTAAAAGGACATCAACATTAGTTAATGCACTTTGAACTAACATAAAATAACAATGAACAATATTATATTTCCAAATTAAATGAATCAAGATAAGTAAGTGCTGTAAAAATGATTGTTCATTGTTAGTTCATGCTACATAATGCATTAACTAATTGTTAACATATACAACCTTATTATGCTACACTTTGCTACACTTCCTAACAGACACAGGCACACAATATACGATAGACACTATGGCACATGTGTGTTAGCATGCATGCTGTTACTCATCGTCCCTTTAGCAGTGGGTGGGAAATCATGTAAAGTGAAATGACTGACTTTAATTAGATCAGAGTGGAAATCCCTCTCATAAATCCATTTCATGAAAACCTTTTGTAATGTAATCCGCCCCAACTCCTAATCTCATTCAATCTTAAATAATTATGATTGGATTAGGGAATTTTACAAATTGCACCCAACTGAAAAAACAATCATGGAGATCCCAACACGCCCTGTATCCATTTCCAATTTCAGCTATTTAAACAGTTGCACCACTTTTGTGCACAATATTTCAGTGCAAAAACATGCATCCTATTCACTAACCACACTAATAAAAGGCAAAGGCCAAAAGCAGATAGCCTGTCCATGTTTAACATCAACAAAACTATGATTAACCATTAAATATTACTGGAAGGTACCTAAAGCATCTGTTTATTTGCACACCAACATTTGGACACCTCAAAGCAATTCCTGCCTGTCTCATCAAGATCGACCAACACCCTGTCCTTTACGCTTTGTCCCTTTCAATCAAGGAAGCCTATTTTCTCCTCTCTTTGGTTTATTAAATCAGCCTTGAAGACAAGGCATTAAGCTGAAGAGTGAAGACAATTACTTGAACCATGTTGCAATTACTGTTTGAGCCTCCTATTACATACAGCCAGGGTCTGTGTATTAACACTAAAAATACTTCAGGAAACTTTTAATTGTGAAAAAGGCAATAGCTCTGGAACTGCCTGTTTATAGTCAGGACAGGGCTTTCTTGAGCCCCCCCCCCCCCCCCCCCCTTTCCACATGCACTTCATGTGACTCACTCTCCCTAGGCCATAAGTCTGTTGGATCTAACTGAGCATCATACTCCTCAGTGTCAGAGTGAAATCGGAAAATGAAAGAGACTTAAACCAGAAAGATGAGAAAGAAAGACCAGAAAAAAGACTGGAAGGACAATTATGACAGATCTAAAAGATGGACCCAAAAGAAAGCCTAAAGACAATAAAGAAAGACCAAAAAGACAGGAAAGAAAGACCAGAAAGAGACTAGAAAGACAATGAAGATGAGAAAGACTAGTAAGACAATAAAGAAATGAAAGAAAGTCCAGAAAAACAATAAAGACAAGATAAGAAAGAAAGACGAGAAAGAAAGAATAAAAAGAAAGAATAGAAAGACAAGAATGATGAGAAAGAAAGAGTAGAATAAAGACCAGAAAGATAATAAAGACAAGAAAGGAAGACTAGTAAGATGATAAAGGAAGACTAGTAAGACAATAAAAGAAAGACCAGAAAAAATACTATAAAAGACAGGAAATAATGTGAAGACAAAAAAAAATGACCAAAAAGACAAGAAAGGCCAGAAAAAAAGACTAGAAAGAAACAAAAGAAAGATGAGAAAGACAATGAAAAAGACTAAAAAGAAAACAAAGACCAAGATTATAAAAACAGGAAAGAAAGAAAAGAAAAATATATAAAAAAGACAATAAAAAGGAAGACCAGAAAAAGGCAAGAAAGACAATAAAGACCAGAAAGACAGACATGAAAGAAAAACCAGAAATAGACAAAAAAAGAAAGAGAAGAAAGTCAAGATAAGAAACAAAGACCAGGAAGACGGACTGAAAAAGAAAATGAAAGATAAAGTGAGAATAAAAGGTAGAAAGCTACGTGAATCTGCAGTGACAGGACAGTAGGGCTGGGCGATATGATGTAGTAACTGGATATTGACGATGGCTTACAAAGATCCTGATCGCGAACAGACGATGATCGACAATTTTGGGAAATGGCAAAACCAGGGATCTGGGAAGTTGCCAAATATATTAAACAGTGGCCAGGGTGTGAAACTAGCACCCGCAAAATATGATGAGGCTGAATCTAGTTCCCAAGCTCCTCAACCGAATGTATTTCATGCGTGGGTAATTTTGCTCATCTACCCGCAAAAGGCAGGTGGATACATTTTTATTCTATAAGAAGAAATGCGCATAAACTATGATGGAAACACGTTTACAGAATAAACTCCTATTGAATTTAACAGGAATACAAGATGCACATCAAAAAAATAATGTGACTGAATAATTCATTCATAACTGGATGAACCAGCGGACCAATCATCGCAACTGAATTGTTGCCCTGGTCATTCTGAAATACCAGTGTCCTAAAAATCCAAAGCTTGCATAGAGTTTGCAGTGCAAATAAGTTAAACACAAACTTGCCCTTTTTCCCGAAGAGCAGGTTTATTGTACTTTTAAAGAATATCTTATTGATCCACACCGCAAAGTCATGATGGAGGAACACACACACACACACACACACACACACACACATAGTGCTCCCAGAACTACGTGACATTTCCAGTCAAGATATGAGTTATTAAAGTGTTTTGTCTACATGTCCTAAACTACAAGAATTGTATTAATAAAGAGTCACATAGTTGCTACAATTTCCCCGAAAATTACAATTTTGTACTTTTGAAGGGATGGAAACACGGCTTTATCCACATATTGTTTTTGCGATATTCTGATGAATTAAATTCACAGCTTGGATGGAAACCTAGCTACTGCTTGTGTCTGATTCACTGTTTGTTCAGAGCCGTGCAGCATGAGCTGGAAGAGGTCTCGTGTTTCTTGGAACAAGTGCATATAAAGAGTTTCATTTGTCTGAAAACTGCAAGAAAACTGTTGTCTATGAGAATGCTGCAAATGATCTCTGATAATCTCAGGAGGTGCTGTGACTTCAGTTCACTTTATTTCCACGCAGTTAGCATGCATTGTGAACGCAACTATGGAGGTTCAGTAATATATGTTTGGTAGTAAAGAAACAAAGACGACAGTGATTAAATCATAAAGTAATGCAGCATTACTTATCTTTTGGCAGCATTAACTGTATTACTAAAATGGTAAAATCACTTCACAGAAGATTAAAAATCCTTTCAAGTATGTTCATTAGTATTATAACTAGTTGCATAGCAACACAGGATGGTGCCAATGATTATGCATGCCTAGTGCCAGGGCTTTAATTTCTGAATGGCTTATTTCGTTTCCATTCAAATTTATGACAGAATCACTTTTGCCAGCTTGCAAATCACATGGATCAAATAAAGACGTGGAAACTAGCTATTAATTAAAACGGATAAATGGAATTGTGTACTGTATTATTGAGCATGTGTTTACTGCATGAAATACTATTTCAAATTTTCCATAGGGATTTGATTTTTTTTTCAGGGAATGCAGTTGATCTTCAAATTACATAAAGGGATAATATATCTCCCATTACCATCTGCCAATGCATCAATGTCAGCATGGTCACCAAGGAAAAGAGATGAAAGCCTGGTTCATGTGAACCATACATCAAGCCAGTCTTCCATATGGACCATTGGCGGATACATTTAAACCAGAAGTGTCCTAGTGCCAACTGGGATTATGATCATTTACAGTTAGGTAATAACCAACGTGACACTGAATCTAAAAAACACTGTGATCCTGTGAAAGATACTAAAAAAACAGCACAAGATGTGCAGCAATGTTCAAAAATGTCAGTCTTCCGAATGTTTATATAGAAAAATCATTGAAAGACAGTGCAGATGTATGCAAAAACGTATTCCATGCGGACATATCCTTGCAATTTATGGGAATAAACAAAGCAAGGTAAAAAAAAAAACATTTACTGGAGTTTAGTGTGGAAGACCTTGACTGTCCCCACTGAACATCTTTGGGTTTAATTGGAAACAGACTGCAAGCCAGAACCCATTTCCCAACATCAGTGCCTGACCACATTGACGCTCTTTTAAATGAATGGGAGCAAATCCCTACAGCCATGTTCCAACATCTAATGGAAAGCCTTCCCAAAAGACTGGAAGCCTTAGAGAGAACCCTTTATCTTATGCAAAGAATGATTTTGGTGCGGCTCTTTAGCACACTATTCCCCTGGTGCCATTATGGCGATGTTATCTGACGGTAAGCAACTCTGTAGCTAGTGATTAATAAAGAGGAGTCCTTCGCCTGAGGTGAGATTTGATAAGATCCACAGACCATTCCTTCGAGATGCACAACATTACATCATTCCTTCAAATGTTATCATAATATATGTAAAGTTGGAGTCGAAATCAAATTCTGGTCTTAATAATGACAGTAAGCAGGAAGATGTGCCTTAAAATGTTGAGCTTAAAATACAAAATGCTAAAATAATTTATCTGATTCCAGTTTAATGTAAAGAGACAACTATAAGTACGCCATTTGTTGGTTGACTTCCAGAAGAGTTTAAGCATTGTGGCTCTATTGTGCTCTATGGTCATTTCTAAAATATATGATGGCAAGTGAACGGTAATTTATATTCATGAGTAAAGTGATACCTGATTGGACTATTCTGAAATATTCATCAGGACAGCACTACCTGATTGGTTTGGAAAAACTATAACCCAACCCTAACCCTACACTCAAACCTAACCCTAACAAATCAGGACTCTTTCCATGCTATCCTAAATTTAGGAAACCTGGGAAACCTGTTTGGGAAACATTTTTGCAGTTTCATTTGTTTCCAGTGGCACACCACCTTGAAATGAGCTAGCATTTATACATGCGTGCATGGGAAGTTTCAAAGTTAACAAACTGATGCAGATTTCTGAATGTTAAGGTAGATGCCTGTGACTTTTTATTGTCTTATGATGTAACCAAGATTTTGGTCCCAATCTTCCCGATTGACAGCGCTGACTTGATGTTTAACATCTTCTAGCCATCATTGGAGCAGTCAAACTTTGTTGGAGTCTAAGCTTAATCGCAAAGGAAAGAAATCTGCCATCTGTGAGCATGTCATACTACACAATCAAAGACTGATGATTTTGCACTATCAAAAGAGAAATCTTTTACGATCCCTGAAATTTGTCTTACATTGTTTTCTCCACATCTAAAGGCACATTTCCTGATTTCCTGTAGAGAAGAAAATAATCTCTCACATTTTTATTTGACTTGTCTATCTCCAAGTCATATCTCTAATGTGAACTAGCTGCTAGCCCCGAGGTACAGTCAAATTTTAGAACATGCAAGACTTTTTGCTTAGGTGATCATCAACCTCAAAATTCTATGAACTAAAGTTTCCCCAAATCATATTTCCTTTGGTCACAATGTGACAATGTGAAAAAAAAATCTAATATCTAAAATCTAATTCCAGGAAAAAGAAGGAAAATTAAGTGGTCAGGACAAAATGGAAATGATGCAGACCTATGATATTAAACCAAATTGTCTGTGACGACAAGACATGAGTTGAAAACTAGGGTTGCATCTGTAAACAAACACCAGATGCCATGATCAGGAATCAAAGAGGGCCAAATTACAGAAGTAGGAAGGGCTGACTACTGATCAGAAGAGAGGGAAACCAGATTGCCAAGAACACCCAGAATCCTCAGCTATAGGACTAGTTGGCCTGAGCAGTTTCATCCTCCCAAACAGACGATCAGTGTTCAACTTTGATCTTGCAAGATCAAACAAAGGGTGACACATAAGAAGGTCATCTGCAGGTGTGTGTGTGTTTGTGTGTGTGTTTGGAGTGTAGTATTCACCTTCTCCTGGTACTGGCGACGGGAAGAGTCCAACGACTGTATGAGGGCAGTGGCATGACCAATAAACATGGCATAGCAGGTGGCTCCAACAATCATACTCAGCATGGTCAACCAGATATCAGACATACTCTCAGGGGCCTGCCGTCCGTACCCAATACACAGCATATGGCTCATGGCCTTAAACAGGGCAAAGGAATACAGCTCACTCCAGGAGTCGTTCTGAAAAGATGGAGGCAAAATATGACACTTTATCAGCACAAGATAACACTCACTTGCTTTAGCATGCTATTCCTTTTGTCAAAGCCTGGCTCAGGAGGAATACACCAGGGCTGTTCAAGGGCTGGTGTAGGTTCAGGGCTTAACCTAGACCTCTGTGGGTACATATGAGGCCATCATTTAATGAAATATTGCAATATGATAGACTTTATTACAACTGTTCCTGTTAAAAGTTATTGTGGAGCAGTCAAACTTAATGACTGCGATGCAACTTTGTCGAAGGCTAAGATAATTGCAAAGGCAATAATAATTGTTTGTCTATGAACACGTCACACTAAATGCTCAAAGACTGACGATTCTGCACTACAACAAGAGAAATCTTTTACGATCCCTGAAATTTGTCTCAGACAGAAAAATCGGTCCTAAAATCATACAATGTGAACCTGGCTTAAATCTCAGCCTCAGACAGGCCCAAGGATTAGAAGTTATGTGTTTTTTTTATCACTGTATGTTGACTACTCTACAACATTGTAGCTAAAAGTACCTAAAATTAATTGGCCCTTTCAGCTTTTACATTCTGCCAGACTTTAGGTTCTGCCAGACTTTAGGCTAGTGGTAAAATGTTTGCTCTGTATGATTTTATTAATGAAAAAAGTACCAGACATGAAAAAGACCAGGTGATAAAAAAAAACTTCCAAGGCTTAACTAAAAACATTAGGGGCTAAAGTCCTGGAAGCCCACCCCAGTACCGTCCATGGGATACACCTCTATAAAATTCCTGACTACGAGTCTGAATGACTAGCGTCTCACTGTTATGTGCCATACGATTAATTATTCCATTCGCTGTCTTGTGATTTAAAGCAGCTAATGAGCACTGGACTATTTATTGTTCAGCTGGGCTCATGTAATAATAAAGTCTTTCCTCTTCTCATAGGTATCTGCATAAGACCTCGGCTGCTAAACCAAGGTGCCTCGTCTCTCTTCATAAGTGACTGATTGTTTAGGATTGACCTGATGGTTGCCTGTGAAATGTACCTAACTTGATTTGCATTCTCTTCGGGCAGAGTTTAGGCAAATTATGAAAATCCTGAACCAAAGAGATAAAGTCAAGAGGCTGTGGCTGACTTTGAATGATTAAACAGGGGCAGAGTCAGAGGTGGTAATGGAAAGCGGGTGATGGGTAATCAGTGGAATTACTTTGTAGAGGAGATGTGATGAGAATTGGCTTGCTGAGTTTGGAAAGGAGAAACCAATTCTTTAGTCACTATGGCAAAGTATTTGAGTCTCCAGCATGATACACTGGACCGCAATCATCATTTAGTATCCTGTATGCAGAGACCGGCTACAGTACACACTGTATGCCGAATACAGATACCAAATGGTTTTGCAATGAGTATGCAAGATAGTGTTGTTTACATAGTGCATGCCTACTTTCCATGAGCCTTTTTACATGCATCTCTGCCTTCTGATATTTCCAGGAGTACAGAGAAAAATTTTATGTTTTATGTTCTTTACAATAAATACACAAAACTGCCATAATTGGACATTGTCAACTATCTGAACCATCATGAGATCTGAATGGCATCTCTGCTGGGAAAAAAAAAAGCTTTAACCAGCCTAATCTGGTTTTCTGGTCTTCCAGCCTGCCCAGGTTGGTCTGTTTGCTTGTTTTAGAGGAGTACTTAAAATTCTGTCAGGCTTGGAGACCAGCTGAAGTCCAACTTGATTACATTGTTTAAAATTTAAAGGGGAAATGTAGATCAGTTTGACACTTGTAAATGCCTTCATGCTACATGAACACCAGCAAGCTGTAAATACAAAGAGTCCCTTGGCAGTGGCATGCTTCTCAGAGGACAATATGCAAATTAATGCATTGAACCCTTTAAAGGCCATACTTATGCATCAAAATAATCACCATTCATCTCACCAGCACATGTGCTACACTCTGTTACTGCTACCATTTCTGTGAGAAAAGAATAAATAGGAATTTCAAAATATTTTCCCCCTTTCCCCTGCTTTTAAAAGAAAAGAAAAAGGAAATGTTTACTTCTGTATAATCTGTTATAACAAACAAGAAATGTAGCACTGCTAGCATGATTTTGAGTATGCTAAATGCGAGACTAGCACACTTTAGCATAGATCCAGGGCGATCCAATGATTGGCTTTGGTTACGTTTGTGTACATAGAGCTCTTAGCACACAGATAACCTTGTGTTCCTCGCACCCAGTTGCATTAAGAAGAGACTAACTTCATGAACGCCTGACTAGCATTGTAGTTGCTAGTTACTTTCGGGCTTTTCCTTTGACAATTGTAAGCAGCATTGTGTTGTGGCTAATTGCCAAGGGAAAAATTACCTTGACATTCACTGTCTATTACTCTCATTGACACAGATGGCTTGCTGAGGTATTGAAATGGTTCATTAAAAAATGCTAACACTAATTAGTTGCAATACAATTAGCCGCAAAATAGGTTTCCTGTGGCATTGCTTGTTTGATAGTTGCCGTGTAAGGGTCTTTCAGAGTGGATAGTGTAGATCAGGGTAGATAGTGTTTAATCTATGGGGGTATTTACACTTTTTCACTTCATGTGTTTTTACTAGGGTTGCCATACAGGGTGTCCCCTATTAGCTGGGACGTCCCGTACTTTGGCCAAATTGACGCTTGAGGGGGGAATTAGACACATCCATGATTGAATCTCAATATGTGAGTTTATATCTGTAAATAGACCTGATCTGTTTGTGTATGTGCATGTATGTGGGTGCTGGGTAGACTGGGGAAGCCAATCTTGACTATGAATGGCTTCTCAAGCTTGCAGACCTATTAAGCAAGACCCTTGAAATGCAGATATGTGAGCTTGTACCTGTGAATTGCACATGCTTTATTTGGGATTATAATGGCACATGGATGGATTTGACGAAGCTAGGTCATGGATCACAGGGCACAGCTGGATCAAAAGGGATCAAACGCGTGTATTTCAATGCATTGATCTATCAGAGGCTGCAAACACAGCAGCAGGTGAATTACCATTAAACCAGCTGGAATTCATTTAAGTGAGTCAAAATTGAATTTTTATTCGATTTGGGTGCTACATTGATGAGTCTTGGCTTATATTTGTGATCTCAGATGTTTGAACAACCACCTCCAAAGACAGACATTAATATTTTTCTTGCCCTGGATATCTGCACCCAGGGAGGAGGAGACTACATGGTAGTTTGTTTTGGATTGGATTTTTCTGTCTGGATATAGCCATAAAATTTCACAACAGATATTCTTCTAAACTGATAGGACAATACATTTGATTATACTTTACACAATAGTTAGTTCTGGTCCTCTAATCTGATTAAACATTGGATATTTAGTACAACATGCAGGTGAATAAATGATGACATTTTTTCACTTTTGGGTAGACTGGGCCATTAAGTACCGTAATGGTACTTAATGGTACGTACGTATATTTGTGATTTATGCTAACAAATGGAAAAATTTTTGTAAATTGTCTAGGCCAGGCCTATTCAACTGGCAGTCCATGGGCCAGATCCTGCTTGTTTTAAATTTTCAGTTGCCCACTTGAGGTTTTAAGTTGTCTTGAGGACTGTTCACACCGAGCGCGCTTTGTGTGTGTTCACACTGTTTTACAATTGTTCTCCTATGCCAACTTGACATCAATTAACCTAGCCTGCATGTCTTTGGATGGTGGGAGGAAGCCGGAGCACCCGGAGAGAACCCACGCAACCGGGGTTTGAACCCACGACCTTCTTGCTGTGAGGCGACAGTCCTAACCGCTGCATCACCGCCCATTAATTTTTCAAAAGTTTAAATATCAGTCTGATTTACTCTTTAATGGACCAGTTTTGAAAGCACCTTTTAGATGATTTTTCTTAAAAAATGTTGTCTAATGGCTTGGCCTGCTTGCGCCAAAGATTTTTTCCATCTGCCCCATTTGTCAATGAAGTTGAATAGCCCTGGTTAAGGCTTTCATAGCACCATTGCTGAAGCTTAACAATACATGACTGAAAGTGACTCAAGAGGCTTCATTACTGCACACAGAAGGCCTATTGTGTGACCAGGCAGAGACTTAAAATAATGTGACAGATTGTTTATCGAGGTGTCTTTCATTTCAAGCAATCTGCCTTTCACAAGCTGCTTACCCTGATTGCATTTACCACTGGTAGCAACTAGAAAGACTACACACTTTTGCATAAACTATTGCAGAACAAAAGACAATGAGAAATCTGTCCCCACATCACTTGGTCTTTGAAAAGTGAAAACATGTAGCCTAGAGAGCATGGGAAAAAAAAATACATGCAGGAACACCCCAAATAATCTGCATTTATCAGAACAGCAAATAAGTATTACATTTCTCACGTAGAGACATGATATCTTGGGTTTGTCCATTTTTCCATTAGTAAAATGTAATGAAATGAAAATTGGTGCACTTTTCATACAAAAGTGGGCGATTGGGTCACCAATTGTTTCTTATGCCAATATGGGACGCTTAAGCACTGAGCATTTTGAGTGCTGAGCATTATGGGACGTTTCTCCATCCAACCGGGAGAGTGGAGGATTTTGGCACTTCAATATGGGACATTTTTCCATCTGAACGGCATGCCGGACGTCTTAATTTCGGCCAAAATACAGGGCGCCACAAAATACAACTATTAAAAAGCAATCCTGGCAACCTGCGAAAGACCTAATGAGCAGTTTTCTGTCCTGGGTAAACAGTTGGGATAAATTCTAGAGCAGTTGGATGATGTTGGGCATTGAGGGAGGGGTGGCTCTAAATGCCTGGTAGACTTTCGAAAGTGTGAGAAGCAGGTGATTGAGTTGGCTCCCCAATGTCTCAGCAGCGTTATAATAGTTAACGAATACTAAAACGAAAACTAACAAAAATCATTTTTGTTTGAAATTATTGGAAAAAAACTAAACTAAACTAAAATACTTTTTCATTACTCCAAAACTAACTAAAATCAAATAAAAATGATCTCGAATTGATTTTAGCTTTAGTTTTTGATATACTAAGGTGAATATAGGCAAAGTGGGACACTACTGGACATTTACAGTTCTTGACACTGAATTATGATCCAAATGCCACATAACCTAAGATTATACCTTTAAAGAAAGCTTAGGATGTCTTCTACCTTTGTGAAAAGCAAAAATTAAGAAATATTCAATACTGAGAAGCAGAACCTTTGAAGAACCTCTTTTGACCAAATCCCAGATTTTTTAAAGCAGTACTGGTAAAGTGGGACAGAGGAAAAATGATTCTCTAGGAAATATCTACAAAATATTTGGAATTAATTTTTATATTTTATAATACACTTTTACATCAAGATAACTTTTACTTTTTTATAAGTTTAACTAGATTTACCTCAAATGTCATTGCTTTCCCCAAAAGCGGTCATGAAATGAGCTCTGCCACACTTTAAACCATATTCACCCTATATTATAAAATTTGCAACATTAACAATCCACATTAAACATGAAAATACCACTAGATAGAAGTAGCAAGACTGCCCTGAAAAATTTAAAGTTATTTATGGGGATGAGTTATTTATGGGGATGATTACATACTCAGACCAAATTCACTCCCGTAAACATCCAGTAGTGTTTACCAAGGTCTTTTCACCTCAACTGGTAGATCATGACACTAGCTATGACAAGGTGATAGGTTTGATTCTCAGGGAACACACAAACAAATAAAATTGGAGCCTAGAATGCACTGTAAGTCGCTTTGGATAAATGCACCTGCCAAATACATAAATGTAAACGCGAAATTCCATACTGCATACAGAACCGGACTGATCAACTAGTTATTAATGCAATGATATCACACTCTTTTGGATACTGACAATGAAATTGATTGAAAAGTGTGCCCCTGTCATATTACTTTAATATAAATGCTTCTTGGTTTGATATTTTGATATATATAATTCATACATTTTTAAGTGTGGCTAAAGTGTCCAAACACATTTGGGGCCACTGTATAAAGATCAATTGAATATGGAGAAAAAGAAATCAAGGGAATTAGACTCACCACCATCTTGTTAAGGGACACCCAACAGTCTGAAGGGAAGTCCTGAAGCATGGGCACCAAGAACTGCAGACAGCCATCCCAGTGGCACAGCAGCAACATCATGCCAATGAGATTGAAGATGCGCATTACTGCACTAGCCAGGTCATAGGTCATGTGAAAGATCTGTTAGATGAGATAAAAGCAGCATTATATTAGAGTAGCAAAGGAAAGAGTACTTTTTAACACAAGCTAAAACATATTAAAGGAATAGTTTGCCCAAACGATTCCTATAAGGACAATTGACCCTACACCAAGGCATGCCTTTAAAACATTACTGACCAATCACATTTTTGCAACTGTTGCCGTCCACCATATTGTCAGACTTTTGCTCTTTTCTAAAGTCTATGGATGTCCTGTCCATGGTTGGCAGTGATTGGATGAACAATTACTTTGAAGGAAAACAGCAGAGATTTTAATGCCACATCCACACTAATCATCACTATTTGAAAACGCTTTAATTTCGCTAGTTTACTCATTTTATTTACACTAAAATCCCTTTCACTCTTACAGGATGCTCTGTAAACCTTGTCTGGGTGAGCAATGGTAATAAAGGGGGGGGGGGGGGGGGGAGCTTAGGGAAGGGTCAATTACAATGGGTTTAACTTTTACATTTTTTGGAGGGATTCTCTTAACAAGAAATGGTTTCAAAATCCTTTTGACCAGTAGACTATTTTGTGCTCTCTAGATTTGCACTTGTCTGAATATGAGCGAGTTAACATTTGGACATCTTCGCCAAAGATTTATGTATGCTACATCTTAACTACTCATCCTGTCAGATTAGATTCAATATCACTGAATGCCAGGTCAGGGTGATTTGAGCATGTTTGTGAATGGCAAATGTACCGTGCCAAACTGATATCGTGTTCTTTCTGGCAGGACTGAGAAAAACTAGGGACCGGAGAATTTGTCACTAGGAGACAGCAGTGTGTGTGCCGTTTGTTTGTAGTTACAAAGTGGAGAGGGCTGCTATTGGAGAGCGATCTGGCGCCAGTCCAAGATAAAGCCTTGTGTGGTTGTGTGAGACAGCACTGACACACTCTTCCCATACCAGAAACAAGGCTTGTCACACCTGAGAAAAGCCAAGTGTCCTACATTGGAACTAGGCCAAAAACAGCGATAGAAGAAGACAAGGCGGAGACACAAACTTGGCTTAAGTTGTTAAGATCAAAGCCGCCATGGGTTGTTTGTTTCTAGCTTGAGTAAAAGCAGCACAGGGCACATGATCTTTAAACTGAGACAACACAAAACATTCAACTGAGTGGACACTTTATTTTAAAGAGAAGCATTATTTTTGTTTAGCATTTCATTGCCGTTTCCAAAATCGGAATCCACAACCAGTCTCTTTGATAGTGCTCTCAAAACTTACAACAAAATGTATAGGTCACTGCATCAGGAGAAAGTATTTTAACAACGAAAAATCACACCAACTTTTACCCCGTGCGACCCCGCGTACACAAGCGTGGATGATGTATTTTGGCTTTGCTATATGCAATGCAAAATTTAAATGAATTTAAACTGACTGATCTCAGTTCAGGAGACTCTGTGCTGTCAGTAAAGTGTTAAACGTTCATGTGACAAATCAATATGGTGCCGACCACAGCAGAGTTTGTCTTTGGGGGAAAAGCCAACAAAACTGCATCTAGTAAGAAACCTAATTGTTTTTTTTACATTGAAACCTGATGAGTCAAAAGATTAGTGTCTCTGGTTTCATCCAATATGCCATTTTTAAAATAAGAGCGATTTAATGCAAAACTAATTGACTAAAAAGGGAGAAAGGGAGCATCCTATTGCGCTCTATGGAGCTAAGGGCATTCAATCCAAACTTCCTATCAAAAGTTCAGTTTCAGGCTGCAGATGATGTTTGGACCACTCAACATGTTTGGCAGACATGGGACAATGGTAATCAGTACATAGATTCAGAATTTATAATGTAATAATATAATTTATAATTTAACTTGGTTGGCAGTGATTGGATGATGCTGACCATTCATTTGAATCAGAAGTATTTATGCTAATTTATTATGTAATGTCTGTAACGTCTCAAAAAACATGAATAACCAACACTCCAAGACTCTAAGCTTCATGTCCCGGCTAAGCAATCAAGAGCTGTAAGGAGGCCAAACACAGTGACGAGTATATTTGACACTGCTGTGCAAGGTTGATTCAGTAATTGATGGCCATGCCTGGCTCACATTACAACTCTGTAATCAGGAGTGTAATTGTCCCATTTTACTGGTGAAAAGAACACATATAAGGGAATCCTCAAAGTCCGCTCAACCCCAGGCAAATCATCAAACTGCTGTCCCTTGGAACACCTGGCCTTCTATGTAATCATCACAAATGTTCATAAGAGCTGGGGCTTCATGTATAAATGCTGCATAAGCACATAAATATTGTGTATGCCACTTCTCAAGCTCACAATGGGATTTATAAAAAAAATTCCCAAAGACATGAATTGTAATTTTGCAGTCTATGTAGGAAATCATGAGCACTCACATTAAAATGAAGACTCCAGTCACACCAGTAGCCTTAAAAAGCTGTTTTATTCTACATGGAGAGGGTCCACACATGGGGGCGGCCATGTTAGAATCACATGACCAGCCGAATACTGTCAAGTACTGTCAAGGGATAAGGTATATTCTTTGAAAACAATTTAATATATTAAAAAAGTATATTTCTCAGATTAACAGATCTTGTTTAAAAAGATGTCTAGATATTTTACTCTAAAACAAAGAAATAATGTACTGAACTCTTTCTTAGACATTGTGGTCAATCAGTTGCTGTTATTAACATTTGTGATGGTTAATTACTCTTGGTTAATTAATTAATTAACATTAATTAGCCTCTGAGCCTAATTAGTCACCAACAACAAAACACCTAGAAGGCAACATTGGGAATCAATGAAGAGATTACGCTCTGCTGTTTCCAATTACAGACAAGCAAAGTGATGTCAACAGGTAAATAAACATAGGGACTTTTTGTTCTGCAGACTGTTAAATAATTCTAATTCTTGGACTTATTCCTAGAAGCCACTTTTGGGTGTATCTTCAATTTTGAGCACTTTTAGCACTCCCTGGACTTCTTGAAAAAGATTATTACAGTCTCGCTCAGGGCTATTACTAGGATGTGATCTTTGGTGGGGCGCTGGTATGTTTAGAGGAGGCAACGTTGATTGTTTTGCCTTTTAAAAAAGTTTCTAGGGGCAAAAATCTTTGGTGTGGTGAAAATTACGCCACAACTGTAGGACATTAACATAAACCACTCTTTCTTTAGAGTATCACAGTTGTAATATAAGATATAATAATTTGTATTTTATTATTGGTTTTCATAGTTTAAAGGAGCACTCAGTAATTTTTTTTTAACTATGTTGAAGTGACTTACACTGACACCTAGTGGCCTGGATGTTACATCATTCAAACACAGGAGTTTTCAGTTACCAAAATCATTGTGCAAATTCACCATGCACAGTAAACGAGGATTCATTTAATCCATGAATAAAAGTGTCCAATAACAAGGCAGTTACTTGTGGTTGTGTGATCCTAACATGGCAACCCACATGAGGTGACCCTACCCCATGTACACTCACCAGCTACTTTATTAGTTACACCGGTACATCTACTTATTCATGCGATTATCTAATTAGCCAAGCGTGTGGCAGCAGTGTAATGTATAAATTCATGCTGCTATGGTTCAGGAGCTTCAGTTAATGTTCACATCAACCATCATAATTGTGAAAAAATGTGATTTCGCCCGTGGCATGATTGTTGGTGCCAGATGGGCTGGTATTTCTGTAACTGCTGATCTCCTTGGATTTTCACACACACAACAGTCTTTAAAGTGTAAAGAAAATGGTGCAAAAAACAAACAAAATAAAAAAACATCCAGTGAGTGGCAGTTCTGTGGGTGAAAACCACTTGTTAATGACAGAGGTCAGAAGAGAATGGCCAGACTGTACAGTAACCCAAATAAACATTACAACAGTGCTATACAGAAAGCATTTCTGAATGTACAACATGTTGAACATTGAGGTGGATAGGCTACAGGGTACCACTACTGCCAGCTTAGAACAGGAATCTGAGGCTGCAGTGGGCACAGGCTCACCAAAACTGTACATTAGCAGACTGGAAATACATTGCCTGGTATGACAAGTCTGGATTTCTGCTGAGGTACACAAATGGTGGGCCCACTGCAGCCTCAAGTTTTCTGTTCTTGGCTGACAGAAGTGGAACCTAAAGTGGTCTTCTGCTGTTGTAGCCCATTCGCCTCGAAGGTTCGAAGTGTTGTGCATTACGAGATGCTATTCTGCTCACTACAATTGGACAGAGTGATTATCTGAGTTAGTGTAGCCTTTCTGTCAGTTCAAACCAGTCTGGCCATTCTCCGTTGACCTCTCTCATCAACAAGGTGTTTCTGTCCGCAGAACTGCTGCTCACTGGATGTTTTTGGTTTTGCTACCATTCTGAGTAATCTAGAGATTGTTGTGCATGAAAATCCCAGGAGATCAGCAGTTACAGAAATACTCAAACTAGACTATCTGGCACCAACAATCATGCCAAGCTCCAAATCACTGAATCACATTTTTTTTTTCCACATTCTGATGATGGATATGAACATTAACTGAGGCTTCTGACCTCATATCTGCATGATTTTATACATTGCACTGCTGCCACATGATTGGCTGATTAGATAGTCGCATGAATAAGTAGATGTACAGGTGTATCTAATAAAGTGGCCGGTGAGCTTATATGACTGAGCTCTTCATCTCACGAGTGGTTATGATTTTATACATGTTTCAAAATGAATATTCATCTCTTTTCAAGTAAAAACAAATGAATGACGGGTTTGGGTCTGGCACATGGCTAAAGTGGTGAAATCTGTACATAAAAGCCATTTAAAAAGTACCAAAAATATATGATGAAGGCCTGGTAAAAAGATTCCACGTCAGTTGTAATGTTACCTTCAAATAACAAAAATAAAAATGTTGAAATCGTGTTTTTTTTAACAACCCCTGAGACATGAAACTGTCCAAAGTAATAAACAAATGGTGGTAGTTTGAGACTGCATGTTTGAAAATTGTGCAAGATTGTATCTTAAAAAGATAGTTCTCCAAATGTAGCATCAAACTTCAAAAGACCTTGTTTGACTACAGCAATAAAGACAAACCCTAAGTTTCCCCGTCTTACCTCCTCCCATTGATGGATGTACCGAATGAGTCTGGACAGTCTAAGAAGTCGCAGTAGACTGAGGATCTTGGTGAAACGCACAATCCGCAACGCCCTTGCTGTCTTGTAAAACTCAGAGTCAATCCCTTTCTCTACGATGAGAAAGATATAATCCACCGGGATGGATGAGACAAAGTCCACCACAAACCACGTCTTCAGGTACTTCTTCTTGATCTTTTCAGGGTCCAGTATTATCTCGGTGTTGTCTTCATAGACTATGCCTGTACGAAAGTTCAGTACCAGGTCCATGAGGAAGAACGTGTCGGACACCACATTGAAGATAATCCAAGGAGTGGTGGTCTCCTCCTTGAAGAAGGTGATGCCCACAGGGATGATAATCAAGTTGCCCACCATAAACATAAGCATTGTGAAATCCCAGTAGAACCTATGGAGATTATATATGAATGGGCAAGGGCATTCAACATGACTTTTTAACTTGAATTATATTGAAATTAATAAAATAACAGAACAAATGTTATGATTGCATGGGTGACTCAAGACATGAAGTGAAAATGTTAAAGTATTCAGCATATGTTTAACACTTTCATAACAGTTGTTTAAAAAAATAGGCATTTAAATGTCTCATGTGCAAAATCTGGTATAAAATACAGCATATGAGTATTGTAGGATGAAATAATTGTGGTTTGAGAACAATAATAATGATCACAGTCGTCAAGGCAGAGTTGACATTTTCTATTATTATGAGAGTGTGTTTTGGGAACATTTGTCTTTTTTTTTTTGTTGACAAATATCGGCTTTGCTATAACAGGCCACCTTTATAATTAAGAAATTACATTCAGTTCTCATTTGTTCGCTGAGACATTTTACACCCTGTAAATAATAAGAGCCTTGACAAACACGCCCCACGGAGACATGTGATATATAGGCGTCATAAAACAGCACTTGTGTGATATAGCGCCTATTTGGTGATCAATATAGTGCCAATAAATAATAGTTACCTCAACCCGTACAAGGTCATCACAAGGACGCACATAAACGCTGAGAAACAGATACAGGAAGAGCAAAACGGGATCAACTGTGATATCAATTGTGAACCTGAAAAAATTATGGTGTATTTGTAAAGGATTTGAGTGACAAATGAAGGGCTAAGTGGCTAATGCTGAGGTGTATCAGTCATTTATTGATCATTTTCTGTTATGGTAACATTCGTCTGGACACTTTCGCCGTGTCTCGCGCAGGAGTGCCGCGTTTTATTGGCGCCATGTCGCAGCTATTAAAAACGCATCTTGAGACACCCCTGCATTCGTGGTGCTACATTAAAGGAATATTCCGGGTTCAACACAAGTTAAGCTCAGTCGACAGCATTTGTGGCATAATGTTGATTACCACAAAACATAAATTCAACTCGTAACTCCTTTTCCTTAAAAAAAAAAAAAGCAAAAATCGAGGCAACAGTGAGGCAATTACAATAGAAGTGAAAGGGGCAATTTTTAGAGGGTTTAAAGGCAGAAATATGAACACTTACATTAATGCATCTGTTAAAACTTGTGTATTATTTGAGCTGGAAAGTTGTTTAAATCATATTTTTTACAGTCATTTTAGGGCAGGATTTATGTCATCATCATGGCAACAAAGTTGCAAAATTGGCTATAACTTTACACAGAAAATTTTAGTAAGTCATTTTATCACACTAAAATCATGTGAACAGGCAGGTTGTTTATGTCTTCTGGCTATACTTTCGAACCAGTGAGTACTTTACCATATACGGATTGGCCCCATTCACTTCCATTGTAAGTTCCTCACTGTAAAACCAAGAATTTTTTATTTTTTAAAGGTGCAAGTCAAAATTAATTTCTTTGGTAATCCGTATTATGACACAAATGCTGTTGATTGACACAAATGCTGTTGATTGAGTTTAAGTTTTATTGAATCCTGAATATTCCGTTAAACATTTAATTTATTTTTAGGATAGGCCATTCACGCCAGGTTCGTTCACACAGAACGTGTCCTCGAGACGCGTTTTAATCAATTGGCACTCTTCAAACGTGGCACTCCTGCACGAGATGCTGAAAAAAAACAGGAGATGTGGCGCAACGTTCAAAGAACAAAGCATCCACAGAGAACGGTTGGTTCATTGGATGGCCCATTGTACATAATGACCAGAATGCATTAAAGCATGTACGAGGCAACCTTCTAATGATGCTGATGTTTGAAAAAGGACAGTTTTGTTCCTGAGTAATTCATCTTTCTTGGATGGGCTAGAGCACTTAACATTTACATATCTAAAACATCCCATTTGATAAACTTGTTTGTAATGAAATTGACGCCCACTTTGCTCTGTGTCCTGGGAGATAAATTAAAGGGACAGTTCACCCAAAAAGGAAAATTCTCTCATCATTTACTCACCCTCATGCTATCCCAGATGTGTATGACTTTCTTCTGCAAAATACAAACAAAGATTTTTAGAAGAATATCTCATCTCTGTAGGTCCATACAATGCAAGTGAATAGTGGCTAGAACTTTGAAGGTCCAAAAAGCACATATAGGCAGTATAAAAGTAATACATAAAACTCCAATGGTTTAATCCATGTCTTCAGAAGTGATATGATAGGTGTGGATGAGAAACAAATCAATATTTAAGTCCTTTTTTACTATGAATTCTCGTCCCGGCCCAGTTGGTGGTATTATGCATGAAGAATGCAAATCACCAAAAACAAAAGAAGTATGAGGAAGTGAAAGTGAAAGTGGAGATTTATAGTATAAAAAATGATATTGATCTGTTTCTCATCCACACCTATCATATCACTTCAGAAGACATGGAGTCCACTGGAGTCGTAAGCAGTGGCATAGCTAAGGGTGGGCCGGGGTGGGCTTTGTCCCATTCAGAATATTAGAGATTATTCTTTGGCTTCAAATATATATTTATAAAATAGTTTTTTGTTGTTGTTTTTTGTTTTGTTTTTTTTTAACCATAAATTCTGATTTCTGAAAATGCGAAAGAACTGTTTGAATGTGCCACTTCTCTGTTTTTAAGGACATTTAGGTCAAATAAAAATGTGGACGAAAACTTGGCCCATCCATTTTTATTGAGGCCCAGCCAAAAGTAATTTCCTGGCTATGCCCTTAATTGCATGGATTAGTTTTATGCTGCCTTTATATGCTTTTTGGACCTTCGCTTGCATTGTATAGACCTACAGAGCTGAAATATTCTTAAAATCTTTGTTTGTGTTCAGCAGAAGAAACAAAGTCATTCACATCTATGATGGCATGAGGGTGAGTAAATGATGAGAGAATTTTCCTTTTTGGGTGTACCATTCCTTTAATATAGAACACAGAGGATAATAATTCAAAGTGCTTGCCAGGAGAACAACAAACCAAAAAAGGGATTTTGGTTTGTTGGGGAACAAAAGGGATTTTTATCTAAGATGTCCAAGTGTGATATCTAAGAATTAATAGTCTATGGTTTTAATAATTAATTGTTTTATCGCACGCGTAAACAAATGGTCAAAGTCTGGTATAATCTGGTCATAAGACACTTCAATCAAAGTTTTAAGTAACGCATGTATAAAACCTAAAAGTATTGCTAAAGAGAGAAACGCAAATCGTTTGCATCTGTCGGGTAATTTGCACATAAATAATATCCTGTGATATATATTTATTCCACTCTTAATTGCATTCATTCATTATCATCCTGAGAGGCCATGAGGATAATTTCTTGATTTTGGAGAAGACCAAGTGTCCTGCCCTGTTTCCATGTACAATATGCTGTTTATCCAGCTTTTACGCACAATAATTCCCCATCAATTTTATGGTTTTAAACACACCTGATGACATTAAACAAAACAGCTCTGATACAGCTGTCAAACTGGCCCACTTACTGGAGAAAAGTTTTACAAAACCAGGGATGTTGATTACTGATGATATGAAGAGAGTGCCCATGCAGTCAAATCTCCATTGACATACCTGAAATCACTGTAAGGATGAATGATCCAATTGCCGGCCGACTTGACCCGTTCTTGCTCTTTCTCCACTGCCTTTTGGCTCCCAAACATACGTAGCGAGAATTTATTGACCCCGGGCTGTAGCATGGAACTGAACTGTCTCTGCATATAAGTTTGATTGTCCCTCGAGTCTCCATCGTCTGCCACAATCTGTCCATCCTCGGACTTGGGAAAGCTGACAAAATTCCCTGGCTGCTGGTTCGGGGTCGCTCCGTGTGCAGGTGAGGATGCCTTTCTGCTCGCGTTTGAGAAAGAAACTCTCGAGTCCTTCTTCTCTGTGGCTCCCTGTGCTAAAGGAGTGACCGAGCCATCCATGCTGGCGGTGGCGGAGTGACCACCTCCACCTGTCTGCTTCTCCTGTTTAGAGAGAATCGAGGACAAGCTCCCGGAGGTGGCCGCGTCTCTTCTGCAGTCTCCGTTGATTACGCATCTCCGTCCGGTGCCATCCTCGCCTGGGGTCTTTTCCGCGCCACACCTGGTGGCCGGGGCGCAAAAGCCGGAGGCATCTCCCTGGCAGAGGAGGAACGCGGATTGCGTGGTGTCTTCACATAAGGCAGAAGCGAAGTCGCGGAGATCATTGTTGTTGGAGTTCCTGCTCGTTGCTCCCCCTCCTGGTGTTAAATTCTTCATTATTCTGGAGGACGAGTCAAGCATGTCGCCCCTTCGAGCCTCTTTCTGGTCTTCATCGCCGTCCTCCGCTTCGTCCATGACGGTACTGATTGGAGATGAATCCTGACGCAACCTGATTGCGAAAGCGCAGACGTGGGCAGTAGGCTGTAGTCCTTTGCACCTCTTTCCAATTTCACCAATATACTACCATACAGCCACACCAGTCGCGTTGCTATGGCTGCAGTTGCTCACTCCCTTACCTGGTTACACATAAAAATCTCTTTATTCTCAGATGGACAATGAATGAAGCACATTTAGACAATAATAATAATAATAATAATAATAATAAATGTTCATGGAAAAGTGGATAATGGCCCCCTTTGACATTGGAAAACGTTTCAATTTACACTTATAGTAGCCTAATAGTTTGGTCCTGAGATCAGTTCTCAATTCTAAATATGATACAATTTATTTTTAATTAAACTTGTGTGGTTTCCCCATTGTATGCCTCAGCTGCAATGCACACCGATTTATAAATGCAATTATTATGCCTTTAAATAATCAGAATGAGCTTTATTGCCAAGTGTGCTAACACATACAAAGAATTTGTCTTGGTGACAGAAGCTTCCAGTGCACAAACAATACAAGACGGAGATTTTAAAAGATAGAATACAAACAAAAGGTGAATAGAAAATATAAGTATTTATAGAAATACACAATAAGACAATAGGGAATGTAATTGCAGAAGAGATTGGATATGTTGGATAAATATAAATAGACTAAGCTGTGTATTGCACATAATAACTGCTCAATGGGGTAGATTTAACTAGCCTGATGGTTCAGGTGCTCAGTGCTCTGTAGCACCGGCCAGAAGGGAACAGTTCAAAAAGGTAGTGGGCTGGGTGAGTGTGGTCCAGAGTGAATTTTCAAACCCTTTTCCTCACTCTGGAGGTGTACAGTTCTTGAAAGGAGGGAAGGGGCAACTAATAATCAACTCAGCAGTCTGAACTGTTCTTTGTAGTCTTATTATGTCCGATTGTGTAGCTGAACAAAACCAGACAGTTATTGAAGTGCAGAGGACGACTGAATGACTGCTGAGTAGAACTGTATTGGCAGCTCCCATGGTAGATTGAACTTCCTCAGCTGGCGAAGGAAGTACAACCTCTGCTGAGCCGTTATCACAATGGAGTCAATGCGAGTCTCCCACTTCGGGTCCTGAGAGATGGTAGTGCCCAGGAACCTGAATGACTCCACTGCTGCCACAGTGCTGTTTAGAATGGTGAGCGGGGTCAATGTTGGGGTGTTCCTCCTAAAGTCCACAATCATCTCCACTGTTTTGAGCATGTTCAGCTCCAGGTTGATTTGACTGCACCAGGGAGCCAGCCATTCAACCTCCCTACTGTAAGCAGACTCGTTGTCATTTTGGATGAGGCCGATGTCTGTAGTGTCTTCTGCAAACTTCAGGAGAAGGGTCCTTGGCATTGTAGTCGTTTGGGTACAGGGAGAAGTGTAGTGGGGAGAGCACACATCCTTGGGGAGGCACCATTGCTGATTGGACACGTGCTGGAAGTGAATTTCCCTAGTCTCACTAACTGCTGTCTGTCTGTCTGTCAGAAAGCTGGTTATCCACTGAGAGGTAGAGGTGGAACAGAGAGATGGTTTATTTTAGTCTGGAGAATAGCTGGGATGATGGTGTTGAAAGCTGAAGAAAACCAATATGAAGTCCATTTTATGGCTGTTAAATTGTGGATAATATCCACATATTTGGGGAAGTTTTCTTTCTTTTGAAAACTCGTAAGGTTTTAAACCCTGTTACTCGTGCTCTCCTATATATTTAAGAATATGGAATCGCTCCTTGGTTCCATTGGAACTGTGCGTAGAGCGTTTTGTCACGTAGTGCCGCTCCCATAAACTGAATGATTGAAAATAAATAAGTGAGGAAATGTCTCCACCATCCGGTGGTTCAATGAACATGCAGATATGGATGCTTCAGGACTATTCCGGGTTCAATAGATATATATAGGCCTTATATATAAACAAAAAGAAGACGATTTCCAGTTACTACAGTAGTTTCAACATCTTAGGCGTCGTATGTCACTCTTTCCACAGTTCAGAACCACTGCAATGGACAGCAGCAATGAACTAATCTGACCAACAAAGACAACAATCTTAACCTGAATACACAAGGCAGATAATACAACATAAACATAATATTAAAACAGACACTGCACCCAAACGTTATTACTACAGACAGAGCATAGCACAAGACGGACATGATTGCCAGTTCACCACTTCATAGCTTCAAACTAACCAGAAATAATGACCTAGTTTTATGGCCTAATAACACCGATTTTTTTTATAAATATTTGAACTTACCTTTACTTGAACACAAATCCATTAGTTTCTCCTTGAATGATCATCTCCGTTACATTGTTGTAAATGTCGCCCGCTTGTTGAAGTTTCCATAGCGTCGCTTTCTCGATTTTTTATTTGAAATAAACTTTGCCAAATCCGTGTAGGTCGTTGATGCTCACGCTGCAGATATTCATTTTACTGCTTAATAACGCATTAGTTAAGTGAACTTGAATGTGTTGACAAAAAAACAAAATCTAGCCAGATAGTGTGACTGAAGGAAGGAGCTTCTGATTGGCTCACTTGTTTTGGTAAGCATGCTTACCTTGGCCATTTGTAGCAGGTGACTTTGCAAGTTCTGCAGAGCATCTCCTCATGGACGGCACTAGATTTGCCAGTTCTTGCTGTGAGATGTTACCCCACTCTTCCAAAAAGGCACTTGCAAGTTCCCGGACATTTCTGGGCCCTAGCCCTCACCCTTCGATCCAACAGGTCCCAGACGTGCTCAATGGGATTGATATCCGGGCTCTTCGCTGGCCATGGCAGAACTCTGACATTCCTGTCTTGCAGGAAATCATGCACAGAATGAGCAGTATGGCTGGTGGCATTGTCATGCTGGAGGGTCATGTCAGGATGAGCCTGCAGGAAGGGTAACGCATGAGGGAGGAGGATATCTTCCCTGTAATGCACAGCGTTGAGATTGCCTGCGATGACAACAAGCTCAGTCCGATGATGCTGTGACACCCCACCCCAGACCATGACAGACCCTCCACCTCCAAACTGATCCCGCACCAGAGTACAGGCCTCAGTGTAACACTCATTCCTTCAACGATAAACACTGTTCAACCATCACCCCTGGTGAGACAAAACTGTGACTCATCATTGAAGAGAACTTTTTGCCAGTCCTGTCTGGTCCAGTGAAGGTGGGTTTGTGCCCATAGGTGATGTCTGGTGAGGACCTGCCTTACAACAGGCCTACAAGCCCTCAGTCCATTGCAGACAGTCTGAGCACTGCTGGAGGGATTGTGCGTTCCTGGTGTAACTCGGGTAGTTGTCGTTGCCATCCTGTACCTGTCCCTCAGATGTGATATTTGAATGTACCGATCCTGTGCAGGTGTTGTTACACATGGTCTGCCTACCATATGTAAGCTGTTAGTGTGTTCACCGTTCCACAGGTGCATGTTCATTAATTGTTTATGGTTCATTGAACAAGCATGGAAAACCTTGTTTAAACCCTTTACAATAAAGATCTGTAAAGTTATTTGTATTTTTACAAAATTATCTTTAAAATACTGCACCCTGAAAAAGGGACATTTCTTTTTTGCTGAGTTTATATTTAAACTCCGGAAAAAAGGAACATTCCATATATATATATATTTTTTTATTATTATTATTTTTGCAGTAAAAGTGGCTTACAAAGAAGTTTGCACACCCCTTTCAGAATGTATACAAATAAAGGAGACAAATGCTAATATTTTTAAGCTGTTCTGCCTTTCAGAAGCTAAATAACACATTTTATCAAAATTTACACAAATTGTCCTGTTCAGATGGTTGCACACCTTGGTTCTTGTGTTGCCTTCTTGAGCATCAAGGAATGTTTGCACCTTTTGTAATAGTTTGAGTCCCTCATTTGTCCCAATTGTGAAAAGCTGGATCTCAGCATCATGTGGGCCACTGTTGGGAAGAGCTCAAATGTGCAGAAGATGCTGGAAAACCAACAAATGCGCAGGACCTGGAGGATTTTTATTAAGAAAAGTGGTCAGCTTTACTAATCAGGACAAAGTAGGGACTCGTGAACAATTATTACGCAGACAATCATTAATCGAGAAAGAAACACACCAAATGAAGAATTAAGGGAATGTAAACTTTTGAACAGAACCATGTGTGTCAATTCAGTTACCATTTTGTCTTGTGGGTATATGAGTATCTGTTGTCAAATTCTTCTGGGCATTACTAAATAAAAAAACAAAATGCTATTTTTTTCCCCCACTTATTTTTCATTAACTCAAATAGACTGTGGCATTCAAACAATGATTGATTGGTATTGACAGGCCAAAAGTGTTCCAAGAATACATTCCCCACGCAATTACACCACTGCCACCAGCCAGGGCTGTTTCTCAAAAGCATCACAAGCATAAGTTGATCGTGGAGTCCATTGGCCTCAATGGTTTCTACGATCTACTTAAGGCTTACGATGCTTATGGGAAATGCAGCACTGGACCGTCGACACAAAGCAGGATAGGTCCTTGGATTCATGCTGTTGGCACCAAATTCTGACCCTACCATCTTTGTGCCTCAGAAGAAATGGAGATTCATCAGACCAAGCAACATTTTTCCAGTTTTCAACTGTCCAGTTTTGGTGAGCCTGTGCCCACCGCAGCCACAGCTTTATGTTCATGTCTGACAGAAGCGGAACCAGACATGGTCATCTGCTGTTGAAGCTCATCCATCTATTCTGCTCACTACAATTGTACAGAGTGGTTATCCGAGTTACCATAGCGCATTTGTCAACTCGAACCAGTCTGGGCATTCTCCATTGACCTCTCTCATCAACAAGGTGTTTCCGTCCAGACCTGCCGCTCACAGGTTGTTGTTTTTTTGCACCATTCGGAGTAAATTCTAGAGACTTTCACGTTGTCATTATGGGGTATTGTTTGTAGAATTGAGGAAAATAATGAATTTAATCAATTTTGGAATAAGACTGTAACATAACAAAATGTGGAAAACTTGCTGTGAATACTTTCCGGATGCACTGTATATAGACAATATTCAAAAGAGAACCAATGTTAAAATCAAATACATTTATTCAGATTGTGCAAGCCAGTACAATTGACAGTGCATTAGATTTCCTATGATGCGAAGGCAAAATAATTTAAGCACTTCTATCAAGTTCTTTTTTGCATCTCTTAACTTGAAAATGGCACACGTCCAGACACTAGAAGTCACAATGTATTAAGAATGACATCTGAACTCTACATTAAAGAATCATTACGCAAAAAAATAAGCCTTCACTATACATTACGTTCATTGACTTTTCAAAGTATATCACCATCTTATTGACCTCAGTTAGATATTAACATTTGAGTAACAATTTACATATTTGATAATCCAAGTAGCAAAATGCACGCCTTCCTAGCACTTGGTCCTTAAAGGTTAGTAGTGTCAGTAATCTTAGGAGTCGACATAAAAAGCTACACAAGCATCTTTTGTTTGAGATATTAAACGGAAAAAAAAAGAAAAAAAATAAATAAATAAATTGCTAACCTACGTGAAATATATATTTTTTGTAGCATTTCACCATCTATTCTGAAACGGAGCACTTTCATATGCAGAAACATCATGTGTACTGCTCATGCTGTTTTAAATCATGGAAATAATTTAAATTATGTTGAATAAATTGCTAGACATTAAGGCTTACAAAAAGGAAAATCACTGCCAAAAAGAGCAAATGAGAGGTCCTTTGACTCCTGCAAAGAAAACCTTTAGCCACTGTTCTAGCTACGTCAATCTATTTGTAGACAAGGGACATTGTCAAATTACCAAGTTGCTGAACAGTGACAAGATTACAAGTTATGAAGATGCTTTGGAAACAGGTGTGCACTCGTGAGGAACAGTGAAGAAAGCCAGGACAAAAAGAAAAGTTTATTCCCACATTGAGATTTTCACTAAACACACATCTACAGCTAGAACACAATCATGCAATTTCTCAACCCCCCCCCCCCCACCCCCCGCCTCAAATACAGATTGGAATAAAAGGAGACCAATTAATATCTCAGGACATTTACACTCAAGCAAAAAGTTGTTTAGAAGTCTCAGGGTGCACTATAATGTGCTACTCAGCAACTTGATGCTGAGCTTCAACAGTAGTCTTCAGGATACCTGATGGGAACAAAACAAGAAAATATGATATTGTGTCATATTAAGATGGTATGACAAATGTCTTTCTTGCCTCACCTTTTCTCCATTCTCAGTTGGAGTTTCTTTGCCGGACGTTTTTGTCTTTGTGGTTTGTTGCGGCATTGCTCTTCCTGAAGAAAATAAATAAATAAATAAATAAATATATATATTATTTCACGCAAGATCCCTCTTTGATGCACTCAAGGATTTTGTGAGCTAGAATCATATTGAGGAGTTATTGTCCAGATTTCAAAACGACATTTTTTTAAAAAGATAAAAATAAAATCACAATAATTTCCTTGATTCTACGAGACCAGGCAGTTTCTTTTTAAATGGCAAGTTGAATGTCTCGCTGCAGTTTCCTGGAGGCACTAGCTTAATTCAGTTATTCACGTCTCGTTTGCGTTTTATGACACTATTGCTTATGGTTAAGATTTTGTTTATTCAAAACTCGACAGAGCATTAACCTTAAAAACTTCACCTATTTGGTAGAAATTGTAACTCACTTTTAGTGCCACAAACGGGACATTTCTGCCTTCGAACTGCCGCAATATGTATAATGAATCTGCTGTTGTAATGATCCTAGCATTTTTTCATAACTTTGCACAGATAAGACTAGTTAATGTATAACACATATAACGTTAACATCTTGTAGCTATACTTTTGGAACTGTGTGTATTTTATTGTGTATGTACCCCAGCCACTCCTAGGGATGTCGCGATTACCCGATTTCACAATTAACTGTGATTAAAATGGTCACCGTTATTAAACCGTAATAATTTGAAAGCTACGGTACGGCCTGTGAGGCTGTTACTATGGTAACGGAGTTCACTAGGTGATTGTCTAGGTAAGGCGGGGTGCGTGCAGAACGTGAACTTTCAGCGCACGTGGAACAACGCCATCGCCTGGAGTTGTATCTGCCGAAGCAGCTAATTAAATCAGCTATTTGGGAGCATTTTGGCTATCTAAAAAAATGACACAGTTGTTGTTGAAGACTGGAATCTATATGTAGGGTCCTACCTAAGTTAAATGGTGCAATGCTCAAATATTTAGTAGTCCATAAATTGTGATTTAGTGCCCATTTACGCCACAACTAGGCTAAGTTGTAACTTGTGCAAAGCTGGTGCAACCAGCCCCAGGTGAACAAGCAAGCTAGCTTGCAAATTACGTAGCGTTAGGATAACGTTTCATTATACAGTATATACACTCTCACTGAGCACTTTACTAATACTCTGTAGGGCCCATCTTTGCTCTCAAAACAGCCTTTATTCTTCATGGCATGGAATTAACAAGATGTTGGAAACTTTCCTGTGAGATTCTGGTTAATGTTGACATGATTGTATCATGCAAATTCTGCAGATTTTTCAGCTACACTAGAATATCCTTTTCTACAGTCACCAAGGGTGACCAGATGTCCCGGACGTTGATTTGACAATATATTCATTAAAGTCTTTAGCAAATCAGCTGAAATGCATCTGGTTACCATGGCTATGATACATGGCGTTTTCAACAATGAGCTAAAAGAAGCCGATGCATTTCTTTGTGCCACACGTGAAAATGTAAACAAGTTGTTTTGCTGTGAATGTTCATTTCCCCATGAGCCCAGGAGGTAAATCAGACAATGTCACATTCAGACAGCTACACTGCACTTTTCACATCGTACAAGCACTTAAATGTTTAGATGTGGGAATTGTGTTTTGAATTTTTGGTTTTATGTTGTGAAGGCAGGACAAAAAAAGTTTATTCCCACATTTAGAGATTTTCACACATCTACAGCTAGAACACAATCATGCAATTTCCCCTCCCCCAATAAACACTTTCAAAAAAAAAAAAAAAAGCGGAGCCACAGTCACAATATGTTCATGAGATCAGGCCATCTAGACTGAAGATGTAAATTATTAAAAAGACTTACAGTGGGGCAGATCCTGAGTCATCATCTACAGTAAGCAGGAGGGCACACATGGAAAGACAAAAAGGAAAAGTTAACTCATTTTACAGGTTTACAGATACAAGACTACCCTGTCTACTTTGCTGTTAGTTTGTCTAGTCCTGACAGCCTCAAGAGTCAGTGAGATAACCTTAATGAAGTTAAAAGCAGAGCACCTAATATACACTGTGATTTGTGGAATTTAAAAACAGTAGCATTTTTACTAATAATTTGGTCAGTTCTACTGCTAAGCTGCTTGATTTGAATGTCTGTTAAGGTCAACTATACACTGCTATGCCCAGTTTCTTTACAGCACAACTGATCATGATTCATGCAGAATAATGCAAATGCATTAGCCATGCAGACTAATGTTGGATTGAAAGTATATGTTTAGTGGTTTTATTAGATTTTGCAGCACAAATTTGCCGATAGGTTGTCAAGAAAATGTCCTAGTCCTATTCTAATCAAAAGCAAATTAAATACATTGTGACATTAAATCAGGGATGCAAACTCGAGATGAATAAGGTGAGAAAGTCATAGCAGATGTATATTTTCCATTTATTTATGTTATATGTATATGTATGTAAAGCTTATTTTATTTTTTTACGTATTTAAAGGTTTTTGTTTTAGCTTAAATTAACCCTTTCAAGTGATTATAATTAGGGAAAGGTAGAACATTTTACCAAACTATTAGGGCAAATTAGTTTATAAAAGTGACTAGTTTTCATCCCTGCATTATGTTCATGAGAGTTACGCATAATTTCCGATGATTTTAGTTAAGAAATCATTGTTCAACAGCATCTTTTTTTTAGCGTAATAATGTAAAATCATGACTGTGTTATGGTAATGAGAATTCCCAAATTAAAACATCTGGACACATTTCGATAATGATAATTGGGGTGTTAAATTAAGTGTCCTAAAAACAGTCACAATGCAAAGAATTTTATTTTTGGGCAAAATAATGTACCTTTTTTTTTTTTTTTTTTTTTTAATAAAAGCGGTCAAATTACAATTTGAAATTCAAATATTCCTCTATAATAAAAATTACAAAATGAGCATTCGAATGTGTGCCAAGCACTGACAATGACTTACGGGGCGGTTCAGACCAATCGCGTTCTTGGACTAAAACGGATGCGGTTTAACAGACAAAACAGAATGCAGGTGTGTAGAGACGCATTTTTTAAAGGCTGAAATTCCTTTTAAATTGATAGTGTCTGCAAGACATGGCATAACAGTCAAAGACATCAATCTAGCGCAAGCTTGCATAAAAAAAGACAAACGTGTTGAGTGAACGGCCCATTTGGTGGAGGTCTTTTGTGGTTGTGTCTTGACTATGCCTTGGCTAGCTCTTATGAGTGACTCGCTGCATTCGTCTGTACATACAACTGTATTTAATGAAAAACACTGTGGTACAACACCGTGTCATGTGTGAAACGTCATTTTAACAGTACACAAACATTTCATATTCGCCATACCTCTCCCACTGCATCGATCATAACTGCTGAATAAAGGTTGTTGTCTTACAGCACTATGCCATTATACTCACACTCAGTGATGCCATGACAGAAGAGCTGTACGTCTTTTTTGACATGAGCGAAATTACAGATCACCGTCTGAGTCATAGGACGTGAAAATTGGTCCAAGCTAACAGAACCATTTATTTATTTTAGTATTTTTTTTCTACAATCCTTATACAACAATCTGACAATCCTTTAGTGCACTTTTTTTTTTTTTAACCCCAGATATTTTCTTTGCAAAACATAATAGCTGTAACACGGTGCTGACTGGTTTACAGATTCGTTGCATCCTCGTGTCTTGTGCATGTAGGAGACGGATGTCTTGTACATTTTTTCCCCAACCTGAAATATTGTCTTTAAAATGTTGTATTTAATTAGAAAGCATTTGAATGTAATTAGAATTTTGGTAACATTTCAGTGAATTTAGTTTCTCAGCCCTAATAATGTTTGTGAAAATGTACACCCTTAATTGTACTACAAGAACCCCCCATTTTAGAAAAAAAATACTTTGAGTATCTATGAAGGATCTATAAACAGTTTAAAATACTAAAGCTACTGGCAAGGTTGTGCTACATAATAGAAGATTAATATTTTAATAAAATGGATCAAAAACCAGCAAACATATTCTTTAAAACACAGAGTTGAATCCCGTGGTAAACACCTTTGCTGCACAAGTTGTTCATGCAGAGAGCATGTTCAAACACATTCAGAACAAAGAATAGCAGGTGAAGTAATATTCAAGTTTGGATATATAATTTGCCAGAATTATCTTGCCTAACAATATCATGCTTGAGATTATGATGCAGAGAGCATGCAAGGCAATATAACATAATCCTTTTGAAATGCCATCTTGGTTATTATGCATTATACCTTGACATTTAAAAACCAATCTGAACTGCAACATGTCAGACTCAACTAAACCCTTTCACTGGCTATAAGAGAACCAATAATAAGTCACTTTCTTTCTCATTCTGACAAATCTGGAGTAATTTATCTTTTCATTTAAAACAAACTGCCAGTGAAAGAGTTGTATTTTTCAGCCTATTTGGGAGTGCATTCCAAATCCCCTCTTTAAGCAAATCCACTGCAGTCTGACATGCAGTTTTGAGCACTTACCACAACGTAAAAGCAGCAGCGAACAGAGGAATAAACAACGTAAATAATAAAAATAGACTCAGCTAAGGCACAGCCACACACTACAGCCAAATAAAACAAACTTACAAAATCAAATTGAAATAGGATCTTGCACCATTAAGAATACAAAAAACAAAACAAAATGTATTTACATCCACTGAAAATTTGTATGTTCGGTTAGCGAAAGATCACTATGACGTAAATGATTTGACGCTTACCGTCATTGATCTCATCAGGCTTTCTCCTCTTCTCGTAAATAAATATGATGGTGACGAGAATGATGACCTCAGCGACAATGCCGAGGAAGGGCCACAAGGCAGCCAGGCGGCTGCGCACACGCAGCTGAATCTTATCGTCAGCTTCTCCCAAATCATTAATACCAAGGCATTTATAATTGCCCATGTCTTTGTTGATATCCAGATCTTTCACATACAGTGTGGTCTTGTTGGGGGTGTTCTTGATTTCATACTTGCTGTCAGTGCCATTGGTGATGGTGAGCTGCATGTTGATGAGAATATGATGGCTTATAACAGCTCAGTATTACAAGTTTCTGTTTACAATTTGAGAGAACTACATAAATCTTCTAAATAAATGAGATGCATTGAATGTAGTAGGTATGCTAAATATCACTTTAACAGTATTGTAATTGTGACAAGTGACATATCTTTGCATTTTTAACATCTGTATGCATTTTAAAAACTAAAGTGAAACCACAAGGCCAGATACCTATCCCCATTCCTTGTAAAATGTCTTGTAAAAACTTTGCGTACTTTTATCTCATTTCCATCATCGGTGAGCTTGTACCAAATCCAGTCAGTAAGCAGGGGGTATCCATGGCCAACACATGCAAGAACAGCCTGGTCGTTCTCATTACCATATTCAGAGTGTTTGTAGGCTGCAACGTGTGGAGGGGCTAACAGGAAGAGCAATGGGCAAAAAGTAAAACACCACGATAAATGCAGTTGTAGTTGAATGAAAAGAAATGTATTTTCACAAAATAAAGAACTTTAAATTATTTCAAATCCCAAGAGGCATAAATGCATTAGACAAAAAAAATTACAAATATTTACCTTTGACTTCAATGCTTGCATTAGCCTGAGGTTCTGTTTGGAAAATGCATGAATATATTCCAGCATAGTGGTAATCAATATTTTCAATGCTGTCGTGGGAAAAAGAAAAACAGCAGTGAGACCAACAAATTATACAATCACTTTATCAGTAAATGAAGACAGTGCCAAAAGTGTGACATTGGCCATACAAGCAGCTTGTTAGCAAATTTTGAATAAATTATACACAAATGTGAGCAAAAATACATTAAATTCAAATTTAAATTGAAAGCTTATGCACTTGAGCAAACCTAAATGGACTGCTATAATTGACACTTTTCACAATTAGATCATTGTGGCAGTTGTAATCTCAATTATTTATTTGATTTATTGTGCAGTATGTATATGGAATACAGTATGCAAATTTTCTGTATGCATAGAATACCCAGATGACCTACATTTGCCCAGGCAATATATAACAAAGCGCACTGGTCGCCACAATTTTTATTTTTGTGCTAATTCAGTATGCACGTCTAGCTAGAATTCCATTCTGAACAAGAAATGTTTAAATGCATTCAATATAATAGCAACATCATACCAATAAAGAGGGAATGTAAAAGAGGTAATGTAAATATAGCAACACAAATATGAATTGGCATCAATAAAGTAAACTGCTTTTCCAGCATTCTGCTCAGCCATCCCCATGGATATTTTTTCCAACACAGCAGCTCTGCCTCTGCTCTATTGGGAATTAAGGTCAGTGAGTGTGAAGTGCCGGAGGCTCTTAATCACAATAGTGCTGCTGACAGAGCCACACATCAGCTCCATTTTACTAACTGTGAATCAACAAAGAGTTTGCACTATACTTAATGGATTCTTAAAAAGTCTAAACAACCTGGGAAGCCGATTATTAACAGTAATGTCAGGGCACTACTTCTAGCTCGTCCTAAGTATTGTATTTATTTATTTGAGTTTAAGGAACGCACTAGTATTGAATATTAAGCTCTGAGGTGGATGATTTGGAGCCATCGATGGTCTTGCCATTCCTGGTCCAAAAGTGGCCTTTGACGGGAGAAGGAGGATTGGTAAGGTTGCAGCGGAGTGTGACAGAGGTCAGGTTGTCCATAACCACTGGATCAGTCATAATAGTGGGACCTGCACAGGCACAAAAGTAGAAAAATTTACACCAAATTCACTAACCACTGTTAAGATTCAAAACATTACGACTCATAAGGGTTCCCATCTTTTGACTAATGAATACCCCCCCGTCCTCAGTTATAACTCAAAGATTCTCTAAATAATTTTATAGAGCAGAGCATAACTTACATTCGCTACAGAAATGTTCAGAACTTTTTAATAGTGATTAACCAATATATCGGCCAGGCCAATTAGTTAGCCGATATTTCGTAATTGTCAGCACGTTTAATCAAAAAGTGCTTGTTTGTGTATCGGATTTGGTGTTGTTTAATTGAATCATGTACTTCAGCATTTGAATGGCCATCCTGCTCACTAGATATCTGTATAGGCAACTGAAATAACCATATCGCTCGACCACTACTTTCAAGACTGATTTACATGACCATGGGAAACCCTAGACTATATAAAAAAAAAATACAAATAAATGGGGTTTATTAATTGCTTCCAACTAAACTTGCTATTCATACAAAGTACAACTTTGAAACTTAAGTATTCTTTAAAATGAGTCTACCAACCTTAAGATGAAGTGCAGAGGTATTCTGAAATTAAGCTTTTTGCATAACAAAGGACATACAAAAACAGATTGGAACATTGCGGTCCAGATGTTCACCACAATGTGCACCAAAATGCACATTGTGCTAGAAAATGCAAAAAAAGGGAAAGAGATAGTAGATTTGGGCTGTGAGCTACAGGGTAACGTTAAGGAGTGAGCAGTTTGTAATGAACAAACCAAATCAGCATGGAGGGGAAAAAACTAAATTAAATTAACTAATGAGTTCATTTAATAAAAAGCGTTGTTTAGTGGAAGAATCATAGTTTTTTTTTGTGGCTGAGTGCAATGAAAGATTTGCTGCATGTTATACTGCTTCAACACATTGGGCGCCAAATTGTTAAGCCACACATCTTAAGAGCTTTTGGATATCACAGTACAAGCAGAACAATTACTGAAGGAAAGCTTTACTAAAGGGTTAGTTCACCCAAAAATTTAAATTATCCCATAATTTACTCACTCTCAAGCCATCCTAGGTGTATATGACTTTCTTCTTTAAGCCAAAAACAATTGAAGTTTTCTAAAAAATTAAAATATCCTGGCTCTTCCAAGCTTTTTAATGGGAGTATATGGTACCTTAGATTTTGAAGCCCCAAAAAAGCACATCCATCCATAAAAAAAGTAATCCAAATGTACCCAGGGGGGATAATAAAGGCCTTCTGAAGCAAAGAGATGTGTTTTTGTAAGAAAAATATCCATATTTATAACTTTCTAAACTATAATCATAGTTTATAAACCAGTAACGGCCATCCGCACGATCACTAGAGAGTTCCAGCGTATGAAGTAGCGTAAGCTCTGGTGAGAAGTGACGAATGCAAAAGCGCAGAGGATAGAGGAAGCCATTTAACATGTGGGCGGCCGTTACCGGAAGCCAGTGATTATGGTTTAGAAAGATTTATTTTTTTATTATTTTTTACGCTTCTGAAGGCCTTTATTAATCCCCTGGAGCCGTATAATTACTTTTTTGATGGATGGATGCACTTTTTTGGGCTTCAAAATCTAAGGTAGCATTCATTCCGATTATAAAGCTTAGAAGATCTAGGATATTTTTTTATATAACTCCAATTGTGTTTGGGTGAATGAAGAAAGTCATATACAACTGGGATGGCTGGAGGGTGAGTAAATTATGGGATCATTTTCATTTTAGGGTGAACTAACACTTTAATAAAGATATAATCTGAGCCCTTTTTTAGAAATACATGCCAATTAGTCATGCATCTTCAGACCAGCAGTAGCATTAAACGATTAATGCCATTTCTTTAAAAGGTTCATATTACAAGCTCAAGGGCCTAGGCACTGATATGCTCAAAAAGGCATCAGATTACTTTAAAGAACAGACAGTGCTAGAGTAGAGATCGTGTTGAGGCACTGATTTAGTGTTGTGTTAAGCCAGGTTCACACTGTATGATTATGGCCACAATTTTGCAGTCTGAAGACACATACACACCAATTACTTTTCATTTGAATCCTCAGTTTTCAGTTTCCTAATGTCATAGTTTTCCCAAAGTATGCGGTAATGGAGTGTGGAAACGTATAAGTGTGGATGTCGCATGATACAAATTTCAGGGATCGTAAAAACAATTGATAAAGGGCAAAATTGCCATGTCTTTAATCGCTTAGTGTGACATGTTTACAGACAGCTGATTAATTACATTTGAAATTAATCTTAGCCTCCAACAAAGTTCTGGCAGTGTCAGAAATTCTGCATTGTGGTCGTTCAGTGTGACTGCTCCTACAATGGCCAGATAGTGTTAAATACCAAGTCAACATTGTCAATCAGGACGATTAGGACCAATTTACTTTTGTACAGTTTGACTTGTTGCATAGTGTGCCATGGATCTCACAGGAATCATATTGCATAGTCTGACAAGCAACAATCGTTAAGAACCATGAAAAATCATACAGTGTGCACCCGGCTTTAGCAGCTTGTCCTGGTTTCTAATCGAAGAACAAAGGGAAGGTAGAGGGTTAGGCAAGGGAGAGTCTGAATCTATGGGACATTCTTCCTCTATACTAGTGGAGACGTTGTGTTTCCATCTCCACAATGTAACTCACGTTCAAACACTATAACATTCGCTTGCGAGCGAATCCACTTGACTTTGGGAGGGGTCCTGAGGTCGTTGCGGTCTGGGTCATTAGATGCACGGCACTCATAAACGCCTGTGTTGTTGAGCGTTAGGTTGCTGAGGATGAGCGTGCTGGCGGCGTGGTGGATATAGGTGGCATTGATGTGCACACGTTCCTCTTGTGCACCATCAAACAGCTGTGTAACGATCTCATCTGGCTCCTCGCCCTCTATGAACCACCACTGAACTTCAGGGATGGGATTGCCTATGACCTCACAATGCAGCTCTGCGCTGTCTTCTATCAGTTTCATCTGCGACAAGGGCGATTTTATGAAGCCCGCTAGACATTTTGATTTGACCAACGAATGGGATCGGTGATTCAAATGGATTTGTTTTTAGAGCACAGTTCATTGAGATGATATGAATAATGATTAGAAGCAGACAGGCAGGTGAAAAGAAAGAGCAGAAGAGAAAAAGAGAGAATGTTAGAATGGAAGACATAAAACAGGCATACATAAGAAACAAGTGGATTTTGAGTATCATTATGCAAGTCGAAATCCTGGCTCACATGAGTGGCTTCACCACTTTATGATACCAAAATCCAAATGTTGAAAAACATTAGAAGCAAGCATTTAAAAAACAATGAGATGAAGCATGCATTCAAATCAACAAACCTTAGCATTTTATTAAATGCAATGAAAAACGAAATTCAACAGAAAAGTATGAAATTCATAATATGGAATAAAGAGATGAGAAGCAATGGTGATGACCAATGAGGCAAATGATCTGTCATTGATGAATGTCAAATTCTGATTTCAGAAAAAATATGATGGACATGAAAAAAATATTTTACAGGCAGATATAAATCACAATACAGCTGCTTTTGTTTTTTGATTGGTGAGTATTTTTGGTTTACTATTTGGCCCTAGCATAAACCCCACCAAATATTGTTAGGCTTCTCTGAAAACAGACTTTTAAGGATGTTAAGATATTTTTACTGGAAAATTAGAATGTCTTCGCAGTGTGCTGAATGAAATCATGCTACAATCACGTAAGCTAGGTCTGTTAGTCCGACATCGCAAACATTTTTTGATTTCATTTAGAGCTGGGCAATATGTCTTAAATTATACCTCAATGTTTATCAGCCTATTGGCGATATTTGATCTATGATTTATGTATTTGCTTAAATATTTTTTTAACCAGAGGAACCATAATTTCATCCAAACAGTCATTGTAGCCAAGTAGACGAAATATTTCAGACATTAAATAAAAACAGATTTAAAAATAATTAGTTTTTCATTAAACACAAGGGAGAATGAAATTAAAATTATTTAATTGATATGAACTTTACATTTATAATACATGTTAAATTACACATAGTAGCTTAATAAAAAGCATTTAAAATATCCTTTAAATGTTTTGACATACATTTTTGAGAATGAACAAGGAGTGCAGAGCTACTTCACCGACTTATTTTTGAAACCCCATTTGAACATTGCATAATACTAAATCATTACCATCAGACACATCAGGTTTAATTATTATAATATTATGCTGAATTATTATTATTCTGATTATCATATTTGCATTATACAAATTCAACTTCACAAGGTGATTTTATTGGGCATTTCCCAAACTGAATTTCTGCACCCTTGAAGGCACTTCGGGAAAGGGACGACACTCGAAAGTTGTTCCAAACAAAGTGAATTATTTCACAAAGGGCCCTTTCATTTCGTTCTGGCCCAGACTCTGTATTTTGGGAGATGGGGCAGAAATCAACGTGGAGAATAAACATGTGGAGGATTGGGCCCTAACCTGTGTTTTAGTCACAAGACAGGTGATTTTGAGGGGTTGAAAGTCAGTTGGAGCACCCCCGTTTCAGGAGTGGTGCTCGCAGATGGGGGGGGAAGCCTTAGAGTAGTCGTCTTAGAGTAGATTAGGGAATCTGGATTGGTTTGTAGGAAAATGAGGTGGACATTTAGCGTTCTTGGATGGTTCCTAGGTGGAATAGTGAAGAGTGAGGGGTAATTTTTTTTCCCCTACATATGTGTTCATATAAGACCACAGGGGTGTTTGTTGAGATTCAGGGTGGGGTTGGGGAGGAGGAGGGGAGGTAGTGGGTGTTAAGTTGATTGTGTGTTAATAAAAATAAAAATGTTAAATCATAATGATCACTTCCGATTAGAATTCTATCATTGTGAAACAGAAAAGGCAATGTGTATTTAACAGTTTACAATGTTCCCTATATTCTGAAAGGCTGTAATGGTTTCCTATTCTGTTATACAATGCCACGTTTGTAGATTTGTATAATATCTTGTTGCGGTTACTAGGGCTGCCCCCTGATAGCCGATGAGAAGATACTTGGTCGACCAAGTTTTGATTGGTTGGTCACAGAAAAAAAACTCCACATAAAACGCTGGTTGGACGATAGGTGGTACTATGGGGTAATATTCATTAAGCAGGGCTAGGGTTAAGCCTACACAATAAAGCAAGACACATTGATTTCAAACAAAGAACTTTATTTTTTTATTTATTTTAACTAAAAATTCAAATGAAACTGGAAAAAATATCAGTACAATTAAAATGTGTGTTGTTCAACTTTTTGAAAGATGGTTTTAAAACAGTTGTCAACATCTCTCTGGCAAAGAACGTATTTCATCTGTGCATTCTCTACCGGTCGTTTATTTTGTTATCTGGGAAAATACATGTGTTAATAAATTTGTTTTGTTCCCTCCTTCACGACTTATATATATATATATATACACTACCGTTCAAAAGTTTGGGGTCACCCAAACAATTTTGTGTTTTCCTGAAAAGTCACACTTATTCACCACCATACGTTGTGAAATGAATAGAAAATAGAGTCAAGACATTGACAAGGTTAGAAATAATGATTTGTATTTGAAATAAGATTTTTTTTACATCAAACTTTGCTTTCGTCAAAGAATCCTCCATTTGCAGCAATTACAGCATTGCAGACCTTTGGCATTCTAGCTGTTAATTTGTTGAGGTAATCTGGAGAAATTGCACCCCACGCTTCCAGAAGCAGCTCCCACAAGTTGGATTGGTTGGATGGGCACTTCTTGCGTACCATACGGTCAAGCTGCTCCCACAACAGCTCAATGGGGTTCAGATCTGGTGACTGCGCTGGCCACTCCATTACCGATAGAATACCAGCTGCCTGCTTCTGCTCTAAATAGTTCTTGCACAATTTGGAGGTGTGTTTAGGGTCATTGTCCTGTTGTAGGATGAAATTGGCTCCAATCAAGCGCTGTCCACTGGGTATGGCATGGCATTGCAAAATGGAGTGATAGCCTTCCTTATTCAGAATCCCTTTTACCCTGTACAAATCTCCCACCTTACCAGCACCAAAGCAACCCCAGACCATTATATTACCTCCACCATGCTTAACAGATGGCGTCAGGCATTCTTCCAGCATCTTTTCATTTGTTCTGCGTCTCACAAACGTTCTTCTTTGTGATCCAAACACCTCAAACTTGGATTCATCTGTCCACAACACTTTTTTCCAGTCTTCCTCTGTCCAATGTCTGTGTTCTTTTGCCCATCTTAATCTTTTTCTTTTATTGGCCAGTCTCAGATATGGCTTTTTCTTTGCCACTCTGCCCTGAAGCCCAGAATCCCGCAGCCGCCTCTTCACTGTACATGTTGACACTGGTGTTTTGCGGGTACTATTTAATGAAGATGCCAGTTGGGGACCTGTGAGGCGTCTGTTTCTCAAACTAGAGACTCTAATGTACTTATCTTCTTGCTCAGTTGTGCAACGCGGCCTCCCACTTCTTTTTCTACTCTGGTTAGAGCCTGTTTGTGCTGTCCTCTGAAGGGAGTAGTACACACCGTTGTAGGAAATCTTCAATTTCTTAGCAATGTCTCGCATGGAATAGCCTTCATTTCTAAGGACAAGAATAGACTGTCGAGTTTCAGATGAAAGTTCTCTTTTTCTGGCCATTTTGAGCGTTTAATTGACCCCACAAATGTGATGCTCCAGAAACTCAATCTGCTCAAAGGAAGGTCAGTTTTGTAGCTTCTGTAACGACCTAAACTGTTTTCAGATGTGTGAACATGATTGCACAAGGGTTTTCTAATCATCAATTAGCCTTCTGAGCCAATGAGCAAACACATTGTACCATTAGAACACTGGAGTGATAGTTGCTGGAAATGGGCCTCTATACACCTATGTACATATTGCACCAAAAACCAGACATTTGCAGCTAGAATAGTCATTTACCACATTAGCAATGTATAGAGTGTATTTCTTCAAAGTTAAGACTAGTTTAAAGTTGTCTTCATTGAAAAGTACAGTGCTTTTCCTTCAAAAATAAGGACATTTCAATGTGACCCCAAACTTTTGAACGGTAGTGTGTATATATATATATATATATATATACTTACATATATAAAAAAAAAAAAGTACATTACTCTATAAATTAACAAAATGTTCAGTCTCCTTGCTGGTTTATCCAACAAATTCAGGCTCATCACAGCTTTTGCCGGTGTCGCTGCGGCTCGCTTTGTGCGTGTGCTTGTAAAATGTACATTTTAAAGACTCATTATTACGGTTTAGTATTTCTCTGTAATGTAGAACATTATTACCTGCATTATAATACCTGCATTATTTTGATTTCAAAAAAATCGGATCTGAGAGCGTGATCATGCAAACAGTTCAGCACGTCACCATTTTTTTCTGAAATCACACAAACCATCTTTAAATCACAGCCTTTTGTGGAATAATAATCGCATATGACCAACTCACAATTTAAATGAATTGTGCAGCCCTGAAGGATCATGAAATTAGTCTACTAATGTACGCTTTATGAAACTTAAATGGCAAAATTAAAGCACATTAAAATAATCATGACATTCACGATATTGGTCAATTTTACATCTTCAGCAAAATTATCAAGATTATATCGTTAATATTCGATATGTCGCCCAGCCCTAATTTCAGTCGGACTAAAGTATTTACATGACATTTAAAAAAGTAGTATTATTGTTTCAGTCAGACTGAAATTGAACTTTTAATACATACTATAAATTTACAGTGCAAAATGTAACAATTAGCTCTAAAAACTCATGGACTGATTCTAAGGGAACTCGTGTAGACCATGAGATCATGTACTCCAAAAAAAACATTCAAAAGGTTGTTCTGTGCTAATCCCCCATGGAGAAATTTCAATAGAATTCTTCTGATCACCTTAGAACAATACACACGGTGGACAACATGGGAGTATATGCATTTATTTATTGTTTTAAAACATATGTGAGGCACTCCCATTTTGATCCCATTTTTTTCTCACTGTTGTGGGAGAAATGTTTTTGCATGTTAGCTAGGGCGGGGAAAAAATAGGGTGAATGTCCACAATAGTCAAAGCAATGAGACTCCACACATGCCTAGGGCCTGAAATAACATCTGCCCTTTGAAATGGAACAGGCCAATTGACTATTACGAAAGGTCACCTCTACAAATGTACACTAAATGGTTGTCACAATCACTCCTCTATTTCATAAGACATAATAACTAAACTCTTCTGACAGGAATATAAATGTGTACAACAGTGCTTAGATTTAATGTGTTATAATTTAAAGTCTAAATAAATAAGAAGGCATATCTGCCAAATATCCCAAGATTCAATTCTAAATAACAGACTTTGCACGTGGTATTCAAACTCTAGGGAGATCCTTTTTTGGTAAAAAGTCTGCCGCCACTAGATAATTAACTTTTTCAAGCTGCTCTAGTAAACAAGTCAATAATGTTTCCCCTCTCACAAGACAACATGCAGATATAACAGTTGGGGGTTGAAAGGTCACCCTTTTCATCACTTTAGTTTGCGACCTATATTTATATTAACATATCTGGATATTTTGCAGTTGTAAGGCTGACATCAAGATGAACATCAAACATCAAAGAACATTTTCACCCGAGTCAACACATCCTACTGAGCAAGGACAATAAAACAAATCTCACATCTGACCTCTCTCACCACAGGCCAATTTAGGCCTATTCTCCGAAAACTCACAAACATCTGCCCCCCTCTACTCCTTCCTTTTCAGCTCAGAACAACTTCAAACTCACCTAAGATCTGCATGTAACAAAATATCATATCTGACGTATACAAATAACGTGACTAAGCATGTTTGGTATTATTTAAAATGTCTCGGTGCGACTGGTATTTTGGTCCCTTTCCCATGTTGATAAAACTAAGGGTAACAAAGTTATAAGGTCTTTGCCAAATGCTGTATAATTCTGGAGGTCTGTCCACATCCCTGCCTGTATGTTAATGAGCTATGTCCCTAGGACTTCCAAAACTAACCACTCCCAAAATTCCCTTTGTTCATGTTCGATTTAACCGTGACACATTGCTCATGGTTCTCTGTAGTTAGACGATCCCACACAGTTTACTGTGTAGTTTATATCAGGCAATTTTAATTTCTTATGCTTTGATAAAATGTCTAAATTTGACTTATTATTGTCTAATTGGATTGATGAATTTAATATTTTACCTGGAAAATAAATTGTTACATTTGAATGTATTCTGATTTACTCTGAAACTATTGTCTTTAGTAGATTACGTTAAGTCCCATGTTTCCGCAAATCCTCGACCAGGTTAGTAGCGGACTAAAGCGCAGTCTTGAGTGGAGTATGGGGCACACCGACTGAGACTTACTAATTGGCATTATTTCAAGTGTACTTAGTGTGTACAGGCTCGATATGGAATTTCCGTTTAGGACAACACGAAGTGTCGACCAAGCCTGAATAGGGTGAAGTCTAAACCTCTGGTTATTGTAATATTGTCTAGCAAAGTGTACATAGGTAACTATGACATGCTCATATAAAGCTATTTAAACTTGGGTATGTTGGTCTATCTTTGTAAATTTAGTGGTCATGACCTCTGGGTAGAAATGTTACTCTAAGTGTTTACTATCTAAGGGGACTAAATAAAATACTTGTAGATAAAAGGGCAAGCATGAGCAGCCATCTAATTAGTATTTAGTCAATCGTTGTTTTAATGACTGGCGTATTTGTGACTGTGAGATCCGCGTACACGGCCGGCGCGAGACTCTCTAAGCGACAGGAATCCGAATGAACGAGTACAATATAAAAGAGTTAAATACGATGATTAAATGTTAAATCAAATTTAATGATAATAACTAAGATTAGAACATTAATATATCCTTAGAAACTTTTATAATTGGAGTCAGATAAAATAAACGAGGATCATAAAATTAATAATACAGATATGTAATTGGAATGAAATAACTTAAACTGAATGCGCATAATAAGACAGAACACGCAGGAGACCTTCGTCCACGCCACTGGATACAGTCCTTGGGCCAGTTGGGTGGCTTCCCTATTCCTCCTTTACCTTATCCCCTTTCCCCCTTACAGAATACACTGATTCTACACTTATAAATCAATAACTTTAAATCAATAGTTTCATATTATTCCATCATTTTTAATTCGATTACATCATCACATTGCTTCATCGTTTTGTCATTCATTTTCTCATTAAAGACGTTAAAAACAAAGTCTTATCCCTTTGTCTTTTGGTCTGATTTTCAGATACTTTTTAGCTTCAAATTAAAGTTTGTAATGCTGTGATTCACCTCGGAGCTAGATGGTTTGGTTCAGAGCTTAGGGTTAGGGCAGGACGATATATTGAATATTACCGATAAAATTACTGCTAACGATGTAAAATTAACCAATATCGTGAATATCGCAATGATTTTAATGTGCTTTCATTTGGCCATTAAGTTTCATATAGACTGCATCAGTAGCCTAATTTCACGATCCTTCAGGGCTGCACAAATAAACAAAATAGCATCAAAAAGGCAAGTTGGTCATATGTGTTTATTAATCCAAAAAAGGCTGTGATTAAAGACAGATAAAGATGATCTGTGTGTGATTCAGAACAAACAAGTGTAGCACTAATCTGTGTGCATCCACATGGTGGCTCTTTCAGATCAGTTCACGTGAATTGATTGTAAAATCAAAGTAATGCAGGTTCAAGCATTTGCGCAATTCCAAGCATTAGTAACAGTTACAAGTTATTATGCAAATCTACATAACAGAAAAGGAGGAGATTACAGTGTTTCAGGAAATGCAGAACATTGTAAACTGTAAAATACACAAATGTCTTTTCTGTGTCTAAATAAAAGCCCTTGTGAAGTTTAAGTAAATACTACAGCACTTTCGGTGTCAAACTAAAAGCCCTCAAGTGAAGCAAGCAGAACAAAAATATATTTCTTTTGTAAAACGCAAATCTTATTATCAGAATAATAATGATAATCAGCATTATATTTTAATAATAAACCTGTCGTGTCCCACAGTAATAATTTAGAATTATGAAATGTTCAACTGGGGTTTCAAAAACAAGTCAGTGAAGTAGCTTTGCCCAGTAAAAACATTTGAAGATAAATAATGTTTTTATTATTTATTTATTATTTTAATGCCACACAGGCCAAGGTGTGGATGGAGTTCAAAACCCTGTCATGGCTAGCCCAATTTCCAGACCTGAACCCAACTGAAAACCTCTGGAATATGATCAAGAGGAAGCTGGATGGCCACAAGCCATCAAACAAAGCAGAGCTGTTTGCATTTTTGCACCAGGAGTGGCATAAAGTCACCCAACAGCACTGTGAAAGACTGGTAGAGAGCATGTCAAGATGCATAAAAGCGGTGATTGAAAATCAGGATTATTCAACCAAATATTGATTTCTGAATTCTTCTGAAGTTTAACCATTAGTATTGTGTTGTTTAAAAATTAATATGAACTTGCTTTCTTTGCATTATTCAAGGTCTGAAAACATGATCTTTTTTGTTAATTTGACCAGTTGTCCTTTTCTGCAAATAAATACTACAGACGACAGTAATTTTATTTGGAATTAGGGGTGCTCGATTATGGCAAAAATCATAATCATGATTATTTTAGTCAATATTGAGATCACAATTATTTAGCACGATTACACATAGACTACGGAAACATCATGCATTTACTGAACTTTTTTAAAATAAAATGTCTTTTTAACAGTGGATTTCCTAGAACTTGAAATGTAAACTGCACTGGGTAGGAGGCTACTGTCATATGATAATTATGTTATGTTACATATGGTAGTAAAAATAACCACCATTTACAACAAGGATGCTCACACTTCTATGGAATGAGATCTGCTTTTTCATCATGTTATTGCAGCAAGATCTACCATGTACAATAGAGGCTACACATTATCACAATACCAAAAATTCAGTAGTGACATTTTATGATTCTCAATACCAGCTTCAAAAACAAACAATAACACTTACTAATATGATAATTATGGAAGAATGTTTTTTCTTACTGTCTTTAAAAGTAATTATTCAAGACTAGTAAACAGTCAGTAATTAAATAATATAAATCAGCAATGAATAAAAAGATAAAAAATTATAGAACAAAAAATAAAAATTAAGAAAATCCTGTGCTTTTTTAACAGCTTTAAAAGTTTTTAACAGCAGTAAGCTATCATGTATTGAAGTAAACATTCACAATGAAAAGCAACATAAAACTACTACATTATAATACGTTAATATAAGTTATCCAGTCAAGAGCAGTGAGTGATTTCTCGTTTTCTTGTTATTTGATTATTATAATGAAACACTACACAGCAGCGGGTCTATTAGAATTATAAAATGATGTGCACTGGATTACTTTCAACAGCAGAATATGAACTTTCTAATAAGTGACAAAGGTCGGGGCTATCACAAATACAGCCGGTTATTTTTTCATTATTGCCGTTTTAATCAGTCAATCTTCCCGGTCAATTCTCTTTTATTTGATGCTTCAAAAATCTACTTGTCCGGGGACAAGCAGACAAGCGTTAATGTTAAGCCCTGAGTAAATATTGTTTTCAACATTCTTCAATAAAAAAACATTTCTTCTGCAGTATTGCTCCAAAAGTAAATGTACGTTGTTTTAAAGGAGTTTTATTTTGGAAAACAGGCCAAAAAAGGCTGATCAAAAACTTTTGTTCCAGTGTATAATGGGCTAAGACTATACTTTCTCACCTTTACGTTCACTTCAATCCATCTTTAACTCACAAGAGTCTATACAACTTTATAGAGCTGCATATCTCTGATTTTCTTCATGATAAGATATACACAGTGAACGTGACGCATACATTAGGATTCACTATGTTGCAAGTTGCAAGCATCACGTTATAATGTAGCTGCAGCAAACGCGTGTGACGAGCATCCCTGCGCCAGAGTGTGCATCAGCCGAGAGAAGGTTCAATCTCTTCCCCAGTCACTTCACACCACTCATAGACGCATAAATTAAGTCAGCTGAATACCTGAATGACCAGGTTATCCCATCAATCGATTTTTTTCTTCCCTGACGGCATGGGTATATTCCAAAACGACAATGCCAAGACTCATCGGGCTCAAATTGTGAAAGCGTGGTTCAGGGAGCATGAGGAATCATTTTTACACATGAATTGGCCACCACAGTGTCCAGACTTTAACCCCATTGAAATTTTTGGGATGTGCTGGAGAAGAGTTAACGGAGTAGTTAAACTCTCTCATTATCAATACAAGATCTCGGCCAAAACTTTATGCAACTGTGGATGGAAATACATGTTGTGACATTGCAAAAGGTTGTCGAAACAATGCCACGACGAATGCGTGCCGTAATCAAAGCTAAAGGCAGTCCAACGGAATATTAAGTGTATGCAACTTTCTTTTTAGCCTGACAGTGTACTTGTATTCTTTATAAATGTACAGCCTACAATTAGTCCTACTAAGGGAAGCAGCCCAGACAAACAATTTCTTAAAATATTCATTATTTGTTCCAAGAAAGAAAAAATTACACAGATTTGGAGCAGCTTGATGGAGTGTACAAAACTACTATTAATTTTTGGGTTAGCAATTCCATTAATTCTTATTGTCTGTTAGAAATTATCTACATTTTTCCTGCCTTAACCCTTGCATTAGACTATAAAATGATTTAACTAAAATGTGCAATGCAAAAAAGCATTAGCCACTGATACTGAACTGATTGGTCCCACTGGGGCAAATAACTTCCAGTACAAAGTTTAGATTTTACAAAACTGGAAGCTAGAATCCATGCACCTCAGAGAGATTAACAACAACAACAACAACAAAAAGCTGTGACTCTGAAGTATAATACAGAACTATCCTACATGACAAAACACTTTACTGATTTTTATTAAACCTGGAGAAAAAAAATGATGTCTGCCTGCACTTAACAAAATTAAATAAGCAAATTTGGGATGATGGAGGACTCTGGGGCAACTCTAATTTTAATACTGATCTGGAGCTCCTGGCGCTCCCACCATTTAGCTACGCGAGGTTTCGCCACTGCAAATATGCCACAGAATATTGCTCATTCAAAGCACACTACTCTAGTGACAAGAGGTCATTGTAAGCACTAAAAGGAACCAGTATTTTCTACTTCTGTTTTGAGGAATGGTCAAGGCTTATGTGCAGAAATCCAACTCCTAGAGTGTTTAGGACTCTATTTCTAACTGCAAGTGTGAAGCTGATTAAGTTCGGATTTACCGATCCTGACATTCATTCAAAAGCAGCTCAAACAGATAAACTCATTTAGTACATGATATGCATTTCCAAGTGAAGTGTTGACTGCTATAATAAACAACTTTCATTTCCATAAGCTTAATGGTTATGCGCCTACAGATTCAGAGGGTGTGTGGGGATTTCTGAACGTGAGACGTTTACAGTGAAGGAACATAATAATAAGCTTAGGCTAAGCTTTTTACTTGCCAAGGATAGAGCAAAAGATGAAAATGGTTTACGCCTGATGATTGGACAAAATAGTTGATATTTTTCCTGCATCAGCTTTCATTGTAACTACCGCCTCACCTAGTTCTCCCATTGCTTTCACAACTAAAGTTTCATCATTTGTCTCAATTGAATCGATATACACATTTCTGTATGGAAATGGCTTAAGGGCTGATTTCTTGTGCGAAGTGTTTGTTTGTGTTCAAGCATGACGTCATCACACATTTTTACTTAGTCGATAAAAAACAGCTCGAAAAGTGGATGGAAACTCGGTTAATGACAGCAGGCCTCCAAAACTAGATTGAACCGGTTGTATTGGCTGGCTAACTGCTGCTTACTCTGTTCAAAACATCATTCATTGTAGTAAATGACCGACCTGCCAGGAAAGAGAACATACGTTGTTATTATTACTAAACAGAAAAGCCTGGTTGAGTTCTTCTGGCTGTAGAGACCCAGTGAGATATCCAATGAAACTTAAGCAATAATTAAATGTAAATCACGACTCAGAAAATTGATCCACTCCAATCTGTTAAATGTGTAACTTAAAAGCTTACAACACCCTTTGAGTTAGTATTAAAGGTTATTTTACATCAAAGTATTAAAACACTACTTTTTTAGTAAACTATTGTTTTGCTAATATTTCTGGTCTATTTTCTATCGATTTCCTCCATTTACGAAGTCTTTGTTTTGTTTTTCTCTCAAAACTTTCCAATTGTTAATATTGCTACAATTGTGTGAGTAACGTGATATATATGGCACGAGAGAAAACATGTATTATCAGCTGTTGCTATTGCTCGATGCGCGTGAGCGTTTCCCCGTGAGCCGACAATTTGACGACGGTTTTAACAGCTTTTAAACGTTTCTTACCCATTTAAAACGCACATTAACTATGTACTTCGATTTATTGTGCGTTTTAAGCGACAAAATTTCCGGATTGTCGTCTCGGCCCGCGTTTTTATAAGCAACCCGGCTCATTCATGCGGCCTGTGAAAACAAGCTCGCGAGCTAAATGATCCACAGAAAAACGCGACACCTTACCTGTCAGAGCCTCGGCTTGAAAAAAACACGCCAAAAAGGCAAAAATTCCAACTACCAGCCGCATGTCCACCCTCCTTTTCATGGTGCAGTGATAAAAAATACGTAACAGTGTAAACATTCAGGACTGTCTGTGGCTGTAGAGACAGACAGTATGGAACACACACCCCGAAGAAGCCTCGTCGTCCTCTAATAGTTCCGAAGCGCACTAGAGTACGCGCACGTCTACAGGCGAGAGATCCTACGTCATCACGTCCGGCTCTGAGCAGCATCACTTCCCTCGCTACATGTATATTTCAACACGCCATGTCCGTACATAGAAACAAGTAAACTGATTTCGAAATGCTTTGATTTTGAGCAAATAAGTAGCAGGAACTTTCTGTTACCTTATCAGTCTTAAATACTATATAAATATAGTCTAATAATTCAAATCAAAGTATATTATCCATTAAGTTTGTGATTTTCTTGTCTTTTCAAATGTTTTTAAAATGATGGTTATCCAGTATAGTCACTTTTGTTTTGTATCTTGTCATGGAGATCATTGGCTGACATGGGAGGGATGCTGTAGAGCAACAAAAATGACCAAAAATGCAGCATAAACTTAGTCCACTATATTCCACATTTTCTGAAGCCACATGACTTAATCCATTATTTGCTGAACATTTTTTTCTTTAGGATACTCACTTTTGGAGCTTGAAACCATCTATCCTAATAGAGTTGTTCATCTGTGATGTCAATTTGTATGTGAACCCGGAAGGCTAATTCACCATGGGTTTTTTCTGGATTGTCTAATGGGTTTTTATAATACAGGTTTTCAATTTATTAAATAGTATTAAAAGAAGGTCTGTGGTAAACTTAACTAGAGAATATGTTTTGTTCTACAACAAACTACACAGTCATACTCAAATGTGAATATCAATGCCACCATATTTAAAAAAGAAAAAAAAAACATAATTGTGTTTTGCAGATCATTTGTAAGCAAGGGCGTCCAAGCCCAGCAGAGCGTTAACCTGCACGTCTGTCCAAAAGCTTTTAGAGCCATAAAAAACTGCAAACAGTTCTCGGCAATTTATGTGCCAGTTCACACACCTGTCCATGGGCCGAAGACCGGATGACTGTTGCACAGCCAAACTTTGCGACTGGCCACTCTGCCAAAAGCAATAACCTTCTGATAGAACAAGGGCATTCTCCACATAGCTAGTATGGCTAACAGTAGCACATACTGGGAAATGAAAGTGACCATGTTGCTGATGAGCTCCTGAATTGACCCAACATTGGAGAGGCCTAACTTGTAATAAGCCCAGAGGGGTTTCAGCAGCCGCGGCGGCGGTCAAACACAAAAACTGCTGGAAATTTTGCAGCGGTACGGTTAACTCTGGCTTTAACTCATCAAGCACCAAAGTGTAGATTGAGTGCGTACTTCGGTGAGATGCAACGACATGGATATCAGGTTGAGTTTCATTCAAAAAGGACACCAAAACACTCTTCGCCCAGTTTACTTTGAGGCTAAAATGCTCCATATCTGCTTGCACGCTTGTTACTCAGATTGTCAATCGTCAAGGTATTTAAATACGGTAAGCTTCTCGACTGAGTGCGTTCTTCTCAGGAGGAGAGATGCAAAGCTCAGGCCAACAATATATCATCCTCAAATTCTCTGTGTTCCATATCCCGCCCTCGCTAGATAGGGAGGAGAGGGGACTGGCATCAGCTTTCCCAAAGAGCAAGCCGAGAGCGAAGCATTTCGAATGTCATACTCGTAGTGAAAATAATAAATCTCTGTGACAGATAAAAGTTAGTGATATATAGCAACCCCCTCATCAAAATCTCTGCTGAATGTGATCGTATCAGGCAAACTTGCTTTACGATTGAGAAGAAGAGAGACTAAAGCACCATCTGCCAGTAGATTGATGTGATTTTGAAGGACTTCAGAGATCGTCACTCCTGGGAGGAGTTTCCAATGCATCAGCCACTGACGCAGCGCCGAAGTTACTGACTTGAAAGGTAGTAGTTATTTTCTAACAACTTGTTAGCAACATACCTTTTTAAAAACACAGCTGCTTCAAAATTCGCATTTGGGGTAGGACTTTAAGTATAATTTATGTTGTAAGAAATAAGTAGTCAGAGTATCTTTAAGTAATGTTTACCACAGACCTTATTTTACTCATAAATCTAAAACCGTCATTATAAAACCTTTAGAAAAATCCTGAGTGAACACATGGCTAAAAAAGTCAAATTCTTTTCCAGGTTTTTGGACTTCAAATTGAATCACTTTCATTTTGTGGAAAAGATTGGTAAATCATACGGGATTAGAACACAGGAAGGAGAGTAAATTATGACAGAATTTTAGTTTTTGGATGGTCTCGCTAGTTAGAATCCGTTCCCATTTAAGAGATTCAAAGTGAGCCCATTGTCTGCTTGTTTCATTGTTCCAAATCCATAATCCAACAACACACCACAGGTTTTAACATCAAAAGCAACTCACACAATCACAGAATGTCAAGCTCAACATCCCTTCTAGCAGCAATAGTCTGTTTATATACTCCTGTCTCTTGGGCCACACCATGCAAGCAGAGATTAATTAAGATGTTGGCGATACCAGGAAAATTGGGAAGACTAGGAGAAAACAACAAGCTACAACAAACAACACTTTCTACACATGTTAAATAAATTGCATCTCTGGACAAAAAAAAGCATAATAAATTTGAAATTAACATCGTTGACCTGGAGATGACAGAAAACATCAAATCATGTAATTACATAAAAAACTTGATAACACACTCCCACCTTTATTAAAAAATAAACCGAGAGCCATACAACATCTTCCAGAGTATTGCTTTAATGCTATGAGCTATGAATTCAGTTAAATTCATTTTAATGACATATTACAACCAGCATGTGGCGCAATTGCTCACATGTTCTCCAAAACCAGTGATGGGCTTGAGCAGTGATAGTGCTTTGCTCTAACCCAATACTCAGTCTTAACAATTATTAAGGGAATTATTTGAGATACACTAGATATTTGTGTAGATGACAGAACAAAATTTTCTTTATAAAGCATTTTTACAAGAACTGTTGCTCTCAAAATAATACATAAAACCCATCAAATTCCAATGGTAGTTAAATTACTTAAACATCAGTGAGTAAATAAATAATGAATGACTAGTTTGGCATTTTGATGAATATTAAGGGCCTGTTTCTGCATTTCCCTTTGAACTGCTACACTTAAGTGTTATTTCATATGCAAAAAACCTTGTGACATTTAGGAAAAGGCAATAAATCCTTTCTTGGATCCTTTCCGTTAAATAATTTAAGTACAATCCCATGAGGTTAAAATTATGATTTAACAGACTGCAGAGCGATATCCACTGAGTGTGTGTGCTACCTTTTGAAAGGCCTCCAATTCTCAAGAACAGATCAGAATCTTGGGGAGTAAGTAGGAGTTCCCACATAATTGTTCCTCAGCCAGTCCCTGCTCCCTGTCCACTCGCCTAACCATTATTTAATTTTTAGAGTATGCACTCAACTTTACCTAGTATAGCACTATGAGCAAAACATGGGCCACTCAGTTTCACAACTGGGAATTAGAGTTGTTACAATTATTCAGAAAGACTTATTTTTTCAGCAAGCAATTTTACTTAAGTAGTCTATTAAATCTGTTAAAGCCTATTATCTGAAAAATAAACAAAACATTGTAGAATTTATTATATGTATGTATTTACCTAGCCTGTTTAGTCTACTCTGAAATGCCAGTGCCAATTTGCATAAAATAGTTGGCTGGGATGGAATACATATCTTTGGACGAAACATAATGAGTTAGACCCCCCAAATGTCATAAAGTCATACATACTCTGTTAGCAAGGTAACTCATGAGGGTCACGTGATGCCATGCGAGGAGCAAACATGTAAGCGACGAGGTCTGCGCATTTTGCTAGTTTCTAACTAAGTTTCATTTTATAATCCAGTGAGATTCGATACACCAAGTTTCATATTTGTTATATGAGGTAAACATTGAAAATAAGTCAAAATCCTCAGGCTTTGGAGACATTAAAAGACACTTACGTGCTCAAGATGAAACCTCTGACGGGCCTGCTGACCAGGGACTTGATTTGGATGGCGTGACAAGAGAAAAAATCCAGCGTCAACTGTTCAACATGTCTGCGATGCTGATGAAGGTTGTCGCTATCTTGGAGGATACGTCGATCAATTACAGCATTGGAAACAATATTCTCTGAGTTGGTTACAAGAGTGGCAGATGTTGAGAAACAGATCGATTATCTGGAGTTATCGGAAAGGGAATTATCCGCTAATCTGCTCGCGACCAAAATAGATGTGGGAAATATTTTGGAAAAATATGGAAGATCTTGAAAATAGGATTCCTAGATGAGCTCTTCCCAAGTCTGCTCAACATAACAGGCCATAAGCTGGAAATCGAGCTAATAGATCGTCTAAGGGAAACAGGCCCTGATCAATTCTGGCCAAATATTTGAGATCATCCAATAAAGATCTCATGTTGCACAAAGAGAGGAGCAAATGAAAGCTTTCTTGAAAGAATCACAATATTTTGTTGTTACCGGATTTTGCAAATTCGACAAGAGAGAAACATGATCGATTCAAGGAGTGTAAGAAACTCTTGCATCACCAGAAGATCACTTTTGCATTGATGTTTACGGCCAAACTGAGAATAGATACAAAAGTATTTACATGTACCAAACAAGCACTGTCCTTCATAAATACATTGGAGTGAGTAAGCTATTTTGTGTTTCTCATGTGAGTGGATTGACTCGCTGAACATACACGCGACTGTCTGAGGAAGCTGGGCGCCATTTTTATTTCTGTTTGTTTTGGTTCCGCCTAGCGGCTGGAGTTTGTTTTGTGGAATAGCACTTCTCCTTCAAGAAAAGTTTGCATTGATGGAGGATAGCTTTTGCACTGGGGTTCTACATGCCCACACAAAGGATGTCTTTTATAAAGTTGACGGACTGAGTAAGTCATGGTGTATTTTTTCATGCGGCCTTTGTTTTGTTTCTTTTCGTGCTGGTTCCGGCTAGCGACTGGAGTTTGTTTTGTGGAATAACACTGCTTCGGGACAGTTGTGGATGAATCTGTTCGTTATTTGTGCTTATGCCTCCTGTTGGCTGGAGTTTGTTTTTTGGAGTACTTTTTGTGGGTCATTGGAATGATTATGTCATCTGCTGCACTCATAAACAGCCGGCTCACTGAACACTTTCATTGTCTAAGGTAACTGAATGGCTTTATATCGGTTGGAATTTGTTATGTGGAGGAACATACCTTCGAGACAGTTCTGTGAATGAATCTACATGTTCTTTGTGTTTATTCTGCCTATTGGCTGGGATTTGTTTTACAAAGTATTTTCTCTTGTGTAATTTTGCCTTACAAAATTTGTGCAGAAGTACCAGACTTGAGCAATCCAATGGCAAAGTTGTCATAGGGGCTCTCGTAGTCGTACATGGACCTTTTGAGTTTAGACGGATTGACAGTTGCCACTGTCGTGTGTGGGGATATCACACACTTTTTCTTTTTTCTGTTTGTTTGGTTCGGGGGGGGGGGTATGATTGTTGCACTAATGTTGGAATGTGGTCTGTATAATCATGTTTTTGACACACAATTTATTTCAAAATGTCAAATGTTAATATGAGTGGGTTATATTTCTCCACATGGAATGTGAATGGGTTGGGGCACCCCGTAAAAAGAAGAAAGGTTTTCATTAAAGTAGGGATAATCATTATTGTTTTAGCAGAAATTCATGGGCAAAGGTTGGTTTTGGCTAATATTTATGTGCCTAACGTTGATGTTCAGGGCTTTTTTATTGATCCTGAAGGGATGTTGCGAGCCGCTGGCTCCCCTCATGATATGATATTGGGAGGAGACTTTAATCTTTTGATGGACTCAGTCCTTGATCATAGTGAAGCAAAAGTGTGTAAGCCCCCTAGAGCAACATTGACACTTCACAGGATGTGTAAAAATCTTGGTCTTGCAGATATTTGGTGACTTTTGAACCCATCTGGTATGGACTATACATTTGTTTCATTAGTCCATAAGATTTATTCAAGAAAATATTTTTTTTTTATATCCAAGTCCCTATTTTCACCTGTTGTTGATTGCTCAAATCATGCCCTGGTGAATTTATATGCCACATATATTGCCACATATGGAGAAAAATAAATTATATAGTTGGCACTTTAATGTATACCTTTTGCAAAATCCTGAATTTCAACAAATGTTAAAGGCTGAAATCAATGTCTATATTGAGACAAACTACTCCTCAGTATCATCTGTGTGCATGGCTTGGGAGGCACTTAATGTGGTTATTAGAGGTCGGATCATACAGTATGCCTCATTTACCAAAAAATCCAAAGCACAAGAACTTGTGGAGTTGGAAGGGAATATTAAAAGTAAAGGCTGAGCTGAAGCGCCGGATATCATCTGATGGCCTCAGAGAATTTACCCGATTGAAATACAGATATAATACTATTTTGTCGCAGAAAGTGGAGTTTTGGTTATTCAGGTCAAGACATTCATACTTTGAGGAGGACAAAGCAGGGAAGATTTTGGTCAGATATATAAAGCAGAGATGGTCTTTTTCTACCATTCCCTCAGTGAAATCTGCTGGTGATTAAATTTTTACCTCAGCCATTTATATTAATAATACGTTTAAAGTGTTCTATCTTGATCTTTATAGTTCCAAATCTTCATCTAATGATGAATGTATTCGAAAATTTGTGGAACAATTATATCTCCCTAAATTGACGACTGAGCAAAATAATTATCTTTATTCTGAGATAACCTTGGAGGAGCTTGACGAGGTAATTAAGGCCTTACCTACCACCAAGGCTCCGGGGCCAGATGGTTTTGCCACTGAATTTTTAGATCTTATGCTAGAGAATTGGCTCCACTTTTGTTAGACATTATACAGAATCATTAAAGAATGGAAAGCTTTACCCAACCATGACACAAGCCCTGATCGGTCTGATTCTTAAAAAGGACAAAGATCCAATCGAGTGTAAAAGTTACCGTCCAATTTCCCTGATCCAGCTAGATGTAAAAATTTTGGCTAACCGGTTAAGTAAAGTTATGACATCTCTTATACATATAGATCAGGTGGGGTTTATTCGGGCCGCAGCTCTTCTGATAATATTAGGCGTTTCATCAATATCACATGGTCAGTAGCGAATTATCGTTCTCAAGTCACTGCCATCTCACTTGACGCTGAAAAGGCATTTGATATGATAGAATGGGATTATCTTTTTAAGATTTTGGAAATGTATGGATTCGGGAGTACATTTATTGGTTGGATTAAGTTTCTTTATAGACACTCTGTATCAGCGGTTCAAACAAATTGATTAATTTCAGATTATTTTACTCTGAATAGGGGCACTCGGCAGGGTTGCCCTCTTTCCAAATTATTGTTCTGTCTTGCCCTGGAACCATTAGTAGCCACGATAAGAACGGAGGATGATTTTCCAGGGGTGATGGTGCATAAGCTTCTGCTTTACGCAGATGATATTTTATTATTTGTCTCTGACCCTACTAGATCTATGCCTTGCCTCCATAGAATTATTAATTCCTTTGCCAAATTCTCAGGATACAAAGTCAATTGGTCTATATCCAAAGCTTTGGCTCTGACAGCGTACTGTCTAGTAACAGCCTTTCACCTGGCTCCTTTCAGTGGCCCAAACAGGGCTTTAAGTATTTGGGTATATTATTCCCAGCAAATTTGTCTGATTTAGTTGGAGTTAATTTTGATCCTTTAATAAAAAGGTTTTCAAGCGATGTGGACAGGTGGGCTTCATTACATTTATCGATGATTGGGAAGGTTAATGTTATTAAAATGAACTGTATTCCAAAATTCAACTACCTGCTACACTCCTTATAGATGTCCTCCTCTCTTATTTAAAGCTGTTTGATAGCATAACGAAGTCCTTCATTTAGGACTTCGCCCAGACTACATTTCAACAAATTGCATAGGCCGATTGACAAAGGTGGGCTAGGTCGTCCCAAGATTTTATTTTTATTATGTGTTTGGTCTCAGGCATTTGGCTCATTGGTCACTTCCACCTGAAAGAGCCCCTCCCTGGTTTTCTATTGAACAGGAAGAAGTTGCCCCTATTTTGCCATTGCAAAGCCTTTCTATCAAAATAACCGGAGAAGTTAAGTCACACCCCAATATCTCACATTTGCACTCGGTATGGACAAAAGAGTCCAGAGTGTTGAATTCTGAAATTTTTTTAAATGTTGCCTCGACCATATGGCTGAACCCCAAATTATGTTTCAACAAGTCCCTTTTTTGCTGGTCAGAGTGGATGGGAGGGGGGTTACTGCACTCGGTTAGCTATATGAGTAAAGAGTTGAGATCCTTTCAAAGTTTAGTTAAACTTTTTGTGATTCCCAGATATTAGTTCTGTAAGTATTTACAGCTGCTCCACCTGCTTTGTACTGTTGTTGGGAGTAGTTTAAACCCCCTAAAGCAGTAGATACTCTTGAAGTGGTAAGGCATCAGTGTATTACTCCCTGCTAATTCAGAGTATGGGGGACGGAACTTCAACTTCTCTTAAGAGATAGTGGGAGAGAGATCTAGACTTGGCGTTGGAGGAGGGAGAGTGTGCTAGGATTCTAAAAAATGTCAAGTCTGCATCTAATGATGCAAGGGTTCGCCTTGTGCAATTTAAGATTTTACATAGAGTCTACTGGACCCCCTATAGATTGCATAAGCTTGGTCTAAAGACACACCCACCGCTGGCGATGTCAATCAGAAGATGGAGATACAACCCATGTCTTTTGGGGATGTGCTAAGATTCAAGAATTTTGGTTGAGAATTCAGATACTATGATGGTAGAGAGGGTTAAATTTTTTTGATTAAATGTATGTATATGTTTTGCTGTTCTTTATTTAATAGATGAATCAATAAAAATGTTAATCGCAAAAAATTTTATAAAATAATAATTAAATGGGGTAGCTGTGCAGCCGAAGAGGACAGAGGGCAGCCTTATTTCTGTGTCTTCCTTGATTCATGCAGCAAAAATGTAATAAAGGAAGCTGGTGTATAATAAAAAAAGTGATTTAAAGTTAAAAAATATATATATAAAAAACAAGGTACTCATCATCAAGTTCGGTTGTTGTAGGCCCTTGTGTAATTAGCTTTATCCGTGTGTGGGTGCTGTGATGGGAGGAATCTGTCAATACAGATGCAGCTATGTTTGCGCTCATTAACTCAGCTATTGTGTCCACTGTTTCACGTGTGACACCCCCACGTCTGTCTCAGTGTCTCAGTTGTAGTATTTGTGTCTGGAGTGAGCTGAATGTTGTTAAGGGCTTTACCGTTGATTCCTCTTTGCATTGCAATTCCTCTTCACATTGAATGTGGCCTCCCCTTGTTCCTTTGTTTGCGTTTTATTTTATTAAATATATTATTTTATTGCATTTAATATTTTATTAATTCGTTTTTTTTTTGTTTTTTTTTGGAAGACAAGGTTTTTACTTGTACGTTATTTTTGTTTTAGAAGACTAGATTATTTTTTATATTATATATTATATATATATTATTATTATAGTTTAGTTTAGTTTAGTTTAGTTTAGTTTAGTTAGGGGTTCAAGCCCGTAAGGCTGAAACCCATTGTAATTGTCAGGATTTTAATTTTTCTGCCCTAAAATTCATCATGTAGACCAATCCGTGTGGCCAAGAGACTTGAGGCTTGGAATCAGTCCAATTGGCCCATAGGTAGTGCTATAGTAAACAAAACCAAAAAGCAAATTCACATTTTGGGCCATAACTCTTGAGCCATAAGAGCTAGAAAAATGTTTTTTTCTTGCATCATGGCGAATCTTTTAAGCACTAGTAGTTTTTGGCTCCACCCCCTCGTTTTTTCCCTATTTTGGATTGTTTGGAAAACATTCAAAACAAACTCGTCCTAGGCCGTTCACCCAATCGAAACAAAACCAGTGCAGAAAGATTCAGCAATAGTCCCAATATGAAAAGTTGTAAAAGGAATTTTTTACTTTTAATTTATCGTTAATTTATAACTATGGAACCGTTGGTTCGATCGACTTGAAATGTTGCATGATGTGTCTTTGACCAATGTGCCATCAAGTTCTATGAGAACAGTCGCATATCTTGAAAAATATTGTCATCGACCAATCAACTTTAAGCAGCTACTTGAACTAGTCCTATGCTGTTCACCTGATAGGAACCAAATCAGTGGAGAAAGGTTCTCTGGAGTCCCAATCTCAATAATTATCAAAAAAAGTTTGACCTTTCGATTGCAACAGTACGCCAAAACGTACATAGGTGGGGTGGCCACTTTTTTTTTAAATGGTTAAAAACTCTTGAACAGAATGAGATATGATCACCCAATTTAAAACACATATGTAGGAGGTCAATCTGAATACACATGAAAAAATTGGTGGCCCTAAAACACTCATGTCTCTGAAAGTCATTGACAGGCTCTCAGATTTGTTACATTATTTTAGTTTAGTTTTGTTTTATTTGGTTTTAAAAGACTGGATAATTAGATGTACATTGTTTTGTTTAAAAAAGAGGTGAGACACTTCATAGAAGTGAAAAATTATTTTGTTCTTTCTATAAAAAGTTGCATCAATGGCAGTTGGTAAATCTACAACTCTAGGCAGTGAAGACTCAGATTTGTTACATTTGAGTCATCTGTTTAGAGTGTGTTCATTATATTTCATGGACATGCGTCATCCTCACATTGAGTATATCCAGAGTCACTTTGAGTCACCCTGTAGTTTAGGTTTAAACAACTGGACTCCATCATCAACACTTATTCACTGCAGTCATGCAGTCTGCCATAATAGAAATATTTTTGGGGGATTTGAGTAATCCACACTAGCTGGGAAGATTGCTTCATACAGTGTAAAGCAACACACTGTTTTCCTGATAACATAACATTAAACACACTTTAACACAATCCAAGAATCTGCCAGACTTTGTACAGTCCAGGAAATGTTTTGTCTAGAGTGGCTCTTAAAGGACAATATCCACCTGTTTCCTAAGGTGGTCAAAAATGACATTTGCCAATTGCCACTACATTGAGTTCTGATGTCACCGTAGGAATTTAGTTGATGTTCTATGACTATGATTGACATGACATGTTATTCTAAGATGCCAGAGAGTTTCTTTATTCACTGTTTTTACCCTGCTTCTGCCGGAAATATCCATCGTTGGTTGCACAAGGCCATGGTAAAATGAGATTTCTATCATCCTGTTGGAAGGTATTAACCAGAACAGATTAGTGAATTGGACTTGGTCAAGCCTCAGTGCATTAAAAACAACGCTGCTCTAGACCAGTAATGACACTGATGATGGAGATAAGAGAAAATGCATCTGGCTGTTTTTGTGGTTCATTTCACGACAGTCAAAGACGTCAGCTTGGGGGCCTGTCCTGGAGACAGATCATGTATCATAAGCAAGCTCTGTGACTAAATTTCTGAGATAATGTACACCATATGGGCAGATGAGAACAAAAAAACAAAGAATTTTTAGGAGTTTACAGAAGTTTATGTTCCTAATGTAATATAAAGAACAGTTTATGAGGACAGCAAGAACGAAAAACGACATTTCATTGCAAACAATGGAAATGGGATTATTTAAGCGTATCAAATCTGATTTTATTTTAAATTAATGTTAAATTATACATAAATTGCCACAATATGTCAGATCGACACAATTTTCATTTTTTAAGAGTCTAATTATGCTATTCATACTGTACATTTACAACACACTTTTTATCTAAATCAGAAATTCACGAATTATCAGGTAATCTGGATATTCCTTTTGGAAAAGGGGGCTTTTCATACATTGGATTAAAGTTTAAGAGACAGTAAGTCTTTGCATGAAAATGTATACAGGCATTTATGTATTGATTTAATTTAAAATGTTGTCATTTTTAATGTAATAGAACCAGTTTAGAGCCAAAGTATTCTCAAAGTCTAAGACCACACAGACAGATCGAGTTAGATCAGGCAGTCAACAGATATCATCTCTTCTTGGTTTTCTTTGCACTTAACCAAGACGTTTAAAGATTGCATTATTTCCGATGTCTGTGTTTTAGTCCATACTGTTGTGTTAATCTTTTCCCTCCAAGCATAATTCAATTGCTTGCACGCGTTAACCTTTAGCCTGTGGTTTTGTCCAATTAAGTCACTCATTGGCAATCAAATTACCAAATGTAATATTTTATGCATCTCTAGTTTGAACCTTTAGTCCGTTCTCTCCATCTGATGAATATTGCACTCAAAAATGGAAAGCAGTTTCCCAGTCTGATTGAATGGCTTTATGCAATTCCTGGGGGCAAGGGTACACAAGATTTTTGTTTGTTTTTTATCAGTCCACCTAGAAACAAAGTTGTGTTCATAAGGTACTGACTTAATGCAATGAGCGATGACCATTTTTGAGAATGAAATAAACACTAGATTTGTCTAAATTTGCAAGGTTAGTTTCAGGAGGCCTCAAATCTGAAGATATTCAAAGGCATTTTCCCACGGGAGATTTATTTGCAAAAGCAACACCAAAATGTTCAATTATGTTGCCATAGACAGAAGTGTTATTACATTTTCTTGAAAATGTGTAGAATTCATGTAACTATTGACTACAAAGCATTTCTAAAAGACTTATTCACATGACAGCACTACTTTAAGTATCCTTAACTAGTCGGTTTTTGTTTCAATTGATTGTAGGTAAATATTCAAATGATTTGGACCAAATAGCAAATCGATTCAGACAGTTTTGCTAACTCATTTGGCCAATTCACTGAAAAGAACTCACTCAAAAGAATGATTGCTTCGCAAATTGGGCATTGTAAATTCCATGGTAATTCTGTAATCTTAGTTTAATGTATACATACTGTATATTTTTACTGCATGTATACACATTTGATGCTCAAGTAAATGTGTTTTCAATGTTTAGTAAGTCGGTTGCTGTTGTCGTCAGGTTGTCTTCCCATATTCATTCAGGAAGTGTAGGCTGCAATACTTAATGGATTTCAGAGCAGATCCCATTTCATGCTGGCAACGTACAGTACTTAACTTTACTGCAATGCGTGTGTCATGCTACTTAATTACCAATCCTTTGATATCCCTCTAGATTGCTTTTCCTGAAGCCATACTTCCTTTGGAGATTGAGAGAATGTAAGATCCGTTGTGAATAAGTAAACTGTCCTGTTATTGACACACACTGAACAAATTAGGTGGCACCACTCGTAATATGTATGACAACACAACTGACGCAAAGTGTTGAATCTCTTGCAGTGCCATTTTTGGTGAAATCATTCCAGTATTTGCCAAAACTTCTAGGTTAGACAAAACATTTTAATCCCCAATAAGCCAACTATGTGGCAGCAGTGCAATGCATAAAATTATGCAAAGGGTCATCAACCATCAGAATGGGGAAAAATGCGATCTTAGTGATTTAAACCATGGCAAGAATTTTAGCGCTAGTCAGACGGGCTTTTTGAGTATTTCTGTAACTGCTGATCTTCTGGGATTTTCACATACAACAGTCTCTATAATTTACTCCAAATGGTGCCAAAAACAAAAAACATCCAGTGAGTGGCAGTTCTGTGGACAGAAACGCCTTGTTGATATGAGAGGTCAACGGAGAATTGCCAGACTGGTTCTAGCTGACAGAAAGGCTACGGTAACTCAGATAAACACTCTGTGCAATTATAGTGACCAGAATAGCATCTCAGAATGCACAACATGTCAAACTTTGAGGTGGATGGGCTACAACAGCAGAAGACCAGAAAGCTGAGGCTGCAGTGGGCACAGGCTCACCAAACTGGACAGTTAAGGACTGGAAAAACATCACCTGGTCTGATGAATCTCGATTTCTGCTGAGGTACACAGATGGTGGGCCCACTGCAGCCTCAGCTTTCTGTTCTCGGGCTTCTGATGTTGTAGTCCATCCGTCTCAATGTTCAACATGTTGTGAATTCTGAGATGCTATTCTGCTCAACATAATTGTACAGAGCGGTTATCTGAGTTACCGTAGCCTTTCTGTCAACTAGAACAAGTCTGGCCATTCTCCGTTGACCTCTCTCATCAATAAGACATTTCTGTCCACAGAACAGCACTCATTGGATGTTTTTTGTTTTCAGCACCATTCTGAGTAAAATCTAGAGATTGTTGTGCATGAAAATCCCAGGAGATCAGCAGTTACAGAAATACTCAAACCAGCCCGACTGGAACCAACAATCTTGCCATGGTCGAAAACACTGAGATCTAATTTTTTCCCCCATTCTTAATGTTGATGTGAACATTAACTGAAGCTCCTAACCTGTAACTGCTTGATTTTATGCATTGCACTGCAGCCACACAATTTGACAACAAGATAAACGCATGAATAAGTAGGTGTACAGGTGTTCCTAATAAAGTGCTCAGTGAGTATGTTTTTTCACAAATCTTGACAAAATTTGGGAACCAGCTTGAAATCCCCTGGATGAATTTTGTGGAACACCCAAACAAATAGCACTCCTTTCTTTGTTCCACATAAAGTAATACATTGTTTCATAGGCTGCACCTGATGACCTCTTTCTGTCCTAACAAGAAAATTAAATCAGGCCCATAAATTGTTTTCAGGACCACTGTGGAACATTCTAGAACAATAGAAACAGCTATTTTATAATCATGGAGAAAAAACGAGAAGTAGAAACAATGCATTACAAACATTTTTTATGGAAATGTCATGGCCTGTTAGAGCAAACAATTAATTCCAGTTCCAATGTAATAAAAGTACCTTGGATCAGAATCTAAACATCTCTCAAAGTTAAACCAGATGCGGAGTGCAGTCAGAAGAGCCTCTCAAACAGGGGGAAAACAAATTAGCTTTTTCAAGCAGGAAAATACATCAATAACACTTACATTTCTCAATACTGCCACTGTTAAGTAAATGGGCACACTTCATAGACTAATAATCAAGACTAACACTGGTTATATAATTGTATCAAAACTTTTTAAGAAAATGCTTGGATTAATGTGGTCACTTATGTTTTTGTATTTATAATTTTGCACATTGCTGAAATTGAACACAGCGTAGATGATAAATTATCTGTGCTGGGAAATTACTGTAAAAGTAATCAGCTAAAAATTACTAATTACTTCTATTACATTTTTTTGCTCAGCGAATTAGAACATTTAAAACTGTTCATTGCCGCACGCAAGTCATGCTCTCAGCACCACACATTTTTCTCCCTTACAATGACTTATCATGGGGCGTACACCTTTCAGCTGTGACAGAAATGCAAAAAGAGGTACATTTGAAGATAATTTATCATTTAAATTCAAAATAAATGAACACTGGAGAGTGCCTCATTTTAGAGTTGCTTGATTTAATTGCAACGTTTGATACAGTTGATAATTCAGTTTTAATCCAAACAGAGATGGGTGTGAATATCTGGGTGTGGATTTAGACTGGTTTGTTTCCTACTTGACGAATAGGACATTTGTAGTGTCTGTTGGAGATGAGATGTCCTCCTCTTCAAAAGTTAATTGTGGTGTTCCGCAAGGATCCCTGTTAGGGCCATTTTAGTATTTTTTTTAAAAACACTGAGTTTTGTGAATCGAAAATACAACATTAATTTTCATTGCCATGCAGATGATCTACAGTTATATTTGTCATTGAATCCCAATGATCTAACTAAATTAAATGTTCTTCAAATGTGTACTGGAGAAAATTGGATGGCATGTAATTTTCTTCAGTTATATACTGACAAAACTGAGGTTGTTATAATCAATCATGATTAAAAAAAAAAGTCAGATTGAGTTAGCATTTAGACAGGTGGTCACAAATAATCAGCAGGTGGTGAGAAATGTAGGAGTTTACTTTGTTTATTTTACGTTTAGTTTATTGTAAAATTTTGATTATCACTTCCAGATTTCCAGATCCACTATTTCAATCTTGTTTTTGTCGAATGCCCTGTTTTAAATCAACGCACTTTAGCATGGCTACAATCAAAATGATGCAGCTAGACTTTTGACACAAACTAGGTTTTTCATATTACTCCAGATTTAGCTTGTTTGCATTGGCTACCAATTCAATTTACTGTTGATTTTAAGATTTTATTTATTACATATAAGCCATTCCATGGGTTGGCACCAGAATATTTAGCAGACCTTTTAAGACCTTATGAAACTGTTAGACCTCTTAGATCTTCTTCTTGTGAGACGTTGGCTGTTCCAAGATCCAGGTACAAAACTAAAGGTGAGAGAGCATTTGTAGTGAAGGCCCCATGATTATTTAACAGCCTGCTCTGAGATATTAGATCTGCTAAATCTGTATATATTTTTTTTAGTCTTGTTTAAAAACTCATTTGTATAGATTGGCTTTTTTACCATGTCAAAAATGTTGTGTTTTACTGCATGTTGCTTTTATTACTATGTGATGTGAATATGTTGAGTTTTACTGTGTGTGTGTGTTTTTGATTTTATGTTTTGTGAAGCACTATGTGCTTAGTTGCTAAAAAGTGCTATATAAATAAAAGTATTATTAGAAAGTATTATTATATTTAAATTCTTCATATATAATTATTTAATTGATTTATCGATTGCTCAAATTATATATTGAATGGCACATAATTTGATATGTACAGTAAATCAATAAGAGTCATGAGAATCATATTCCACATTATAAATGTTTTGTTATTAAAAATTAAATATCATTAAAAAATAACTTGATGCATTAATACACATGAATTTTACAGTATATTTAAATACTGCAAAATGTCTCTATTTACAGGCATGTTAAATTATTTTCTGAAAGGTTATGCATTTCAGTACAGTTTGAAACAAACACAATGATGATTATGCAAATACAACTGTGAAACCTTCTTATTCACATACTGTAACACAATTTACTACAGGGAATAAAACAAAAATAAAAAATAAGACTGAGTTTTTACAATGTGTAGTCATTGAATTTCTCCTTCTCGCCAGTTCAGTATATACTGCAACAAGTCACCCAAACACTTGCATAGACACTCAAACTGACAAAAACATAAGCCCGACAATGTGAAAACCATTAAAACAGCAGAATGTACTGTACATTCTTTGACTGTCCCAGCATCATCATAAAAACCACTGCCATTTAACTGTTGCTGGTAATTTCATTGCTTGGTGGGTGGCTCAGTTTGGTCTTCACGCCAATGTAGTGTGCACTGCAGCGCAAGGCCAGGAAGCATTGCTGTTTTGACTGAGTAATCCTTCTGAATACAAACAGTACACGCACAACACTTTATCTCAGTAAGTAAATAGCCTCCCATGTCCATAAGGATTTCAACCTTGCAGCCACATGGTTCCCTTCAGAGAAGCACATTTTAGATAGGCCATATTTAGACTAACCTTATTGAATGTTTTTGGTTATTTTTTGCTGTGGTGCTCTGGTATCCAACCTATGAATATGTATCCCTTTCTAACTCAGGTTATCAAAAAGAAAATTGCTGGCATTAGTGCAGTTTATGTCCATGTACTCTGCCTGGTATACATAGAGCTGGATCATGTGCATTTACATTATTAAGTTCTGACATAAGTATAATAAATAAATTGATAAAGGCAGCTGATCTATGGATATATGGTGTCTCAAACGTGTTAAACATAAATAACACTGACTTCATAACTTCATTACTTTTCACCAATAAATAGTAGCTTGTAGTATATTTACAATATACACATTGTCAGTTCATCAATTCAATTCTCCTGTTAAAACAAAGACAGACGAAGCAGAGGCACATGTTTCCCTTTAATTATACTAAGGCATGCATTTAAAATAATAGTAGTGGTTCTTTGGTACAGAGGACCCTGTTGTGAGACTACTGTAATTGGTTTCAAACAGGCTTTTTCGCATCACATGTGCCTTATTTTTATGTACATGGAACAGAATAGCTCTTGAGTAAAGCTGACATCCTCAGAAGAGTGAATTTTCCTCACTGTCTTCATTACCTGCAAGACAACATAAAGTAGTTAAATTCACAATCTCAGCAAAAATCCACTGTTTACATTTTGTGAAATAATAGGACATTACATGACTGAAAAAACACAGCTAAAACCAGCCTGATCTCATGAAAATTACATGACCATGGCCACCTATTTGAACACCAAAATTACATGCATTTAGCCTAAACCAAACCAATAGTGTTCTAAAAGAAAATGAGAGGTAAACAAAACAGACATCCTTACACTTAACCAACATCTAAACCTAACCGATAGTGTTTTAAAAGCAAATGTGACATGAAAAGCTAATTTTATGAAGCAACCACGTCATATCATGTCGCTTCTATGACATTTTCACATGTCAGCTTGTATCCTTTACTGGGCTCCAAAACTCAGGTGAGCTACCGTGGAAGCTATCACATTGGAATTGATGTGTAAATGTAGGTGGGTCTGAAATACAAGTGTAAAAATGTATAATTTTAAGTTAAGTTTTAAGCTGAGTAAAAGTGTTTCGATATAACATACAGGGTGGGAGTAATAGAGAGACAAATAAGTGTTTATAAAGTCATAATCAGCCATTTCAAACAATTTGTGTGAAAGTGAATAAAATGCATAGCTGCTGTAGTGCCACTATTGTAAATTTCACCAGGAAACTGCGTAGAACGATGCACATAAAACATAAAACTCTAGTTGTAGTTATAGTAACATTCATTCTATGAGACTAGGTTGGCTAAAACCATAATTAGCGTGTGATGGTTTTAGCTGGTTTTCCAGCCAGATCAGGCTATTCAGTTGGCTAGTGTTATCCCAGCTAAACCATCTTAGCACCAGTTTGGACCAGCTGACCACCTTAAACCATCTGGACCAGCATGGAAATAAATTTTGGTCCAAGCTAGTCTTTTCAGAATGATCAGCCATGCATGATTTTCAGGGAGGAACCTAGGTTACTACTTACTTCTGCAGTGTCCATAGTGGCGAACCCCTATGGAGCGTCCCAAAAAGCAGGTAGCCCTGCGCAAGTGGCAGGCACTGGGGTAAGTGATGTTATCATTGCCGCAGATGGTTTTCTCAGTGACCATGGGCATCGGGCACGGCGCAATGCGGCACATAACACAGTGAGCACTGTTGGTCTGGTCCGTCACACAGGTGTGTGTACCAGGGCATACGACATTGGAGCAAGACTCTGAAAGAAGAAGTATCAAGGGTCAAGAATACATGTTATAAAATCCAAAAGCATTTATTCAAACAGATAACACCTGTAGAGTTACGGATTCACCAGGTTTGACGCCACAACATGTCACACAGAAAATCGACAAGCTGCTACTGAATGTTCATGTACCCTGAAATCGATCTCATACTGCCAAATTATTTACAATCCCCATCAGACAATTTTGCATTAATGCGCTATTGATATCGTGTTGCGTGTGCAATTTCCGAGTCATGGATTTTGTACCCATGGAAATTAGGAAGAAATCGTGTTCACTCTGAAACAAAGGTTTTGTCCCATTTAAACCAGGAAGTAATAACATTTAGTCAGAGGTCACATTTTTGCTCTAAAGTTACATTTTTACTTCACTGACGATAAGGTTTAGGGTTGGGGTTAGGGCATATGCTTAATAAAATATGAATTTTGTGACATTTCATCTCACCACACTTCCAGCTCCAGCCACTGGGGGCAACAGTTTCAAATTTCAGTAAGCACAGACCGATTTCTGCAGCAGGACTTTTGACATCCTGTTTCCAAATTTTCAGCAATTTAAATTTCGGTCTGTTTCTCACATAAATCATAAGGCTTCAGAAGAATTTAAATACACTGAATAAGTTGTACCAATTTTATGGTCCCTTTATGGTGCTTCTTTTTGTTCCACATAGTCATACATGAGGGTGAGTAAATAATTACAGACATTTCATTTTTGGGTGTACTTTTCCTATAAACAAGGAAAAATATGTCTAAGCAATATAACAAAATAATAGACTGAGCACATATTTATATTTAAAAAACAAGCTTACTTTTGCATTCCCCCTGGTACATAATCTCTAGGTCAGGGTGACCTTTGCAGCGAGCCATCAGGAGTGCACACTCGTCTTTGTACGAGTTCCCATCACTCCCACAAACGCCGTGTTTAGTGATGTTAGAACAGTCTGGAGAGCATATGCACTGTGGACGCCCTGCCTTCATCCTGCATACCTTTCCAGGGCTGCAGTTCACCCCTTCACAGTTCTCTATAAGAGAAAGATGGAATATAATGTAGTGATATAAACATTTAAGGATGTTAAGCAGAGTATTTTCGATGTTATGTGATTCAGCACAGTCAAAAACTCATGGTAATTCACTAAGCGCTATTTATTTGCATGCAATGTGTGCTTTGTTTTAGCTTCCAATTCACTATTGGAAAAAATGCAAAATAGGTACCATTGCAAAAAAGATAACATTTAAACAAATTACGTAGTGAAAGTCATACAATTTGCAAGTATCAATTCCCCATCTTGCGGGTCAGTTCTGAGTGCTTGTTTGTGGTGAATGCAACAGACTACCACAATCTGGCACACAATCAGGAACTGCTGTGCATTGAACAAACACTACACAGATGCCTTCAATGGTTGCGCACTGTCACAATGTCAACAACCGCATCTCCTGCTAAAAGCGTTTATACCCTAGCCGAAGCTGGGCCCCATGGGAGTTGTAGGTCCCTGGGCTTCAGCCTGTATAAGCCAGTGTGTTAAGGCGCTCCATCCATGGCAATTGACTTGCTTTCAAATAATTGCCCATTCTACTTTCAACTGTAAACATAACACATCAGAAACCCATTGAGAGTCTGCACAAATCTCAAATTGAAGCCCTGTTATCGCTGCTCCTGGTTCCCATTCCTTCAAGTCCTTTAATATCCTGTTGCTCCCTTTCCATGTGAAGCCAAATCACTCAAGGCCGAAATGGATACCTCCACTGGAAATCCCAAAATCCCTGTCACGTGTCCTCAAAAATGGCGGGCAGTCATAAATGATTTACAAACTGCCTTGTCTGCCCCAGAAGAAAACAAATTTAAGGAAAGGTGCCGGTCAGACGTGAAGTGTGAGTTGAGCTTTAAGGAATGCTTTGAAGCATTTGACATTGAAAGCACACTGGGGAGGCCATTCAGTAGGGTCCATTAGTCCATATAGTTGTATGATAATGGAAAGCAAATGCCATGGAACAAACTATATAATAGACTCACTTTTTTCCTCAATTGTCTAATGATGCTGATTATGTTTGAGGCTTATGAGGACCAGACCTCTCCAGCATGTGGAAGGCATTTTTCTTTGCGGTGAGCTAAAATTCAGACATCTCCAAGAGGGAAAGGCAAAACAAGTCTGCTTTCCAATAAGCATTGGGAAAGAGTGAATGGTGAAAGAGGGACCAGAGAAAATGTCAGAAAAGAGTTTATTTTGTGTCAAATACAATTGTTTCAATTTATGCATCTAATCCAACTTTCGTGAGAGCGCTAATTCTAAGTGGCCATGGGTGGGAGCCTTTGCACTATATGTGGGCGTATGCACACAAACTGTGGGTGTGTTGTACGTTAATGAAGTGACACAAATCGCAATTTTCTATTTTTCTGAGAAGAAAGGTCATTGCGCTAAGACGTCTGAGAACCACGTCTATTCTGGCCACAAAGTCTAAACTTAGTTCCTGCATTTGCAGTTTGGGGATTCCACCAGCACATTTCAAAGATTTCAAATTTCGTTTAATACTAGCCAGGATTTGTGTGTCAGTAGATCAATATGATTAATTCTACTTGCATCCATGTGTGAATAAGGATCATGTCACTGTCATTAACATATGTCTAACATTCAACAGGGATGTAGTTAATGCGCCAGAAAACACAAGACACAAATGGTCCATATTTCTATTCTTCTAATGCATTGAATATAGACCATTTCCACTACCAAATTCTTATGAATGGGCTGTCTTCATTTATACTGACATTGCTTGACAAGGAATTAAATATATGATAGGACACAGATGCCGCAATAACCGGAAAAGCACCTCAGAATTAAATTGACCAAACCCATTCACAATTTGTGAGCACTATTTTGCCAACCCATAACACCTAAGATTAATTGTATGCTTGCACAAAAATACAACAGCGGGGACATTTTACTCAATGAATGCAGTATTAATTTTTTTCACTTCTTGAAACTTCAATAATGTTTTTCCTCACTTCCTGTCACAAAAATGGTAATTTTTCTATTTCCAGGAGGTACACGCTCGACTCGACTCCACATTCAAGCACAGAAACTGATTGTGTGGAGCTCTGCACACTTATTCATTACACGCAACACATGTCCCTGGCATAATAAACATGGAAGCAGATTTTCTATTCGGATAAGGGAGACCTCAGCTGCAAGTGGTGAGCCAGGTGTAGGAGAGATACGGGCAAGATGCAGTATCTCATTTATCACTCGAAAACGCTCTCTCACTTTCATCCGAACCAATGTCAAAAGCAAAACCATGCTAGTGAGACCCAGTGTGTGTGTGCAGAGACAGAACAGCAGCAAGAGAAAATTATAGTTTTGAGATTTTAAATTTTAACAAATTAAACTCCGGCATTAAATTTGTTTTAGATCTGTATGTACTGCGTATTGTCTTATAATCCATTGGCAATGTACACTTAAGTTTATCTTGCCAATAAAGTTTGATATAAATCGAATCTGCCCTGTTGATTATGTAAATAGTTCACTGGAAAATGCCAGAAGCATGCCCACTGATTTTATGGCATGTAAGCATATACCTTTATGAAATATTTATACCAGTAAAAATGTATCAAATTAACTCTATTCACAATAAAACAGAAAATGTAACATGTACATATTGAAATAATTAAAAACATTATTACTCTTGCAAGTTTTTTGAGACAAAGTATATTTATAATTATATTTTGTTTGTTTAAATGTACTTAATTAATCACAGAAAACTGTTGATTAACTAGTTACATTTTTTTTTTTTTATGATTCAAAGCCCTAGAAAATACCAAAACTTCACATGCAGTATTGCACTGTGCAATACATAGTGGTCTTAAAATAGAGCCTGATATAAGGGATACAATTGCAAATTAACTAAAGGGATCAAATTAAAAATGCAATAAACACACTGCAAAAGTAAAAGAACATCTAACTGATATGATTCTAAGCTCAGTCATGAAAATCTACATGGCACAGACTGATAGGTCCTTTAACATTTATTAATGACAGCCAATCAACTTGCATACTCTCTCTTTGTCTAACATTTAAATTGCCTAATTTGTTTGCCGGCTTCACTGCAGTGTGCTACGAGAGTTTTCTCTCGTAACTAAAAATGCTAGTATCAGTCTAAAGAGTACTTCAGAGATTCGGGTTTCCGTATGTTGTTGTCTCTCACAGATATTGACAAGCAGGAACATTACACAGTTGGACAAACTATTCCTACTGAGATCTTAAAACAGAGGCTAAATATGAGTCTTTACCTTTGCATGGCTTGCAGGAAACTATTCCCAGGAATCCCAGCAGGCTGACTTCATTGATGGGCAGACTGGTATTGGACCAGGCAGTGTCCAGACGGCCAGCTGCACAGCACTCGCTCTTGCTCACGCCTCTCATGAGCACCATGTCACAGCGGTTCTCCGGACCCTGCTGCAACCAGCACATGCCAGCTACAAACACACGTATACATATAACTTGAAATCATAACCAAAAATATAAATAAAACAGCCCTGGCATCAGCTTTAAAGAATGTCTATCCCCCATTCCTTCAGATTTGCAAACGTGTGATTACAAAGTTTTTGATACAGGGACTAATACATCACTTTCTTTGACTTTATTCGTTCTATGGGTCAAAACAGGAGATGTTGGGCAGAATGACAGCTTCAGTCACTATTCATTTTCATTTTATGGAAAAAAGATGTACTGAAAGTGAATGATGAGCGAGGTTGTCAGTCACAGAACCGCCAACTCTTCTGAGTGAATATTATATTATTATATTACAATAAAAGAATAGGAGCATCACACAGAAGCACAATAATTTCCCTGTAAAACTTTCTTTAAATATATTAATTATAGTAAAATTTGCCATTTTATTTCTGACTTCAGCATGTTTAATGGCTCAATAGTTAACTGTTGGACTGTATATGGCTGGTGAATATGTAGATGTTTCAGTTGTTATAGTTTAATGGGGTTTGAACAGTCCAATCAATCTGAAATGAATGAACCCCACTGGTGACATTTTCTGTATTAACATTATATCTTATTGACATTTTCTATTAAATGAGATTCCTTTCTAATACACATGCCTGCCATTGTCCTTTGATGTAATTATAATCATGTACCAACAGTTTAATTGGAAATTTAAAAAAAACTCCTATCAGGGTGACTCAAATGTCAATAGCACTGATTTAGTAAAACATTCGATCTGTCTTTCATTCAAGTCTTTGGTTGCAGACACTCATGACTGATTTACGATTGTTGCACCTGCGCGCGCATTTCGCACATCATGTCAGTATAAATTGAACTAGCATTGAAATTTAGTTCACTGGAATAAATAATTTTTATAAACTTTAAACAAACGGAAAACTTTAGTCTCTGTGAGTTTTAAAAGGTTTATGGTCTTAATTAGTACACTTTAATCTCGATAAAAAATATCGTCTAAACTTCTGAGTTAAAAATACGAAACGAAAAGCGAAATTTCGCAACGCGATAAACAAACAAAAAACAAAACACATCCGTTTTCGCACACTTACCGTTCGTTCGATGTTCTCCAAGTATCTCACACATTGAAAAAAGTATCACAAAGTGTAAAATAGCCAGAAAGTTCATCATGCTGATGAAAAAAACTTCTTTACACAGATGTCTTGAGTAAACACCGGCTTCCCTTTAGAAATGTTTGATTTAATACGAAGTCTACACAGCCTTTAACGTGGGTTGTTTCCACTCGGTTTCGTGAATGGACTTGTTGTGAGTGAATTCGGTCCGCCTCTGTATAAATATTTTGCCCGAGTAAATTATGCTTCTGGGATGGGCGATCATTCCAGCCAGTGACGTTGCTGATGTGAAAGACGTCTAGCTTGTGTACTTGAGTCAGTTCTCCGATATGATGCTGAAAAAACTCCCACACTTCATTTCAGTGCGTGTGGACTCACCGAACAATGACCTTTATTAGAGCGTTTCAATGAGAAAGGTATGAAGACGCCTGTTTCGGTAGTTTATTAAATATGCTACTTACATTATCATATCTTTCATTAAATTACACTGAAACACACACACACACACACACACACACACAGGTTTTCATGTTTATGTTCATGTTGACTTTCCATAGACATAATTGTTTTTATACTGTACAAACTATATTCTATCCCCTAACTCTAACCCTACCCCTAAACCTAACCCTCACAGAAAACTTTCTGCATTTGTACATTTTCAAAAATAATTTTGTATGATTTATAAGCTGTTTTCCTCATGGGGACAGACAAATTGTCCCCACAATGTCAAAAACTTCAGGTTTTACTATCCTTATGGGGACATTTGGTCCCCACAATGTGATAAACACACACACACACACACACACACACACACACACACATGCACACACACACACACACAAACAGTACTGTGCTTCACAGAAAACACGTCTTAAGATGGTTATTTATATTTTCAACATTAGTGTGTTTAATAGGAACAGATGTCATGGTCATGTCATTGAGACAGACTAAATAGAAGAACTTTGGCGAATTCTCCAAGAAGCTTGGAAAAACTGTGTCCTGGTGTTTCTAGAAGAATTGGTGCTGTTTCGAAAGCAAAGGTGGCCACACCAAATATTGATTTAGCTTTTTTATGTCTACTGGACTTTGTAAGACATAAGTGATAAATGAAAACTATTTATGTCATTATTTTTGAAGACATCCTCACTATATATATATATATATCTGTATAAACTGGATTTTATTCAAGTCAAACATATATATTACATATATGATTTATCAACTCAAAAATGAATATAGGATACACAGTCAAAACAAATATTTGTAATAAGTGTTCCCCTTCTGTCGCTCACTTCGACGTTGTGTCGAAGAAGCGACACTAGGGGTCTCTCTTGAGCGCTGAATATGCCTCTGATCTATGAAAAAAGGCCAATGAGAAGTTGGCAGACAGTATTTGCATATAAAAGCGGGGAAATACGTCGAGTTCATTCAGAAATTTTCTTCGGAGCCGATGGTCGTGTATGCAGTGAGCTGCGAGTCACACACCCGTTCCTCTTCCTCTGAGCTGATTCTGCTGTTGGATCTACGGCACACTTCAGCGGCTTTCTCCTTCTCTGCACAGCAGTGCAGTTTGCCCCTGGGTGCTTCGACAGCGCAGTTAAAAGTGTTATTTTCTCTAAAAGAGTAAATACACAGCTGGTGTTGAACGTCCTTTTCAGGATACGTCTTTTTAAAGTTTCTGGATGCGGTTTTCTCCCCACCTCTGACGGTCATAAAAGCTGCCTCGCGCGCCTGGGCTGCGATCACACGCAGGCAGCGTTTTATGAATGGTCCATGTTCTCAGTGCGAGAATATAGCCATGGCAGCATTGCCGTCGCGGCTTTCTTTTGAAAGCCACTTCAGCCGCCCCCCGCGTCTCGCCTCCTTCCTACAGTATTGGGGCAGGCGCCGCATGTAATTAAGGCGATTTGGGGATAATGACGGGTTCCGTTTCGCCGGGTAAACCCGCTCGAACCACCCGCATCCCCAGCATGCTTGCTTGCTTCCGTCCGAGCTCGGGATGAGTGATTTCTCTACAATGGTTCATGTTCTCAGTGCGAGAACATGGTCGTGGCAGCATTGTGGTCATGGCTTTTTTTTGTCATGAGAGAAAGTCACTTCAGCCGCCCCCCGCACCTCGCCTCCTTCTGTATTGATCGCCTACAGTATTGGGGCAGGTGCCGCAGGTGATGAAGGCAATTTGGAGATAATGACGGGTTCCGTTTCGCTGGGTAAATCCCCTCGAACCACCCGCCTCCCCGGCATGCTTGCTTGCTTCGCCCGAGCTTGGGATGAGTGCGGCCTGCTTCACAGCCAGCCGGCCGGTCCCTTGAGCTCCCGGAGTTGGATGACGACATCGACACTGCATCGGAGTGTGTTACAGCGGCATCTGATGCTGATGACTCGCCTGGGTCACCACCTTTGGGTCTGCTCGACCAGTCTGAGCCTTACGCACAGAGGTCCTCTATGCTTTCCCGGGCTACCGCGAGTGCGAGGCTGGACCGGTAAAACCTGTCCCCCCCCCTCGTGGCTACTTGATTGGTCCCACGGGGATGTGCACTGCTCACAGCTGTTCCTTTCTTCCTGGATGTGCATGACGAGTTGAGTAAGCCGCGGCTTCCTCGCTCCTCCACTCTCACTGCTGCAGGAACTGCGCTCAATGACCGATCGCGGCCCCTGGGCCACGAAGGTCAGAAGCGCCAGCACTCGAATGGGCGATGGCCACCCTTGTGGTCCAGAAACTTAATCCATGGACTGGACCTGGTCAAAATGCGGGAGGTAGACAAGGCACACCTTCTAGAAATGCCCCCGTCAACCAGCTCCGTCCATTCGGTGGCACCGTTGACGACTCCGCCCAGCAGTCCTCAGCGGTGAAGTAGCAGACGGAGGCCATTTCACACATCCTGCCCCGCCGGAATCCTGCCACCATGGGCCATGCCCTGTCTACTCCCCGAGGGCATCCTCCTGCGGCTAAGAAACACCCTGCAGACTCCCCCCTTCTCACGGACCCCCTCGAGGACCCGGAAGACTCCCAGGTGCTCCTGAGACGTCCGACCCAGAGACCAAGATGTTAGCTCCAGAACTGGTAAGCAGACCACTCCGTCCCCCGGTGGAGGGGGGGAGGAGAATCTTTTGTTGAATTTATTTAATTTGCCGTCCCCCCCCCCCCCCCCCCCCCCCAGACGGGGATGCGGTACCCACATTCTCAATAACAGAGCTATTTCCTTTGTCTCTGGGCCACCTGGCCTGCAAATGCCATTCTCACAGCACTCAGCCGCCAGATCTTTACAGTCCCGGCATGCTGGACACGGGCCCCCCCCCGCCTTCAGCCCCACGACTGTCCCCCGGCCGGCCATTTCTGACGAGTCTAGAGGATGCCTACACTAACACACAGGAGGTCACTAACCTGCCCCCTGCCGGGTGTGCAGAGCAAGGTAAGTGCTTCGAGTCTTTTCTCAGCACTAGAGCCTCAGGGTGCGTCTTTGCCTCCCGACGCCATACTACATGCTCCGCCCCGCTGCGAAGCCCTGCCGGGTACATCAAAAAAATAATCGGCCCCTTGGTGCCCCTAGCACGGAGCTTGGATGCTGGCTGGCCCGGACCATCCGACTCAGTTATACAATTCAGTTTGCCAGGCCCCCACCCCCCTTCGCAGGCGTCCACTTTACCGCAGTACACAGCAAGTATGCCAAATCCCTGCGCGCGGAAATCGCTACTCTTTTACTAAACAAAGACGTGATAGAGCCTGTCCCTCCAACCGAAATGGAGAAGGGTCTCTACAGCCCTTAATTCATTGTACCCAAGAAAGGCAGCAGCTTACGACCGATCTTGGACTTGTGAGTTCTCAACCGGGCCCTGCTCAAACTCCTGTTCAGAATGCTCATTCAAAAACATATTTTAACTTGCATCCAGCATCTAAATTGGTCCGCGGTGGCAGACCTGAAGGACGAATACCTTCACATCTCAATTCTGCCTCGACACCGACCCTTCCTACGGCTCGAGTTCGATGGCCAGGCGTATCAGTACAAAGTCCCCCCCTTTGGCACGTCTCTGTCCCCTCGCGTCTTCACGAAACTCACAGAGGCTGCCCTTGCCCCGCTCCGAGAAGCCAGCATCCGCATACTCAATTAATTATACTCAACGACGGGCTCATTCTGGCCCACTCCAGAGAGTTACTATGCGCTCACAGAGACTAGGTGCTCAGGCAACTCAGCCGTTTAGGGCTTCAGGTCTACCGAGAAAAGAGCTGCTCGCCCCAGTTCAGAGCATCTCCTTTCTTGGCATGGAGACAAACATGTCCTAGTCAGGTCAGACAGCACCACCATGGTAGCGTACATAAATCGCCATGGCGGTGTACGCTACTCACATCCCCGGCAACCTCAATGTGATAGCGGACGCGCTGTCACAACAACGCTTGCACAGTGGAGAGTGGAGGCTTCACCCCAGTCAATCCAGCTGACTTGGGAACAGTTTGGCAAGGCCCAGGTAGACATGCTTGCCTCTCGAGAGACCTCCCACTACCTGCTGTGATATGCCCGAACAGAGGCTCCCCTCGGGGCAGATGCACTGGCACACAGCTGGCCTGCGGTGCGGCGCAAGTATGCATTTCCCCCAGTGAGCCTTCTTGCACAGGTGCTGTGCAAGGTCAGGGAGGATGAGGAACAAGTCACACTAGTGGCTCCCTATTGGCACACCCGGGCCTGGTTCTTGGACCTCGTACTCCTTGCGACAGCCCCTTCCTGGCGAATTCCCCTGAGGAAAGACCTTCTTTCTCAGGGACGGGGCACGCTCTGCATCCGCACCCAGACCTTTGGAACCTCCACATCTGGCCCCTGGACGGGACGCAGAAGATCTAGCTGTTCTACCACCTGCTGTCATAGACACGATCAACCAAGCCAGAGCCCCTTCTACCAGGCAACTTTATGCCCTGAAGTGGCGCTTGTTCGCGAATTGGTGTTCTTCCCGGGCTGAAGACCCACAGAGGTGCGCAGTTAGGTCAGTGCTCTTATTTCTGCAGGAGAGGCTGGAGGGGAGGCTGTTCCCTTTCAGCCTGAAGGTGTATGTCGCCGCTATCGCGGCCCACCACGATACAGTAGACGGCAAGTCTTTGGGTAAGCACGACTTAATCATCAGGTTCCTAGGCGCCCAGAGGTTGAATCCCTCCCGGCCAAGCCTGTTCCTGGGATCTCTCAGTGGTACTCGTGGGCCTCCAGAGACCTCCCTTCGAGCCGCTAGAATCAGTTGGATTTAGGGCCCTCTCTCTAAAGACAGCCCTGCTGATCGCGCTCACCTCCATAAAGAGGGTCGGGGACCTGCAAAAGTTCTCTGTCAGCGACACCTACCTGGAGTTCGGTCCGGCAGACACATATGTGATCCTAAGACCGTGACCGGGCTACATGCCCAAGGTTCCTACTAAGACCTTTAGAGACCAGGTAGTGAATCTGCAAGTGAAGCTGCCCCAGGAGGAGGCAGGCCCAGCCCTTCATTGCTGTGTCCGGTACGTGCTTTTCGTACCTACTTGGACTGTACGCAGAGCTCTAGATGTTCTGAGTAACACTTTGTCTGCCTTGGTGGACAGCGGAAAGGGAACGCTGTCTCCAAACAGAGGCCTTCCCCCTGGGTAGTTGACACCAGTACATTGGCTTATCACACCCAGGCTGTGCCCCTCCCCTTACGGGTCCGAGCACACTTGACAAGGAGTATTGCGCCCTCACGGGCACTGGCCAGAGGCATCTCCCTGGCAGACATATGCAGACACCTGTAAGATTTTTACAATCTCAGGGTAGAGTCAGTTTTGTCCCCTTGTTTTCTCAGGTCCGAGCCGGTAGAACTCGTTAACACGCTGACGGATTGACCGGGTGGACCACTTACGCCTAGCGCCCTTTCCCTCGGCTGAGGTAAAATCATGCGCCTTTCTCCCAGGAGATCCCACTAACTCGGCTCCCTGGATGACTCCTACCTAGCCTTGTGGGTCCGCAGATCAGCGGAGGAACTCGCCGACCCAATCCACTGCGGGTACTCAAATCTACCCTGCACTGGAATAGGTGCTCCACAGGTCAGGACTCCTGTGTGGACTTCCTCCTGTGTGTATTTTCCGCAGTACAGTCCCCTTACGAGTTGACCTGCGTCTCCCTTAGGCAGTTCTAGCTGCAATTCGGTCGCTGTGTTGTAGCAACTCCCCCATCCTTGAGGCTGGATCTACCACCACACCACTTTCCCCATGTTGCCTAAAAATCCATGTGATGTATTCTCCACCCTTACCTCCCCCTTTCAGGCAGGTGTGGCCTCCGCAGGGTCTTTTCCCCCTGAAAGAATAGGAAACTGGGTAAGACCCCCTTCCCTTGATGCGTGTAAGGGCCCCAGCCATTTCTTACTCTATGCAGAGAAACATAGAGAGAAAAGAGGCCTGGCTAGGCTTGGCCCATTCCCGGGTTGGCAAGTGTCGCCTTGTTCCCCTGTTTAGGGTAATCAGAAGGATTCCACTGACTTTGATGGGGCATTAGGGAAGGGTACGTGCAGTCTGACACAGCTGGTTACCTTTGGACATAAAATACCTGCCCGATCCTGTGTCAGCAGAAAACGTATATGGCTCAGCGCATGCCGTGATTTAAATTGGACACCTAGTGTCGCTTCTTCGACACAACATCGAAGTGAGCGACAGACGGGGAATGTCTAGGTTTGTGGCCGGACCATTTCCGGCTCCTCAGAAAAATCCACTTTTATACCCGTATGTCCGGGAGCGGGGTATGCAAATACTGTCTGCCAACTTCTCATTGGCCTTTTTTCATAGATCAGAGGCATATTCGGCGCTCAAGAGAGACTCCTAGTGTCGCTTCTTCGACACAACGTCTCGTTCCCTCCATCAGGGAACGGAGGTTACATACGTAACCTAGACGTTATATTAGTTAGAAATAGCTAAATAGTACAATATAATAGTGATTTATAATTCAAAATTGATAATCATGTTAATACATTTGCTGCCAAATCTAGCTGTGAATTTTTTGAAAATGGCTTTCTGTACAACTGATGCTTTGAATTTCATGAAAACTGGCTTTTTGTCTGCATCCTGCATGGTTTATTTCAACAAAGAGGCAGTAAATTGTTAGTTATGTGTGGATTCTGTGTGCAAGGCATATTTCTCAAATTAGAGCACAGAATTAGACTAAATTCAAGTAAATCTGACAGTTATGGCTAGACAAACTAAGATAAACAATTTCTGTGGCCACCCAACAGGACAAGCGAAAGGGCTTGGCAGCAGTATTTGCTGCCTGTCACCATGGCCAGTACTAGGATACGATCTTTGGTGGGGCACTTGTATGTTTAGGGGGAACAACGTTAATTGTTGAGGCAAATCTATTGGGGAAATTTTTTAGTCTTTATTTAAGCAATGCCAAAGATGCAAGTTTTCATTTTCTTACACCAAACGGTGCTGTAAGTGATTTTAGCATTTCTGGAACTTCCATGAGACTGAACCGATAAATTAGACACGCCCCATCTTACCAAAAACACAGACCTCCAAAGATAGTGTTGAGACTGTCACTTTCAAATATACGTTTGAGGTATGACTGTGTGGAATTTATGTTGTAGAACAAAACTTCCACGTAGCATCAAGCTAGATGTGTCAATTTACCAATCAGAGCCACGTTTTCAAGAAAGCCTTTAAATAATATAAAGTTAGGCATTTTAGGCATAATGCATAATGCAGCGGCTCATTTTTGTTTATCGCAGCCCATTCGGCACATTTCGTGGACGACCCACCGGCCCGCTCTGTTCTCCCACTGGCCAGTCTGCACCTGATCGGCCCCAAAGTGCGTCGGCCCACCGCGAAAATGCCCGGTATGCCAGATTGCCAGTCCAGACCAGATATATACATACAATATATATATATATATATATATATATATATATATATATATATATATATATATATAGCATACAATTCAATCAAACAAACAATAACATCAGTACACTCAAAACATATTTTAAGCTACACATTTCAATTTCATAACAAAATTTATCAAAATGAATTGTGTAATGTTTAACAAAATTAAATACAACTTAAAATATTATTGTTTTCATTCTTATGATTCATATAAAAATGCATTTGATTCTCCTCCTTGCATAGTGTGCTTATAATGAAATGTGCATATGTGTGAACACGTCTGGAAAATATTGAAAATCCGGGACATTCTGCATTCCAGAATGGAATAAAAATATTCCAGAACAGATTGCCAAAAACCAGGACGATCCTGGAAAATCCTGGATGGGTGGCAACCCTAGGCACAATATGGCCAGTTATGTTGTTATTACTATTATTATTATTATTATTGCTCTGTTATAGAAGCTAAAGCAGGGTCAAATATCGTGTGTCGCAGAGCAAAAATGGGAGTGTTCTGTTGATGTACAGTAATCGCCATGTTTTGGCTTTGAATGCTGACCTTGAAATGGGTGACGTGGGTGGGCTAGGAAACACTTGCTCAATCACTGTCCTCACATGGTTTTGATCATCCCTTATGACAGAGCAACAGCAACATATGGGAAGCAACCTAGTGAGATCTTACCAATATTCATCACTTATTCAACACTTACAATACTTACAAACTGCGAAAACATCTTTGAAACCACTAAAAGATGTCTGATTTTGATTTGCGATGATGAAAACCATGCTGTGACTGTACAATGTGGCACCAATAACAAAATCAGTAGATGTTTGTCGTGGTAGGAGGGATTTTAAATGTTTTCACAGTTCAATTGAAGGTGTATTGGAGGGAGTAGCTAGAATACAGTATTACTTATATGTCAAGTCAAGCTAATATGTTTACCTGAAATACACACTTAGGAGACAAATACTGCCGTTCAAATGGTTATGACTGAAATCAGATCTCTTAGACTATGATCTGTCCTGTAACAGATGCTTTTCGCTCAACTATGGCCAGATTAAGAGAAAACAGAGTATGAACATTGCAGTAACTACAAATTCACATTACAACCAATAAAGTAAATAAAACATCAATGTTTCAGTGTTTCTGAATGTACTAAAACATTTTAACATTAAAAGCTGTATTAACATTAGTTATTGCATTTTGAAATAACATGTGCTCAGCTTGAAATATTTGTAGGCCTAAAAAATATCCATTGTTAGTTCATGATACCTAATACATTTACTCATATTTAACCTTATAGTGACGTTTTACCATTTTAAAGATCATAATTCAATCCCTTTTACAGTAGTACACTTAAAACAGCTACATCTGCAATGAGTTAAGCCTCATTCTTAAGCCATGCTGCTCTCTAGTGGTGGTTGTATGATGCAAGATTGAATCTTTCACCCGTCTGGGCCTTGGCGAATAAAAATAAATTATATTCTATATGGTCTATGGCAAGGAATTCACAAAAATTCACAGGGGTCCAGTACAAAACATTTATGGGTGGGCCACAGCCAGGGGCTTTTATAGATAACTGGTTAATGATGATGATGTTTGAGGTTTGATTTATTGGATTCTAGTAGAACAGAATAAACTCGTACATGTTGTTGCATAATAACATAAAAGCTTGAATTTACATCTGTGATGCAGAAAAACAAATTGCATAGTGTGCCCTAGTGAACGCAAACAGAATTTTCAAATGTAGAGTTACTCTGACATAGCATTGTAAGAGGTATTTTGCCCTAACCTTTGTCAACCTTGAATAAATTGAGGTTTTGATATCCACATTTCCTTTAGCTTTTCTCTGCCTCACAAACACTTGATTGGTCATACAGTTAATTTCCTCCCAATGTGTGTTGGCGATCGAAAAAACCTACCTAGAGGAAGTGAGTGACTAATTCATTCACCCCTCTCACCCCCTACCCACCTTGCCACCCTCTTAATGGCCATTTAAAGTCACTCCAGCTGTTCATTGATAGTTTAGTTAATCCCTCTTTGCCGGCTACACCGTAGGGTGCCGATCTTGCTGCTCAGGACATGCTCTGACGCAAGACTAACTAAAAGGAGAGTGCACTGTGGCAGGAAGCCTGAAAGCCTCATGGCGATGTGAAGCATCCTACACTGATGTCCTCTCAGGACTATGCCAGTAAACAGGACACAAACAACATGCACACAAATCAGATAGTAATTTCATGGAAAATGTAAACAATTAGGTGAGCATTTATATGTAAAGGGGCAGAGCAGGTACTAATGAATCTATAGCTTTGTCAAAAACAACTAAAAACAACTTCTTGATCATTTGTAAAATCCTTATACAAATGATCAAGAACATACCTTCCATAACACAACCACATTCTTCTAAGTGATTGATCACTAATATATAAAATAATATATATGGTACTGAAATGGTATGGTACTGTGTAAATATAAGAAAGAGACTGAAATATTTTTTTTAAACGTAGGTAGCTGCATACTGGCCCAATTTTAAAACAGACTGATCTATTTAGGCCAGCCTGGTCTTATGAACACAACGTCACCATGGCAAACTTTTTGCAAAACAAAATTATGTGCCTTATAACACGTTTGGCTGCAGTTTCCCAGTTAAATATCCAGCAGGGGGCACCAAAAGTAAGTGAAGATGGAGGATTTAATGAGTAAAACATACCTCACTAACCTAAACATAACCAATAGTGATCTAAAATCAAATGAGAGTTAAACAAAACAGATAGCCTTGCCCTTTACCAATGCCTAAACAATATGAGAAGTGAAAAAGCACATTTTCTGAAGCAACACGTCATTTTGTGACGCTCACAGCTCACGTGTTAGCTAGCGTGCTTTACTGCACTTAAGCCACGGTCTTCCAAGTCCAATGTCTAACACTCTATCAGGTGAGCAACCGCGCAAACTAATCACATTGCATTAAGTGTGTAAATGTAATAAATAAATTGATCAATTGTCACACATTAAACATTCATTTCTGCATATATACAGTGAAATTATTTATTTTTCACATATCCCAGCTAAACTGGGGTCAGAGTGCAGGGTCAGCCATGATACAGCACCCCTGGAGCAGATAGGATCAAGGGCCTCGCTCAAGGGTCTTGCTCAAGGGTCACACAGTGGTGTCTTGGCAGTGTTGAGGCTTGAACCCCTGAACCTTCTGGTCAGTAACCCAGAGCCTTAACCGCTGAGCCACCACTGAGTCTCATTCGAGCATTAAAATTGATCAAATTTTCAAATGATACGTCATAGTAAACTTTGAAAAATACAGGAAGTGTTAAAAAAGTCACAATCAGACATTGCAGTCGTGTGAAAGCGGATAAAACACAACAGTTGTTGTATCTAGTGTTCATTTAACAAGGAATCCAAAAATGTAGTTATAGTAGCGTTTATTCTATAAGACTAGGTTGGTTTAGGCTCATGTGAGCCTGAGTTCTCAGGTGAAATGTCCACAGGGTTGAGGCAAAAGCGAGTTGTATGTTTAGTTGTAAAAAAAATGTTTTTAAGTGAAAAAGCAACCTCAATATCGTGTTCAGTATTTTTTATGCATACACGATTACTTCACACGCTATTAGTAGAACCAGAATGAATGCTGATCACATTTGAATTGATACAAAGTGCCTGTTGGTGTGATGGCACTCATCAGTAATATGACCAGTTTCAGGCTACATGAATTCACGTTGGTCAAAAGGGCACCAATATATTATCTACGTATATGTTTTCGTCTTCCCAGACAGAATAAGTACATCTTTGAGATGTCTGTTTTAGATATTTTCATCTGGAAAGCATCTCAATCTAAGTAACATCTGCTAAATATCTTAAACATATCAGATTTACAATTATTCTAAATCATAAACATCTCAAATACATCTGCTGAATGTCTTTTTGACATCCAAGGCATACATATTAGCATACATCTTATAGACGAATATTGCAGATTAGCAAACAACGTAAAAGGAAGTTGTTCCAGATGTAAACACGCATTAAATAGACGTCTGGGTGATGTACGTGTGCTATCAGGGTTATGTATAAGAAAATAAACTAAAATGTAAATTTTGTGTTCAAATACCTAACCCTAAGTATGAGTAATAGTAACAGTTATACTTGCCTTAGCACGAGTTAAGTACAGTTACATTGAGTGAGGCTGCACAATACAGCCATGCACATTTCTCTTTGGTTAGAACACAGATTTATTGTCTTGTTATGAAACTTTGCTCACTGAAAATGCAACCTGCTTATGGCGAAAAGGTTATCATATGGCATTGAGTCTTTATTGGAATACAAAGCAGATAATTTATGGGTTTAATATCAACGTCCACATAAAACTAACTGTACAGAAGGTGGCACTGTTATGGCACTCGCTATAACAGTTGGCAAACTGAACTACTGTATGCTGTTTCCTGTAATGAGTGGGTGTAGGATAAGAGTGAGTCGTGATGTGTTTATCATAGCACTGGTCTACAGCAATAGAGGCAAAGATCACCTTCAAATGATGTGGAGCAAATGTTTGAAACTTTTCTCCATTTTTCTGCTTAAGTTTAACATAAGTGTATAGGTCAAAGGGGCCAGAGACAATTTGAGCAATTTCATTTTAGCTTTTGGCTTTAGTTCTTCATTGTCAACAATGCATTTATTTTGTAAATTGTCTCTTTTTTTCTCCAGGTGGTCTTGATATTATGATTGATAGATCAAATAACTATGACTAATCAACTCATCTAACACATTGCAGCTAAAACATTGTAATTGGTAACTGACTGGATGTTTTAATGGAAGTTATTACTTGTTTCACATTTGAACAATAGACAGTCATAATGACAATGTGGACCAATTTAGATGAATAATGCAGTGAAGGTCTATTGTGATGCATTAATGGGATATCACGACAAAGCATTCAGTCTAATTCATAACATGCTTGAAAATGACCTTAATACAAAACATAAGCCAAAAAAACTGATCTGTATTAGACCATTGTTTGTTATAACCCTGTTGTTGACACAACACACAATTAAATGAATTGTTGGCAAAAATATAGCAAAAACATTTGTTGACAATTATCCATGAAATGAGTATTTGCATATGCACATTACATATGTGTTTTATCATGGTTGCAGCATTACAATGCTGATATGTTCTGCCTTTTATATATTGTTAGACTCATTCAGCTGGTAATTAGAGAATAGCAGTGTGCTAAATGGGCATGTCTCTAAGAAAGTACAATATTTGCTCATATTCAAACTTCTGACTAAAGTTATTGCAATATTGCAGAAAATTATTTCTGCTGTTTAACTTTCTGTTTGAACATTATTTTTTAATTTTTTATGTAAGGCAAATCAGGGATGTCACTAGTCTATATCTCATTGAGGATTTGATCTAAAGTCCAATTTAATATATGTATGTTGGTTTTAAGCACCCAGGTCAAACCCTCTTAAATTAGAATAGTTTTGGGAATTCTGTCCACCAAACTAACAACATTTATGTCAAGTCAGGGCAATTTGTCATATTTTTACGAGGCATTTTGTTTTACAAAATACAATTTTAAAGCCTATTTATGAATAGGCCATTTTTGCATTTTACCTTGTACATTTTTGCAAGGTAAAATACATTTAGTATAATTACTCTTTACATTTAGCTGAACAGCCTGGCATACCCAATGTACTGTGAAAAGAACAACAACCAAAAATCAGTGTACATTTTTCCAGAAATGTTCAATAGCTGTTTTTGTTGCTGAGACTTTAAGGTATGTGGTTATACATAAATTAACTGTCAAAAATCCTACCCTGAGAATTCACTGAAGTAAAAAGTGTAACGACAAGCCAGCCCTGTTCACAACTCTTAAAAGCTCGTTAGCGCAGATGGCCAGGACACAGTTGCTATGGTAACAAATGACTGAAGAGTAACATCCTCGCAGCGCTCGAGTACGTTTGAGCTAATGTGACTGAGATAGCGCGTGAGTTTTCCTGCTTCTCACTTTCCCGCTGTCTTGCTTATTCCCGCGCTCTCACTGTTGCTGAGGGGGAGCGACTCGATAACCTATTAATGGTGTAAAGACAAGGAATGAATTTATGAAACGGTAACCACTGTATATTCAGCTCCATCGCGGCTGCCATCCAACTGTATCCGTTACTAATACTAGGGTGAGTGCCATGCTGATAAACACTGCTTGAACCAAAGTCTGGTCAAAGTGTTGGTCTCCAATCCTGATCAGACTGTTCTGTTGGCTGGTTTTAGAGGAGTTTTGGGCACTTTTCAGTTGGTCATCCTGGAAGACCAGCAGCTGAACAACTGCTCATTAAGGCTTGGAGACTAACTTAAACCAGCAAACCTGCAAAGGCAGGTTTTATTTTTTTTCAAAAGGTAAAAACAAACTAAATCAGTGTATTTAATTTTCTTTTACTTGAGTAAAACATATTTGAAGCAATTGATAAGCCTATTTTAGAAAGTGATCCAAACCTGTTAATTTTTATCTGGCCAAAAACAAAAAACAAACAAACAAAAAAAAAAACCTCAGGGCAACAACAGCCATGGCAAAAAGTATTGGCAGTGACATCAATTTTGTTTTACAAAGATTGCTGCTTCAGTATTTGTAGATTATTTTTTCACATGTTTCTATGGTATTCTGGAAAGCAATGATAAGCATTTAATGAGTTTTAAAGGCTTTTATTGGCAAAAACTTTTTCAATATTTACAGTGTTGACCCTTTTTCTTCATAATCTCTCCAATTCACTCTGGCATGTTGGATATCAGCTTCTGGGCCAAATCCTGACTGATGGCGATCCATTCTTGCATTATTAGTGCTCGGAGTTGATCACAATTTGTGGGCTTCTGCTTGTCTACTCGCCTTTTGAGGATTGACCACAGGTTCTCTATGGGATTAAGATCCGGGGAGTTGCCTGGCCACGAATCCAAAATTTCCAAAAATCTCAGAGCCACTTCATTGTCACTCTTGCCTTGTGACATGGTGCTCCATCATGCTGGAGAATGCACAGATCATCACCAAATTGCTGCTGGATTGTTGTGAGGATTTTCTCTTGCAGGATGTTTTATACCATTCTTTATTCATGGAGGGGTGTTTTTGGGCAGAATTGTGAGAGAGCCCACTCCCTTGGATGAAAAGCAATCACACACATGGATGGTCTCAGGATGCTTCACTTTTAGCACTACACTACACATTGTAGCCTTCACCTTTTCTTCTAGATGTCCCAAACAGTCAGAAGAGGGCTTCATCAGAGAAAATAACTTCAGCTGTCCAATCCTTGTACTTCCTGCAGAATTTCAGTTTCCAACTATTCTTTTCTTGGAGAATAGTGGCTTCTTTGCTGCCCTTCTTGACACCAGGCCATTGTCCAAAAGTCTTCGCCTCACTGTGCGTGCAGATGCACTCACACCAACCTGCTGCCAATATTGAGCAAGTTCTGCACTGGTGGTGACACGATTCCATAGCTGACTCCTCAGGAGGAGACTGTCCTGGTGCTTGGTTGACACTATGGGACGTCCTGAAGCCTTCTTCACTGCAGTTGAACCTCTCTCTTTGAAGTTCTTGATGATCCGATAAATGGTTCTTTCAGGTGCAATATTCTTTGCAGCAATTTCCTTGCATGTGAGTCCATTTTGATGCAATGCCATGATGGCTGCACGTCTTTCTTTAGAGGAAACCATTGCTAACAAGAACACAATGATTGGAAGTACTTCTTCCCTCATTTTATAGCAATCAGTCTGCTCTTATAATCCAATCAGAATGATAGAGTGATTTCACCTGACTAGTACTCGTTCACACTTTCCCAGGTGCTGCTGATATGATTAGTGAAATTATGCCAGCTGGTCATTTTGTGTCAGGGCCAAAAACAGTGAAATTTGGGTTTTTGTGATAAAGTAAATTTGTTTGGCCAATGAAGCTTTTTGCAATTATTTAAAATGCATCTAATAACTGCACAATAATCTAGAAACAATGTGCATCAACACCACAACAACTGAAGCAGATAACTTTCCAAAAAACAAAATGTATGTAATTGCCAATACTTTTGGCCATGGCTGTATATTTGATTGCTCATATCTTAAAAATGTATAAATGTACTTGGACAAATTATTGGCATATTTCTACGACGTTTGGTAAACAACAAAATTATATCACTGTGACGTTATCGTGAGCAACATCTTTCTACAAATAAATAAATAAGTAAACTGTTTAGCTAAGTCTTCAATAGCAGCAAACTTAGGTGCTCTTTTGCCATGTGGCCCCATTTATTTATTTTTTTGGCCAAACAATATATTATTTATTTATTTGTAGCAAGTTGTTTCTCACAATGATGTCACAGTGACGTAATTTTGTTATTTACTAAAAGTCGTAGTTGTATGCCAAAAAAATTTCCTAGTGTATTTATACAGTTTTAAGATATGAGCACTCAAACATAATGGCAAACATGTTAGGAATGGTTATAGTAGGGCCATAAGCCATGAAAGTCCTAAGACCATGTGTTACAGTGATTTTATCATGGGAACAATTCTTCTGCCAAAAGTAATATACTTCATAAGTCAAATTATATGTTGTTTATGGTTTCCAAGTAACATAGCAATAATAGAATTAATATAAACTGTGCAGTCACAGGTGTAGGTTTATTGGCATTTTAAAACATGACACATCCAATAAGAATCTACAGTCAGAACAGGTCTGTTTTATAATCAGAATGTTTTGACCACTTTATCATTGGTAGCATCCATCCAGTGTGAAACTTAATTTCCATTTTACAGGACAAGGAAGGATGCAGTCATTATTTAGTCCTCCGTAAAATAAATTACCCTTCAATCACAGGGGCGCATCAGTACTCAACATGAAGCAGGATATGAGCCAAAGGCTGAATGAAGAATAAAAACTTTGTATAAATATTTAAACAACCTGAAGGGCAGACGGGTCTTTAAAATTAACAGCACAACTCCATGCAGATATTAACATTAAGGGGATTTACCATGGGATGTAGGCACCATGCTGTAACATGCTAATTTAGTGAAATTTAAACAACCTTGTTTTCAGGAGTAACATAAACCAAAGTTATTATATATGTATAGTGTGTGTATCTGTCTCCATTCACGTTATTTTAGCCATAATGAATATTGTGGAACATACTTGACCAGAATGCTTAAAGTCATCATTCTCTCACACTCAAAAATTCCCAAACTTGTATAATTTATTTGGGCCTTTCTTTCTTCCACATGAATTAAAAGGAGATATTTAGTGGTCAAAACACAGTCGTCTAAATGAGAATCTGCGTGCGATGGACGCCCAGTAACGAAGAAATTCCGTAAAAAATCTAAACTAGCTGCAAATTTGCAGCAATTTTGTTGCTCATTATATTCACATGCAAATGAGCTTTTGATTCAGCAGAAATGTTTTCCAGACATTTTTTAGCTCTTTGACAGTATGGACAATTCACCGCAAATTTGCTGCAAAGCTCATTTGCATGTGAAAATTATCAGTGGCAAATTTGCCATGAACTCTCTGTTTTCATAAGGGTTCGCATCGCGGATTCCGCGTGAAGTTTAAGTTTGGTGAACTTTTGACAGGCGAATTTGCCTCTTTGACCAATACGAAGTTGCTTGTTTTGGCAATGACCTCTGTGTGGGCGGTGCTTACACTGAATATTCACAATGGACGAGGAAATCATTTTAGCAGCGTGTTTCTTTTTAACTTCACTCTCCCAAAGCAGCCTTCTTTGCCCACGGAATTTCAGCATGCAAAGATAAATGTGGTTGCGCCTTCAGACAGAATATTTACTCAAATGAGGGTGAGTAAAAAAAAAAAATCATTTTTGGGTGAACTGCTCCTGTATATAAAATCTAGAGCTTTTCTGCTTGTATGGCTTCATGTCTGTTTTTGCATATTTTTTAAATAAGCCTAAGTTTACATTCTTCATGATTAAGATGGATCAGGTATAGTTATTTACAAATTCATCAAGATCATCATGTCTCAGTGAATCAGCTATTAGCTAAGGTTCTTCATAAAGAAACTTTCTCCTTACACCATATTTGCATCTTCTTGGATCAGAGAGGCAAGATTTAATGCTCATTGTGAAACTGTCAACATATTATACTTTCATAAGGTAATAGTTATGAATAATAAATACAACGCAAACATTCTGTTCCCTTTTATTACCAAGGATAGAGACCATATGGTGAAAAATATGTCATCACATATCTTTGCTTACCTTTGATCCTCAGTCTGAAAATCCTTAAAAAAATGACTCTCCTCTATTTATTTTCATGCAAAATATGCTAATCTTTTCTCCTTGAACTTCAAAACATTTTCATCTAAGGGCACTATTTGCCTGTCCTTTCAAATTAACCACCCTCCGAAATGAATGACTTAGTATGAGGACATCTGCTTGAGCAATCAGTTCAGGTTCAATCAAGAAAACACAGTAGACAGTAGTTTGATAGTTGAGCTATGTTTAAGTGTGCAGATAACTTTGACAAACCTGAATGTCCACAGTAATATTTTATTAAACAAATTAAATATTTTCTTTCCCTCCCTTTCTTCTCTTTCTCTCTTATGAAATACTCCCACAGATTTGCCTGAATTTGTCCTTGCCAAGGTGTCTGAAAGGCTTTTTTTCTTCGACCTGTTGATTAAAGATTTGTATCAGAACAGACATACTTTCAGAAAAGCATTTTTCCATTTCTTAATGTGTAGCATCTAATTGGATGACACGGTGAGCTTTATTCCTTGATGAAGAGGTAACAGCGATATTACTCATATGTGCATTGAGAGTTGGCTGAATCTGACCTTGTGATTTTGAGGTTATGACGCATGAGTTGAGACCATAGCAGTGACTCACTAGGTATAAATTTGAAATTTTGAAAGGTGAAGTTGCACACACTTTAAATGAATATCTATGACTTTTTTTTTAGGAAAGCCAGCAGTGGTCACATTTTCTCTAAGTCTAAGTCGCTATGTTATTCTTGGACACTTGGGTACTTCAAATGCCTTTGCCACTAGCTATAAACATGTCGACAGTTTAACCAACTAGTTATTAAGATTCTCTTCTATCACAAGTAGCGTTTATCCTCATGAAATCTTTTAAATATGAAAGTAAGAAATCGATCTATGGCAGAAAGTAAATAAAATTATGGTTGTTTGTTACCAAAATAAACAAAATAAAATACATTTGTAATAATAACTGTGGTCCTCGTTATGTAGTGCAATGGGTCAAATCAGTGCTTTATTACAGGGAAACCTAATTAGTTTCTCCTCCATTTTGTCTTCGGAACTATTGTTTGGTGGGAACCAAAGTTTACACTTGTCACAATTCCCCATTGTCTGCCTCGTGTTTTCCCCTCACTATCACCCTAAACTACGTTTCCCACAATTCCCCGGCCCTCATCACATCCAACTATCCCTCATTGTTTGCATGTTACCTGAGTTCCAGCCCGAGTTCCTGCTTGATCCTGTTTGTTCCTGTCAGTTTATGTTTTCCTCTTCGTTACTTTCGTTTTCCCATCGTGGACCTTTTGTTTGTTCCAGTGTTCTCGTTGTCTTTTTATCAGTTCAATAAAAGCTACATCTAGATCCCCACTCCTCGTCTGCCCCCTTCGTTACAACACTGTTGTGTTCTCTTCTAGACTTTGCTAGAGTGGAGCACTTCTATATTCCAATAGGTTGCCGCCGAACCACGTCAAAGCTCATTACCATATTGTTGCCCGCACTTTAACTTTCCTCTGATGCCCACAATGCCCAAACCACGCCGGCCATGGACGCGCCGTTTCTTGCCACGAGAGACGCTGGCTGCCATAGAAAATTAATGACTTATGGTCAATTTGACGCTCTTGACGCCTCTGGTCTTCGAAACACAACAAAGTGTGAAATCAAACTTGTGTTTTTAAGTATGTTTTGGGCCTTAACCCACTTACAGTCTCCAATTGTTCAAATTTTTTAAATCTTCCATTGTTAATTTTGTCAGCGTCTTTGTAGCTCTTAGTGTTTTATCATAAAATGCAGTAGATTATCTAAAATAAACCTAGGTTAGACAAGGCCAACCCATTACATGTTTAATTTTAGAATCCCAGTGTACAGAGCTCATAATCAAAGCTTGATTTTCTTCTACAAATGTCTACATTTTAGGAAACAGGCTTTGACGATTGTCATTTCACAAGTGAATGGCAATCAATTCAAAATGATTCAGTTATACCTCATAATACATAATGATACCGGGAGATCTAACAGTAGAATATATTGTATTTCTAGGAACTTGTTACTTGCTCAATGTTCTCTTTTGATTAACAACAAATTTCCTGCAGTTAAATAATGCTTGGTTGTAATCATTTGTGGAAGATTTTAAATGTAATTTGGACTAAGTATTTAGGTGGCGATTGTGTTTTACTTTTGCCCCAAAGGAAGTAGAGAAATTAAAAGAAATGAAACCTCATAATGTTATGTGGTCATTTCAGGTTTGGATTATGTGGTCATTTCAGGTTTGGATTATGTGGTCATTTCAGGTTTGGATTATGTGGTCATTTCAGGTTTGCATTATGTGGTCATTTCAGGTAACAATATTGCATAAAGAAGTTTATTCTTGTGTGCAATATACATTTCAAACAAGCTCACAGATTGACATTTACTGCATGCTGATAAATTGCTAAAAAGTAAAAAAGAAAAAAGAAATTGTTAAAAAAAAATTGTGCATTATTTATCCCAAGTATACTTACTGTATTAACTTATTTATGTCCCAGTTGTGCTAATATTATCCACCATTTTCCTGAATGCAGAAGAGTTGGTGATTCATAACAGAAGCCTTTATTTTCACCCACATCGCTCTATATTTTTATCAGAATATGTAATGTTTGCTGTATTAAAATAGTAAAAATTGCCAAAATTAAAAAGAACATGTGGCTCCATAGTGTGGATACAATAGACTGTCGTTTGACTGTGCCTCACCTGTCTGTCATGTCATGTTATTATGTTTTCCCCCAAGGACATTTAATTTGAAATTTATAAAGACCCTTATTTTGAAGTTACTTTGTTTCCCTTCATCGTCTGTGTCTTCAGTTCCTTGCCCTTGTTTTTTCACAGGCATTCCTCGTCATCTTGTTAGCACGTTAACACTGCTTTTATGTTTGTGTTACCGTCTTCATAAGTTTCCTTAAGAGTTATATTCGCTTCTGTTTATAATTAAAAGTTCTGCGTTTGGATTCTGACTCTCTCGCCTCTTCCATACACAACCCTGATAGAAGGGCCGACCAGCAAAATGGATCCAGCAGAACTTATTGAGCAGCTTTCCCAAGGGTCCACTTCTGCAGCTTTGGTAGTTCCGGAGACCCCCTTGACAGAGGTCCCTCTGCTCTCAGCTCTGGTGGTCTGGGAGACCCCCTCGACAGAGGCCGCCCCCCTGCTGCTGCCAACAGCCTCAGAGGCCGTTCCCATGCCACGGCAAGCGCCCACCGCGGTCACGAGTCCCTAAAGCATCTGCCATCCCAGAGCTAACGTTTGAAGCCTTGTCCGTCCCAGAGCCAGTGCATGAGTTGCAGGCCACCTTGACCCCCAAATCCTCCGAGCCTTTCATGGTGCCACCCTCCGAGCCTTCTTCTGAGATGACTCCTCTTGTGGCTCTGCCTGCTCCTCCTGTGGCTCTGGCTCTGCCTCCTGAGACTCAATTCCCTGAGCTTACCGTGGCTCCACCCATTTCCCCTCAAGCTCCTACGCCCACTCTTCCACCTCTGACTCTGCCTCCTGAGACTCAGTTTCCTGAGCGTTTTGCGGCTCCGCCCACTCCACCTCCTGTGGCTCCATCTCCTGGTTCTCCTGTGGCTCTGTCCACGCCTCCATTCTAGATATTTTAATCAAGCACCTGCATTAAGTGAGTTTTGAATGTGTAAGCTTCACATAATCTGTCACTAAATATAAAGCTGAAAAAGTCTTGAGCGTATACACAATGTACAGATTTGCCCATTGAAAGGTTCTTTTTGCATTTTAAAGCTGTATGCAACCCACAAAGATAAAGTTTTATCACAATGGTTGATTGACAGGACTGAGTAGGCAGTTCTTTGCTGCTGTCCAGGACTCATCAGGTCAGAATTTATGGCTAGGGTATAGTTGCTTTTTTTTCTGTGTGCTATTACGTTTCGCGCACGGTCGACTGCTCTTGTATATAAAAAGAATAGACTTTACCAGTGTTGGGTTCAATTGTAAAGTACTTGCAAACGACGTGCACAGATGCGGACTGTCCTTGTGTCTAGGAAACCTGGCTACTTGTGGACAGTACATGTGTACTGTGACTAACTAAATAACTAAAATTGCATCACGTAGCAATATACAGAAATCCGTAGCGGCATGCGGAAAACTGAAGTGTTCCTAGTTTGGCCTTTATGCTATAAAAGCAATGTGATCACATACGCTTCTGACTAACTCTGAATATGGTCTGAGTGATCCAAACACAAAATGTTTTTGACCATGTTTAAACCTGTATTTAGTGTCGTCTTCATCTTAATACCAGGTGTAAAAGGGGCCACAGTTTGAGTGGGCAATTGCTTTAGTTTCCAACACAGTCATCCAAATTACCTATTTTAGACTTCACCAAGATCAATTTGTTTTCACTGTAATTCAATCATTCAGGTTTCCACTAGTAATAAAACACTTGTCAATCTGTGCCATTTCGGCAGACAAAATTTATGTCTGCCGATACAACCCAGCTCTGGTCTTTTGGGCCAATCTGTCCAGCATTGTGTGGTGATCATTTCTGACATGTACCATTTTACTCAGTGCCCGCTTTCTCCATCGGGCTGTTGAAACGGCCAATTAGAATGTGGTGAGTGGTAAAGTTGACATGGCAACTCTGAGTCATTCTGTGACAAGCAGAATAGTTACACTTGTACAATAGAATGTGCTCTACAATTCAGTGTCTTTCCCTCTCTTCAACACATTAACTCAGAATGGTGCAGTATGCAATTTTTGTGTCTGTCATTTGGTGGTGTCAGACACAGGGAAATTACTTCCGTCACCTATACCACAGTCACAGAGGTCAATGGGAATTAAATAGACTCACTGTGAGTGGCAGTACACACAACAGAGGCACTCACGTCATGGGCATTTGCTGTTTGTGCAAGACAAGCTAATTCAAGGTTGACATCATCAAGCCACCCAGCAGTGTCCAGATCTTCAAACACATTGATTTATACTATGTTATTTATTTCGTCTGACCTGTTTGAAAGGTCTCTTTTTCTTTCTGAGTCTAATTAATGAAGAGATCTCTGATTAGTAGTGTTGCTTACAGTAGTTACACCCACAAAGTACAGTTGTAGTTCTGCTATCATTGCTGTCGTTTAAATCGGCTGATTATAAAAATGGCCTGATTGGATCTTCATAATCATGACGTGTTCCTATGAAGTGGGCTTTTATGCGAATGGAAGATTGTATCATGGTTGTGACATAATTGAGAGCCATTCATTAAGTTGCTAAGCCATGTTTTGAATGTTCGGTTCTTAAGGCATGCATTACTAATACCAGGGGCAGATCTTCTGCTCTCCGCTCCGGTGGTTCCGGAGACCCCCTCAACAGAGGCCATCCCCTGCTGCTGCCAATGGCGTCGGAGGCCGTTTCCCTGCCGGGGCCAGCGCCCGCATCGGTCAACGAGCCAGTGCCGTCCCAGAGCTAATGTTTGAAGCTTCGTCCATCCCAGAGCCAGCGCATGAGTTGCAAGCCACCTTGACCCCCAAGCTATCTGAGCTTTCCATGGATCCGCCCTCCAAGCCTTCTTCTCCTCCTCCATTGGATCCGCCCGTGCCTTATGAGACTCCAGTGGCTCCGCCTGCTCCCAATCGGCTCCAGGGTGGGGCGGGGGTTATGATTTATGAAGCCCCAAGCAATTGTCCAACTGGGGGCTCCGGGGGCAGTGTGAAATGGCTTAAATGATATCTAAATTGTTTTCAGGCTGTTGACGATATTCGAAACATATCTTGATCATTTTTATTTGCTCAGAAATGAGATTCAAAATGTTTAATGAAATAAAACTTCACTCACTTTTTGAAACCTAGTATTTATTATTGTCAAGTTTATTATTATAATATGATGCTGAATTAGTACTATTTTGAGGGCTTGTTCTATACAATAATAATATATTTCTGTTATATTGACTACACCTCTACCCGGAGCATTTATTTTGATGGGACAATGATATATGTATTTCCAGCTAACAAATCTGGTGAAATGTTGTCACTTTCTCCATTTCTGTGGTACTGTGCTGTGTTTTAAGATTTGTATAATAACTTTAAGCTGCTTTATATGTTTGGAATTGCACGAATGGTTGAACCTTCAGCACTTCACCTTTACAATGCATGTAAAAGGCTCCGCAACTGCTGTAAACATCATATCCGCGCGTGAACACAAAACAACGCTTCACCCCTTGAGTCTTCTAGTTAAGGATATAAACAAAACTCTTAAGTAGGGATGCACCAATGTATCGGCTGCCGATTTATATCAGCCAATTATTGAGCAAATGAAAACCATTGCCATATCGGTAATAAGCATGAAAATGTCAATATGAAAAACTATGGTTTATTTATTAATTAGTAACACTGTTTGTAAATATTCTGTGAATTCAAATGCACAATCCTGAAGTAATAATAGCCACATTATGTAGAAGGGTTGACACTCCTTGGTTCTCATGTTAATGCAGAAAAAACACCATAAATAGATGTGATATTTACCTGTTGGCTACATGATGAGGGAAAACATCCAAAACACTTTGAAACAAGCAGATTTTGACTTCTTTGACATATGTATAATGTCTATTAATGCTAAATGATTGATAATATTAATATTGAAATTGCAATATGGCTTTGATTGATTTCTAAACCTTAAAAGGGTTTTAAACTGCAAAAAACAGAAGTTTCAGATCAATCATCATGTTATCATATTTAGTACATAATAAAAGCTTTTTTCAACACTGTGCATTATTGGAAGTATTACTAATAAAAAAACGTGATCTGATTACAAAATAAATATCGGTATTAGGGATGTCATAAAATATTGATATATCAATTTTTGACTGGCACATTATTTTATATTTATGAGGCATTGATATTTCAAAATTAAATGACATTTAAATTAGAAACCCACTTCACATGCTTTCCAATTCACTCAGCTGGCCTCTGTTTAACAATCTGGCATAATAGCATTGGGAGACCACAAGAGGGCAATATACCATTTACAGAAGCACACACACACACACACACACACACACACACACACACACACACAGAATGAGCTGAAGCCACGCAGATGGCAGTATAAAATTACGAAGGTTTTTGTACTTCTTCAACAATTAACAAAGTGACGTTGATGAGCAGGTTCGTTTATGAAACTGATGAAACTTTGCAAACTAAACCATTAGAAACGGTGACACTTATTATGCAATTTCTCTGTATGTAGGCTTGAATAGGTCTTTCGTTCAAGCTGTCAAACCACAAAACAACATACTTGTAACTGAAAATAGGCTCTATGAAAGATACACGTTCACAATAGATCATCCAGTGATGGCTAGAGTAAATAGTCTTTGTCGTTTGATAATGATTTGGGTAGAATGTAATGGAAAACTATACGAAGTTGGGCTCCGTGGTGCTGCAGAATGTTGACGCGGAGCGTTGGTTGTGTGCATACCTTTGTAGAAAATTAATAATTGTTTCTAATTTTAGAAAGCGCCATGTCATCCGCCAGACGCATCCAGCTCCCTTTAATTTGCACTGCCGCCCACAGTTTAGCAAAATTGTGTTGAGAAATATGTCTAAAGAGTCAAATTCTATTGTGCAATGAGCAGCCCTATTTATTTGTGGAAAAAATATCCAGATACACTGTATATTAATAATCATTGGGCAAATTTTCTGATTATCGATGTTTGAAAAAGGCATTAATCCCAAGCCTAATCATTACTGACCTTTAGTTTTTGTTAAAATCGGTTCATAAAAATTCATATCGGTGCGTCCTTATTATTTGGCATGTAACTAAACTTATGATTTTCAGTTAGTGGATGATAAACGGGAATTAACACCTTGATAACACCCTGGTAACCACCTGCAACACCCTAACAACCAGCATAGCAATGCACTAACAAGCTCTCAGAACACGTTAGCAGCAACCTACAGAAGTTGAGTAAATTTCATGAGAAAATGGGCAGTTGACAATTCACTATTCAGTGACGACTTTGCACGACGACATTGCACTTAATTAAATCTTCTATAAGGAAAGTACATGGTTTCAGAGATGCCCAGTTCCTCAAAAAGACATTCTGAAGGGTCAATAAGATCTTTTTTTTTTTTTTTTTTTGCTATATATATATATATATATATATATATATATATATATATATATATATATTTCAAGTGAATCATTCCTCTCTGGTTAAACATTTATATGGCTGTTCCTTCTTAAGGTTTGTGTCATGCAAGAGTTCTTTTCTTGTGCTGCAGACCACAACAGATAAAGATTACCACAGCAGAGTGATGCCACAGGGGTGTTATGGAGGTGGATGCAGACAAGAGGAGCCCATCCGTTCATCATCCTCACAAGAGAAGGGGGAGAGGTGGAGGAAGGAGTGTGTGTGGGTTGAGTGTGTGTGGGCATGAGCTGGAACCTAATAAGCTTTCCAGGGATCTATCTCTCTTTTTCTCACTTCCGCTCTCTCTTCATCTCCTTTTTTCTCCTTTTAAGAGCAATATACCTTTTTGATTGATCAAGTCAGTTGTTCTTTAAATTTGGAGAGATGTTTTCAGCAGATGCTTTTATTTTTGGGTCAGAGTATGATAAAAACACAGGATAAAATGGCATTTGATAAATTGAGGTTTTTCGATTTTTTTTGAATATGTGTCTTAGGCCCGAAACACAATCTACGCAAATGTACTTCTATCAATGCAAGCTGATTTCGTGCATTGTATAGCAAAATGTGTAAGACTGCAATTCATAACTTTATGCAAGCACGTGCTGCAGTCTCAAGGTTGCCACAAGGGGTGCTTTTGCCAACATTAGTCAATTAACGTAATGACTGAGCAGCAGTTTGAAGAGGATATTGCTGAGCAAGTGAGTTAAAGTCAGTATATTTGTAGTAACGTACCTGAATAATGATCATTCAGGTTTAATGGCACAATCTTACAGTAGATAACTTTTTGCCATACTTAAGTACTGAGATTTGTTATCGCCACAGTATCACAAAAATGCTAATTAAGTAGAGTATGTTCGACCGGACCGCACAATGGCATGCGTTGTCCAGGCGCTTGCACATGTTTCTTCTATTGAGGAAATAACCTGTGATATTTGTATTATTAAATGACTACCTCTGTTCTATACTGTATTCTAACAAACTCTAGACTGCTGTCAAACTCAGGGCATCCCCACAAAATTACGTTATGTCTATCCTCCTCCCTGCTCGTCATAGTGATGAGGTTTATAGTAAATTAGTGGTGTCCGAAGAATAGCATAGTTTTTCTAAATAACCTATGCTATTCTAAGGCCACACCCACCATCGACTTGCTCACAGGGGTTCTAATTACAATCATTATTTAATTATTTATTTTTATACACAATTTGCAATAATTTACTCAAATTACACAATGATGACTCATAAGATTTTATAGATATTGCAGTTAAATTTTCTGTTAATGCATGATTTTCTCTAAAGCTGCTTTTAAACGATGTGTGTTGTGAAAAGCGCTATAAAAATAAAAATGACTTGACTTGTCACCCCTCCGCCATTTTGTATTGGCAAGTGTGACATACATCTGACTGAAGAGAGCAAGATCTCAGCTAAAACGTTGGTAAGTGTGACACCCTTGGTCAAAATCTATTTGTTTTGAGTCTGCTAGTTTGACGGCGGCTTAAGCGGCTGAAGTAAAGTCGGACGGATGCTTCTGAGTCCTAGTATCTGTGGCATGCAACCTCTGTCAGTGCAACTACTATACATTAATAAGCCAAAGAAATATGACCACCTGCCTAATATGCTGTTGTTCCTCTGCATGCCGCCAACGGACTCCACAAGACCTGCGGTAACGGTTATGGTGAGATCTGGGGAATTTGGAGGCCAGGGCAAGACCTTAACTCTTCATTATGTTCCTCAAACCATTACTGAACAATGTGTGCAGTGTGGCAGGGCACATTATCCTGCTGAAATAGGTCACTGCCATCAGGAAATACCATTGCCATGAAGGGCTGTTGCTGGTCTGCAACGATGTTTACGTAGGTGGCATGTGCCAAATTGACGTCCATTTGAATGGCCGGACCCAGAGTTTCCCAGCAGATCATTGCCCAGAGCATCACATTCCCTCCACCGGCTTTTCATCTTCCCACTGTGCATCCTGGTGCCATCACTTCCCCAGGTAATCAGGGCACACGTACACGGCCATCCACGTAACAATAGAAAACGAGACACATCTGACTAGGCAACCTTCTTCCACTGCTCCAATGTCCAGTTCCGATGCTCACGTGCTGTGAGCAATCACCTGTGATTGGTCATAATGTTTTAGCTCATCAGTGTATTTATCTGTGCTTTTTTCGCTCTCTCAGCAATGCAATTTTGACTAGGTTCAACTTTATTTCTGGAAAATACACTAAATGGAATTTTTGTTAAAAATCAAATCTCTCCCCACTTCTTCAATCACTTTTTCTTTGTCTTTTTCTTTGTCTCTTTCTATTTCTTTCTCCAGTGAAGTGGCACCTGCCCATTCATGTGGGCTACACTCCCTATGACTCATTCATAAGCGCTGGCTCAATCTCTTAACAAGTTCCCACTTTCCTCTGCCTACCCGGCCCCTTAGGAGAGAAACAGCTAAAATCACCTCACATAGTGCTCCCTATGCAATCATTGTCATTCATCATGGTGAATGTTAAAGAGGTTTGGGGAAAACATATCTCATATAGCATAAGCATTTGGTGACTGGGAAATTTTTTTGCAAACCATGTGCAAGGTCCTAAAATTACAGACATATCTAGCTTCTTCAATGTTTTATCTAATTTACACTGTTCTCAAAGGTAATGAAAATGTGATACACTTTACATGATGTCAGAAAGAATGCTGAAAGGAAGAGACAAGACAATGCAGTAGAGCATTTTGTTACTCAAAGGTTGCTCAGAGATTTAATGGAGTTCTCAGTTGTGTTACATTTAAGTATCTTTGTTTAAATGTTTCTCTTTAGATGAAATATAGAAATACAATATGTCTGAACTCAATTTTACATCTATGACTTTTGATTGCAGACTTTGGTATCGTGGCAATCTGAGTATAGTGATAGACATTGTTGAGATATCTTCTGAAACTTTAAAGGAGACATGTGAGATTATAACATGATCACACAGGAAACCAACACGTGTCCTCTGAAAGTGCATGTACCCTGAAATATAACTCATTCTGCAGAACTACAGACAAGTGGGATTTCCCATAATACATTTTTGAATCATTTAAACTGGTCTCCTCTCTATCGATCACTAATGATAGCGCATTTCACAAGCAACCTCAGAGACACTAGTTCTCACCCTGTGGGACACAGGAAGTAATCGAGTTCACATAAACAACGATGAGCACTCTTCTGACTTCGCACTAGCATTTCCGGTCCAAAATAGCATTTTTACTACACTGATGGTTAGGTTTAGGCTTGAGGTTTGGGTTAGAGCAGGGGCGTCAAACTCATTTTGGGTTGAGGGCCTGATTGGACCAAGCAATATTGCTTGGGGGCCGAAGTTTATATTTATAAATGATATATACTATATTTTTTCTTTAACTTTGTTTAAATGACTGTTATCATATTTTCTCAACTTTGTACACAAAACATTTCGACATGACTGAGAGCAACTCGCAGATAATCACATATTCATTCAGCCCCTCTGAGTAATTCAGAAAGTTCATTCATTGAAAGATTCATCAAAATTATTCAAAATGAGAACTGCATCACCTTTTTGAAAGTACCGGCTAATAAGAGTCATTTAGTCATGAATCGGACTAAATCAGTCACCGTGATTGTTGTTGAGTACATCCAGCCAATACAATAGAAAGGAGCATGCAATAGAAAGGAAAACTGTTTTGTTGTTTTTTTCACAGTGAACGCTTTGTTTTATGTCACCATGTTCAATTCAGACTGCTATCTGCAATATATTCAGACTATAACTTGGGTAAAATATAATTTCTTAAGTGATGCTGGAACATCAGCGGTGGAGGAAAGGAAAATTGGAGCAGGAAAATATATGCTGTTTTCATAGCTAACACTGGGGTAAAAGGATACAAAAATGTTTTGCCCACCAGCCACAGTGGCTATGAATGCCCAATTTCACCAGCCACTTTTATTTTTTTACCAGCTCCTTTGGTTATTCATAAAGGTATATAAGACACCACTTCTGAAGCTGTAGAAAAGTATGATGACACATGGCAATTCATTAATGTCGCTGCATGTCATTTGCTAAGTTTGTATGGTTATACATTCAGCCACAAAAGTTTGGAATTAAGCAATGTTGCATTCACAATGTCTACACTGTCATTTTTTCCGTGAGAGAAACTTCACTGTGGGAATGTGTGGCCATGGAACTTGTGTCACCCTCAGACATGTGTGGCATTCGCTGATACGCGTGACTCTGCAAGTGCTGAATGTCCCACGGAATTAAAATAAATTCCACTGATTATGCAAGCTATAACATAACTACATGCAACACCACAAATCTGAATGTTTATCTGTTCTGCTGTTGCTGATAAAATAATAGTATGTATGAATACATCTTACCCAAATTTCAGGCTAAATCAGCGTGAATGTTTTCAAACATTACTTACTTATTTTTCCGCAAATCATCCCGAGGGCCAGAGATGACTCCTTGGAGGGTCGTATCCGGCCCATGGGCCATATGTTTGACACCTCTGGGTTAGAGGGCAGAGTTCATAAAATATGCATTGCTGTTGACTGTATTACATCATTTACAACTAAAAATACAACTTACTTTTGGTGCCACCATGTGGACATTTCACCTGGAAACTGGTCAACAACACTTGGGGGGCAGTGATTAAAATTTTGGTAAGCACAAATTGATTTTAGCAGCAGAACTTTTAACCTACTGTTGATGAAGGGTGCGTTCCATTCAGAGGTGACAATCCTTAAGTCCTATTGTCTTCGAAGACTTAACCATCCCCTGTGAGAGATGTGGAGTGCTAAAAAATAGTGGGTTTTAAAAAGAAAGGTCTTGAAACTCACTTTTAAAGTCATTTTTATTATAAATTCTGATTGGAGTGACCTTACAGCATGGCAGTTTTGATTGTTTTCTTTCTAAGTGCCCTCCGAAGGCATCATTTAGGCTGTTTGGAATGCAGGGAATTCACATCAGTCTGGAGATTACTGGGGTCTTGTTCTCCTGAGAAAAATGCTGGAGTCTCTAAATGCTTTCCATCTAATTTCATTGCTGTCTAGGAGAAACAATTGAGATGTAAAAGTAATTCATGTTTTTTTCCCCCAATGGGAATCTGATCACATTTAGCACATCAATTCTAAAGTTTCTGAAGCTTGCCATGTTGAAAATACCAGTAACCAGGTTTTCACATTTTCAGCCAGCTTAATTGGAGAGGGGAGCCTGAGTGACCTTCTAATAAATGTGTGTCTTATCCTCTCTGAGTCACCAGTGTCTCCCACGCATTTTCTCTCTCTCCCTTTCTCACCCAGATAGAAGGGAATTGGGCCATTGAAATGTTGATGCTGTGCACTAGCAGAGTACCATTCTGCAGTCTTTTGATGGCTGGGGTGGGGAGTGAGTTACATTTTATCTCCATTAATTTGTTCATTGCTGGTGACTCACTGGACATCCTTGCTTAATGGATTGCACAAGATATTGTGTTTCATGTATTTCAGATATTTCAGATGCTATTTGTTCCTGCGACTTCTAGGCACAGTGCAGCAAACCCAATTGTTTTATGCTTCCATTATAGGAATAAATGAATAACAACACAGATTCGATTCCAAGGGTAACCCCATCCGCTATGTCTCAAGATTGCCAAAGAGACAGTATGCTTTTAGTAAACCACGATGAAATAACTCCTTTCACTAAAACCAAATGTGCTGTCACTACAGTGTTGAAAGCACATAGTACTCTCTAGCCTCGAGCGGTGCATATGTATACCAAGCACGCTTCACAGGGTACAGTCATCCTAATGAGTGCCAAGCTCTGAAGGGTGATGCCGTAGCTGTTGATCTGCTGTTTCTTCTCTTTGCTTGTTTTACTTGAGTAATGACTGAGGTTTTAATTAGCTGAAAATGCTCATTAAAACAATAATGTGTGACCATGCAGAGCCTATTCTACTTAAAAAGGATTTAATTACTAGTCTTGACAGATATGTAATGCAGACCATTCTGTTGTCCTTTTAAGCTCTGAAAGAGATAGTCTTTCCTTAACTTAGTCAAAGTTGGACATTCTTTTGGTCTAGGAACAACATTCCAATTGTCCAATAAGATTTTAGGGAAGGATTTCGGGTTATGCTGTATTTCAGGCAACATGGAATTCTCCCACCTCCTACTTCAAAATAACTATTGGAATGGTGCTTGAGGTCAGACACCGACTTCTTAAGTCAGGGCATATTGATCAACCCCGAATTCATTGAGAAGCATCAATTCATGTCATTTTGTCACAGTCCCTGTTGTCTTTTGTTTGGGTACTTTTATGTTGAAATTCTTGTTTAGTTCTTGTTTCCTAGTCATGTGATGTCCTGTTTTCCCTCCATGTTCATGTGTCTGGTTTTCATTGGTTCATTGTTGGATTATTGTATTGTTATCAGTTCTAGTTTATCATTGGTTTTAGTGCATTGCCTTGTTATCTTGTTTAGAGTTCTGTTTGTTCATTGGCTTATGTTTCCCCATGTCCATGTATTTAAGTCCTCATGTTTGCCATTGTCTCTTGTCTAGTATTGTTGTTAGTTTGTGTAACTGAGCCTTAGTCATGTCTTGTTCACAGTATAGTTTCAAGTTTGTCTAGTTTAGTCCACGTGTCTAGCTCATGTTCACGAGTATAGATAGGGTTTCTAGTATTTTCATCATTTTGGAAATAAATCTGCACTTGGGTCCTACACATCGTCTTTGTCATTACCATTGTCAGCTACACAACATTACACATTTCCAAGATGGCAGCTACTAATGTATTTTGGACAGCCTGATCTTTTAAAATGTATGTGATGGTGGCAACAAAAGTCAGTGAAATTATGTGAATATTAAAGTGAATATTCGATACCTATAACCAAAAACTTTAACTTAAACCTAACAAATAGTTTCCTAAAACATAAATGAGAGGTGAACAAAAAAAGACATCCTTACTCTTAACCATCACCTAAACCTAACCTATAGAGTTTTGAAAGCAAACTCGATATGAAAAGCACATTTACTAAAGCCATCACATCATTTTTTGTCGCTTCATTGGGGCTTTTGATTCACATACGGGCTCAAGGCTCGGTTTCAGAGTCCAAAATCCAACATTCTGTCAGGTGTGTAAATGAGGTTGGTCTAGAATAAATGTTAAAATGTATAGTTTTCAAATGATGTCACTGTTTTGGGCAGTAGGGGTGCTCAAACAGCAATGTAGACTGTATGGTGCTAAAAGCTCCCAAACAGATGAGTTTTTTTAAGGTTAAAAAAAAATAAACCTGAACGTAACCAAAAGTGTCTATAGAAACCGACAGAAGTTACTATGTTAATAGGTGTATTTAATAGTTAGGCTTGGCATTAAGGATAGGGTTAGTAATATAATCATCTAGCAATAGGAATTTCTTGAAAAAATCAGTCAAGTGTCTTTCTTCTATATATCTTTCCCTCATCGCATCATCGCCGAACACTGCATTAATCCATTTTTCTGAGTGGTGTGTATGCTGCTGGTTGAGCATTGTTTTTAACCCTCAAGTTTAGATGTCAAATTGAGTAATGATCAAATATTCAGACTTTGTCCATGGAGAAAAGTATCTCCAAAACCTCTACCATTCATTGACAGGAAAAATTACTGCCTGGTTAGTAATCTTGAATTGAAATTAGGAACATACTCAGTGTGTCATACGGCCATAAATGAATAGGATGTATCAATGATTTCTATTGTTTGCATTCTCATGCGAAATATTGACAGCCACTATCACAAGAGTAAAGGCCCCTTCCCTTTTTCCCTGGTTACCGGGGGTTGCTATTGATTTAGAATCATAATGACTGTACAGCCATCTTTAATTTATTAGCTTGGCTGATATGAATATTTGATGTTCCCAAAGGGATATTTAAGCGCCGAAGATGGGGAATAGCAGAATGGAGCATAGACAGGTGCTGATAGCAGTAAAATGTGCAGGCTATCTCTTGAAATAACAAAAAAGGACTCAAGCAATGTCATAAGGTATCATTCTTTATTGACTAGTTGGAAAACATAACATGAAAATAAATGTTTAGATTGGTTGGTCCCTCAAAATACATCTAGAATAAAGAGATCCAGGTAAACAAAATGAAGGTTCAGAAAGCTATTCTTGCTTTCCCTCTTTAGCTGTCTCTCCATAAGGTATAGCTCACTCAAAAATGAAAATTCTGTTATCGTTGACTTTCTTCTTTAAATGACGACCTAATTTAAAATTTGGGGGTAAACTGCCCCTTATACTAAGTAATATATCAAGCAATTATACAGATTGTATTTCTCCATGGAAATATACCTTACACAGAAATATATTTCTCATTCATCTAAATATACCCAGCAATAGAAAGAAATATTATTTTTGTCAATGGTAATACGGCAAAATCTCATCATTCAGCAAAGCATTACATCTACAAAAAACTGAACTGTAAAATACTTTTAAAAAAATGTTATACCAGCTTTATCATTCTCTGCTTGACACACAAAAATATCTGTCACATCTCATTTGGTGCTCAACTGTGGATCCGCTAAACAATAATCTGTCAGTACATGCAAATCTAAACTGTAATCCATCAACAGACAGGCTATTTGATTGTGCATACGTCACCCAATGGTAACAGCTATATTTATGCCAAGTCCAAGACTATTCTAGTGCCTGCAGTAGGACATGATTGTGCTTATATAACTCTACTGTATCCTTTGTACAAATGTACTGATTTGGTTGTCCATTTGGACTATGGTTAATAAAATCCAACAGCCAGGTATGTAAGCGCATGTTCCATCTAATTTGGTGTACATACTGTATTTTACAAGGCATATAAAAAAACATATTTCAGATTTTCATTTAGCAATTTTGTTTGTTTATCGTTTTTTAATCATTTGCATGCTCTAGAGAAGATCAAACCCGAAATGATCAAACCTAGAATGATCAATACAGAATCCATCTCCTGCTGTGAGCTCCAACCAAGAGCAGTAGCTGACACTGTTCACTTTTGACAGGAATTCTAGATTGGGGTTTCTATTCATTTAGCATCTGGTTTTTTTTAATCATTCGTATTGACTTTAAAAGTGACTTTTGTAGCAAGATCCATAACAATAGCTTATGCTGGGAAGTGGGATTTGTACAAAATTACTCTTTTGTTCATTTTATTCCCCAAAGGCAGCATGTGCAATTGTCCACCTTTTGGGATTCTCGTCTTGGTCATCTTCACACAAAAATAATGCTAATGAACACAGTTCAGTTTATGTAACACATGCAAGACAAGGCATGCCCTCCTCACAAACAACTTGTCTCTAAAGGATGGTACAGGCCTGAATGAAACTCTTAGAGAGGCATATCTGTGTGTACAAAAATGGAGATACTACAATCCTTATTTTGCAAGACTATGCTTTCTTTGTGTCCTGACATTTGATCTTGGTATTACCTGACAATTTGGCACTATATATTAAAAATAGTTCACTCTATTTTCATTCTCATTCTCACAATTCTAACAATATAGAACAAATGATACAATTAAATGATGAAAAGAACAATAATATTAATAATAACAAGACAGTGGTCATAAAATTTCAGTATCTCACAAAGAGGCAGTTTTAGCCATTCAGTACTTCAATGATAAGGTAATGCTTTTAAATGACAAGGACACTTAATCATGGATCTAATTTGGGGAACAAGCTAACATGCCTCATGTTATAGTGCAACTAACACCACTCATATTTCATATCATGTTACCCAGATTATAAACACTGTGAAGTTAGGCTGGGAAATAGCTATTTTTGCTAAGGAACTGGACCTATGGCATGGTGTTTCAGATAAATGAAGGAGCACTGATATTAAGGAGCAATGACATTAACAAGGAGCATTTAGAACAAAGATAATGCTGTTGTTTTTGAATAGCAATCACATTGACAGATTGTTGAGTTATTTGTAATACAGGCTTTATGACATATTGTAACTAGACATGTCTACCCAAAGAAATGTTCATTTTTACAGTTTATCCCAATTATTTTAAGGATTAATTATGTTTTTCTTTTTATTATTATTAGTATTTTGTTAAAAATCTGACAGCAGGTCTAGCAACACAATATAAACTCAAATGCCAATAATAAATAGTATTTCACTTTACCACAACTTTAGAAAGCAAAACATACATATCTAACTGAATGGAGGGCTATTCTGTATGTTTTTAAATAGGTAAAATAATTCATAAACAGACATCAAGCTAGGCAGCATTGCAATATAATTCATGCACTTAGAAATATAATTAATCTTAAATCTAATAGCACCCAATTTCACAGTGGATTACCTAGTGCAGAGAAAATATTGGCTTTCGAACAAGTAGCTAAATGGAGAGCTTTAATAACAAAGACTTGACATTTCATTTGTTAAAGACTTGCTATGTTGAGCAACGTGAGGTATGAGCCCTAATCTCCATATATTTAACACTGCATGGAAGAAATATCTCTACCAGCATCTAGGACATGAAAAGGACATTTAGGATTGAAATGACCAAAGCAAACCTGTTACTGATCAAAGACTAAAAGCAATCAAAACTTTGGACCTGTAGTTGCTGTGAAGTGTCCCTGTTTGAGGAGGTGAAAGGAGCCACATGCTACACTGGACTGTGATCAGGTGATGTGTAGGTCACAGTCACCGCACTACACTCAGGCTGTTCCCTGGTTCTGCGGAGATCCGAGTACAGCCGCTCTTCGAGGGTAGCTGCTAGTTTGTCACTCAGCTCTTCTGTGATTGTCTGTGGGCCGTAGCTTGTTTCAGCAAACTGTTCGGGTATACATTCATCCGGAGGCTCAGGGGGTAGCTGTGCATTTCTAGAGTTCTCTGATTGTTCCCCAGTAGTGACAGTTATTGGAGGGGGCAGCGATACCTCAAGAGCTTCCTTTTCATTGAAGGTTCCACTTCTATCAGTTTTGGAAGATATCTTGGTGTCCTTTGCCGATACCGTGTCCATATCAGTAGCAGTATCCTGACTAGTAGTGTCCTGAAGTGCTTTAGGTGTATCGGGAGTACTGGTCGCACCTTCACTGCTCTCTTCATCTGGTGCACTAATAATTCGTGGGAGTGTGCTGTGGTAGCTAGTCTCTAGAGGATAGTTGACAGTTTCACCACGACGGAGGGGTGTGCGGTACCGGTCAAAAGAGGATTGGAAGCGTTGGCCGGGGTCACTGTACTGCTTGGAACGTTGCCACTGTTTGCGCAAGTGCACACGGGAACGATGCTTTGATCGAGGTGGAGACTCTTGTTGATCAAATTGCGGATCATGCCGCAAGAACTCATGGAAAAGTGCGTCTGTTTTCTCATCAATGCTGTAGTCGCGCCGAGAGAGGATGGGAGGATGCGGTTGAGCGTCCCGTTGAGTGAACATCTGGCCATAGGGTGACCACAGGATTGTGCTCTCATCAGTTTTCACTCCATCCATGCTACCACTAGCACCTGCAGGTTCCTCTTCTAGTTCTTCATCAAAGATGTCCGTGTCAAAGCTTTCACACACTGTCCCCTTGCGTCCAGAACTGAAGAATTGTCTGCGCTCCACAGCCGAGCCGTCTTTACTGCTACTGCTGCTTCCAAACAGCCGCAATTCCTCAGGAGCTCGTGAAGGAGCTTCTATAGATGCATAACCACTGTCCATTTGCAGGAGCTTGCGGGTTCCTGACTCTCCATCACTTCCCCTTTCAGAATCAACACTATCCTGCTTGCATCCTTTCTCCAGACCTTCGTCTACAGGCAAGTCGGCATCCCCCTCCATCTCATCTCCAATATCCTGTGAAGGGTATTTAGGCAGCCCTCCCATCTCCATTCTACCCCCTAGAGAACATACACTGTCTGCATCACTACGGACTGAGTCTTTGTCATTGCTGCTGCTTTGTTCAGAGGAGACATACCGCTCAAGAGAGGCACGAAGCGTCCAGATATCATGGTACAATGTCTGAGGTTCTAAGCTCTCCTGGCAACAGCCCATTCCAAGACTATCCTCTGAAGGGGGATTGGCGGGGAGGCCGATCACCCCCTGGCCACTTGCTCTGCTGCAGCTGGGCTCCACCATCACCTCCACCTCTAACCTGCAGAGATCAGCACATACACAAAGTCAGAAAATCTCATAATCTTAAATATAGATTTTTGGGATTCTTCAGCTGCCACAACGGCAGAAACTTCTGTAGATCCTCCAGACACCCTTCCAGTTCTCTGAGAAACTCTTAGTTCCTGCAAGAATTGTTAAGAACTCTTAGGACTTTCAACCGTTCTTTCAGTAACTTCATAAATAAAAGACTTCAAGACACTTGAAATATATTTTGAGATTCCTTGAGGTCATAAATAGGATATTTGAGTATGTAATAGGATACCATAAAAAGGATAAATTTTAAAGGGTGTCTGATTGATTTCCAGAGGGTTCCAGCGTGTAATTAAAATTAAAAATAAAAGCGTAATTTTTACAGTGTTAGAAAATACAGGAACATAGCATAATATAATGTTTATGTCAGTGTGGGTCTATGTCAAATATACTAAGTTTGTTTATTTTTCTATTTCATGATAGCTTTGTGCCCAGGTTCAGAAATGTTAAAACAGATGCCTTGATTAGTGCACAGATGGTAGTGACTCACTCTGTGATGGTTAATTTGAGGAGACCACTCCACAGCCACAAATATGGGCAAGTCAGTCTTAATAAGTAAGCAAATATAAACAAATATTCAAATGGTGAAAACCACGTGTATTGATCTTCCTGAACTATTATGCAAAAACATATGGTAAAAATGCAAACCAACTGCTAAAATAACCAAAAGGGACCCATATGGTATTTACCTCAATTCAAGGAAACAAAATGGTTGATAAACAAACTCCATCTTATAAAGCAAAGCAATGTAACTTTGGCACTCTCTCTTCATGATGTAACTGTAAACAAGCTGATGATGCCATGATAAGGCAATGCTATCAGCACACTGAGATCAATCCAGCATGGAATGAGTCTGCTGGATGAGGCGTGAAGAGGCAGATGGTTGCTATAGCAAATGCATGGGCGAGGCAATTAAAGATACCTGCCGAGGGAGGGTGGGGGTGTGGAAGGGGGGGATAAGAGGCGTGGGCTGGGCCGGGTGGGGCAGTAGGTCACATCCTTGGTGCGAGCAATGTACTGGATGAGGTCGATATGATGGGCATCGTGTTCTTCTTGGTCCATGCTCTCGCTTGCTGCACGCTGCCTCTGGAACTGCCTCCGCTTGGGAGAGCCTTTGGGGACAACATGAATTAAACTCATTAATTCTTTGATTTGTTCTAGCTTTGCAACAAGCAACAAGCAGCCAGACTGCATGCCTACAATTGATATGTGCAGTCTCAGTAAACAATTCTAACAAATATTCTTCCTTCCACATTGATTTTGAATGACAACACAATATACAACTGACCAGTTAACCAGTCTACCAATTTTAGGAAAACTAGTACAGTCAAGAGATCTTGAGTCAAAATAGAAAATCTTCCAAATCTAATTTATTCCTGGGCATAAAAATAATGTCTTAAGATAAAACAGCATCAATTGCATGTTGGTGAAGATGGCAAGGTGTATTTTCATCCATTTTCCTTCAAAACGATCATTCATTAACCCAAACTTCCTTGGTTACAGGTCAGCTGGCTTGAAATTACATTTAGAATGAGGAGGAATAACGGCGAATTCGCGGTTGTGCTCGAGACATTTCACGCCTGAATTGCTGAGGTGATGATTTTGTGTATTGTGCTGATGCTCATTGACCCCATGGGCCTGACTTAAATTGCATATATGAGTTCACATTTACAATGTAGTGTGCTGTTCAAAATTGTTTGTAATGTTGACAAATTATTCATCTGTATAATTTGTCAACATTATTAACTTTTTTTTACAAGACTATATAGTAAATGTAAACTAATTTAAGCAATAAGACATCAGCAGGTTAAAACGTTAAAATATGGTTCTTTTACTGACTTGTATTCCAATGGCTACAGCCTCTTCATAAGCAAAGACCGCAACGTGCTTGTGCTTTTATGTTGTCAGTTTGATTATAAACGTGTTGAGATCACTGTTCAGTTTCACCGATAACCGTCTCTGTACTATCAAACTACTGAAAAGCTCTTGGGATGCTATCTTTCGGTCTTAGTTTTAAAAAAAAATAAAATCTTTGGAAGGGAAGAGTCCTGCGTCAACTGGCCATCTGCTTGAGAGTGAGTCTTGGCACCCAAATACAGCAGCTCTGTCTTGGCTGAGATAATATTCTATAGTCTGGTACACATGCACACAAAAGCCAAACTCTGTATCTGACTGACTCTGCTACACGAAGACAATAAACCTCTATTGAGGTCGTCAATCATTTTTACAAGGTAATGCACAACACATAGGCTAAATGAAAAGCAGAGAAACATTCAATATTGCTTTGCATCCCCTGAGGCTAAGAAATGGATCACTTTGCAGGTTTATAACACTTTTTATGCTTTCCATTTCAACAGAAGTTTTTTCACGTACTCCTCTTTATTCATTCATGTTTGTGCATTCATTCCTATTTGTTCATGTTTATTCATTCATGCATGTTCATTCACTCATTCATGTTCCTTCATGTTTGTTGGTTCGTTAATTAATGTTCATTCATTCATTCCTTTTCGTTCATGTTTATTCAATCATGTTAATTCACTCATTCACGTTTGTTCGTTCATTCATTTACTCATGTTAGTTTATTCATCCATTCATTAATGGTTATTCATGTATTCATGTTTATGCATTCATTCATTTTTTTCCTTCATTTATTCAGTCACTTCAATTTAGATACCATGCAGATTAATATCATGCTTGTTCCTTTACAAAGTGTGTAGCACAGACTTTTTTTTTTTTTTTTTTTTTACCACTTTCAAAGGGAGATGAGGTGGGAATGGAATCAGGAAATCATCAGGATCATTCTGTTCCTCAAAAAAGCCTCTGAAATGCTTTAGAAGAGTTGGAATATAGTCCCAAAGTCATATGGACTATTTTTAGGGGTCGTATAGACTGAACACGCAGTACAATGCATAAAACAGAACGCAGTTGTTTTCTTATTTATCTGACACAATGTCTAACAACCGCAGAACACATGTGTGGAAAAAGAGGATACAGATATGCATTCAGTGTTAATGGCCATTTATGGTGCTTTTTGTACTGTTTGGAGTTTGGTCGTCTCGGATGACTGTTTGCTTTCATTCTTCAAAATATTTATTTTTATGATCAACAAAGAAAAGTAAATGGGTTTTGTAAATGGGGTGAATTATTCTTTTTTTTTAAAAAAAACCCTATACATTGCACTTAAGGCATTTGGTTAACACAGTCTATGACACTTTCATTGCCTGCTGTTCTAACACAACAGTATGCATATCATTGTCAGTTAAGAGCTACTTGCTGGTGACTGAGGGGTCATTATATTCAGCAGAACTATTTTACACCATCTTTTCAATATCTCTTTTTTCACAAATCTATTGAAAAAGAATGCAATATTCGAAGGGAACAATTCAGTCAATGTAGCCTGTTTATTCAATTTAGTGACTTGCAAGTACTTTGGATGCTTTCAATAAAACTATGCTGAAAACCCCATGGATGTGTCACCCACCTCTCAAATCCAGACTTGAAGCCCTTTGGCTGCTGTCAAACTTCCATTTCTTGATCTTGAAATAGGGACTTGCTCCTTCCAGGCTGGCATGCCGACGGAGCTTTGTGAAGAACTGCAGCATGGGCCCCTGTGGGGCCCCTCCAGAGGAGGACAGGGCAGTGGCTGAGGCAGATGTGCGGTCTCTACCATTACCCATGATGCCTGCGTTCCTAGCGACCCCTCCTCTTACCTCCATCTGTTTTTGTTTCAATGATTAAAGAATAATTACATAATATTGTTTATATGTTTAGAACCAGTGATAACATTATTCATCTACTACACTGCAAAAATAAATTTCTTAATCTGCATTTTTTATTGTTTTCTAGTTAAACTTTCTAGATAGCACTGATAAATCCTGCTTAAACTAGATTACTGGTGGTCAGTGAAAAATATGCAGTTTTGCGCAAAAGTGGCACAATTGTTTAGTAAGTCTTGTTTCAGGGGAAAATATAACAAAATGTAAAGGTTTATGCTTAAAACTATTTGGCAATGAAGTAAGAAAAATAAACTTGTTTTCCCTTTGATTTATTTTAACTTATCACATTGGCACATCTTACCCCATTGGCACATTGTTTTTATTATTTTGAGCATAAACCGGTTTTAAAATCAAGTTTGTCAAGTAAGCTCATCTTGTTTTAAGGATGTTTAGATATATTTACCAGAAAAACTAAAATAGTGATTAAGAAAATTTGTTTTTACAGTGCGGGAGTATAATAGTATTACAATATGAAATATGAATATAAAATAATAATAATAATAACTTTATTTTATATAGTGACTTTCTACAAACACAAGGTCGGTTTACAAGTAACAAGCAAATAAATAAATAAACAAATTACAGCAGGAGGGGAGAGCAATTAAGAGTCAGAATGACGAAGGGCAAAGATATGTTTTCAGGTAGGTTTTGAAACCATGTATGGTGTTGAGGTCATGGAGGGATTGTGGGATGGAGTTCCATAATGTTGGTGCAGTAGTGCTAAAAGCCCTGCCACCCAGTGATATCAGCTTGTAACGTGGGATGAGTAGTAAACCAGTCTCTAGACATGTGTGAGTGTGTGTAGGGACATATAAGATCTGATGTAAGGAGGGGAAAGACCATGTAGAGCTTTAAATATAGTGCTGAGTAATTTATACTGAATGCGGTACGAGACAAGTAGCCAGTGCAGTCTATGTAAAATGGGGGTGTGATATCATGTGATCATTCTATCAGTGTGTATGTGTGTGTTACTCACTAGACAGGGGCTGGAAGACTCAGGACCAGGTACTGCAATGCTCTCACAGAACTTTGTGTCCACTATAGAATTAAGAGTATCACCAGGAAGAGCAGAGCTGGGACTGAGGCTCCGGCTGGTCAGGGCAGTCTGGGGTAGTGAAAATACTGGTGGCTGTGAGGAACCAAGTGCTATTTTATTATGCAAGCATTAAATACAAACAAAGGTAAAAAACACAATTATGCAGTCATTTAAAGTTTGGCTTACTCTCTCAAAAAGATAAAGTTCTATAAAGGGATTATGATGTCATAGGAGAAACTATTTATGTTGTATTTAAAGGATAATCAAATGGTCTTGTATCATCGAAAAGAGATTTATTTTGCAACAATGACCACCTGACTGTACAATATCCCACTTATTACTTGACCCCCCCCCCCAAAAAAATTCCAAATATATAAATGGACATTAAATATATTGATTTGTGTATAATATAATTTAGAATGAGGGTAAATGGCAGAATTGTCATTTTTGGGTGGGTGAACTATCCCTTTAAGACTATCCTTCTTAACTGACCTAGGGGGAAAAAATAAAATAAATAATTGATCTCATGCTGTCCTTGTTATGACTGACATCATATTCCAACTCTTATTAGCAGAGCAATGTGGCTGTCACCTGAAAAATGGAGAGGCTGGATTTAGCGACGGGGCGCGTTGTCATGGCAATACTGTTCTGGGATGACTCACACTCATGGATGGTGAGTATCTGGAGGGCGGGGGGAGGGATGTGGAGGTGTGTGAGCCTTGCATTCTTTAAGTGATGGAAGTCGCCCTCCGTGAGCGTGTACCTGAGGTCAGACAGAGAGGGGAGAGGTGAATACACGCAACAGTACGTCGGCAAATTGAACAGCACGACATTTCCTAGAACAAAGGGACAGTATACATGTATGTGAATGTTCTACAATATACACTCTATTAACACGATGGTGACTGGTTATAAAACCATGCATAACTTTTTTATATTAAATATCTAAAAGTCCAGATTGGATCAAAATTGTCTATTAGCTTAAAAGTCCTGTACTACAATAAATTTACCTTGAAAATAAAAAAACCTTGAAAACAAAATGGTTTACTATCCACAGGCAAATCTATTAGTAGACTTTGGAAAAGCCCCCCCCCCCCCCATTTACTTTTCATTGTTCTTCATTCAGGGGTGAAAAGAAGTTTGAAACAGCTGAGCAACGGTATACTGTTTCACCCACACACACCGCAGTGGGAGGCGTTTAGAAGTACATTTAAATAGGAGGACGCTCAAGACTACATGTAAAACTTATGTGACACTGAAATGTTTTAGCAATGACTTTATGCCTCATTATCAGTAGAATTCACTCGCATTAAAAGCTGTTTTAACAATTCGATGATGATTTAAAGCAATATGCACTTACTGAGCACCACCTGAACACCTACTTATGTATTATCTAATCAGCCAACCTTGTGGCAGCAGTGCAATGCATAAAATCATGCAGATATGGGTCAGCAGCTTCAGCTAATGTTCACATCCACCATCAGAAGTGGGGAAATGGGATCTCAGTGATTTGGACCTTGGGATGATTGTTGGTGCCAGATGGGCTGGTTTGAGTATTTCTTTAACTGCTGATCTCCTGGGATTTTCACGCACAACAATCTCTGGCGTTTACTCAGAATTGTGCCAAAAAAAAAAACCAAAAAAAAAAACCACCTCGTTTGATGAGAGAGGTCAATGGAGAATGGCCAGACTGGTTTGAGCTAACAGAAAGGCTACGGTAACTCAGATAACCACTCTGTATATTTGTAGTGAGCAGAACAGCATCTCAGAATCCACAACCCATCAAACCTTGAGGCAGATGGGAAACAACAGTAGATGACCACATTGGGCACTTTATGAGGACTACAGTGTTCCTAATAAAGTGCTCAGCGAGTGTACATGCAGTAGATAATGTTTAATTTGTCTTGTTTACAGTCTGAATTAATTGAGCTTTTGAACTTGCACGCTATATGCAGCCATAATATTATAAAACGTTATTGTAATTCACAAAGATACTGATACTACAGCAAAGTTGGATGCATAAAAGAATGTTAATGGACAGAATACAGACAAAAAAATTATGATAATAGAGGTATATCTTTGGGCAGATGTGTGAATGGATTTTGCTACAGATGGCACATGAGTGAATAGGCACTTGAGAGTATTTGAGTAGATTTGATTCCTTTTGTTGGCTAATCAAACGAAAACGTGATATGGTCTTGGAAAATTTCTCTACGTGAACGATTGTACATACTGTATGTAGGTAAATTTGCACCAGTTTGCTAATAACTCTGCAAGCTGGTGTATTCATGTTTACTGATCTTGAGTGACTGAACAACGTAACCAGAATGAGTAGTCGGCCTCAAAATAGGTGAAGCTTCAGGTCAAACCTACTGATGACATGGACCAAGGTGTTCAGTAGACAGTAAGAAGTTTTCCTAAATGTTCGCCCATGTGAACTGTTATGAACCAAAAACACATTTTTGGCCAGATTTAGTTCCAAATGACATCACGCCAGTTCGTTATTTGATTTCGTATTAAATATATTGGAGCCAAAAAAAAAATGGAACAAAAATTGATGACTCATCTTGCACTACACATATTTTTGTCCAGTCAAATGCTCTCTAGAATGAAAAGTTCCATCCCCAATACTACCTGAAACCAACTAGTAAGTAGCAAAAATCATGGTTCATGGCTGTGACATAACTTAAGATATAAAAAGTTCAAACAAACCATTAAATATGTCCCACTAAACTTTCAATAGGCAATTTGTCTGGCACAGAGGAATCCAGCAACACTTGCAGTGAAAAACTTTGACGTAAAATTAATAACATAAACTACAGGCACAGGAACCCTGATGAAGGCCTACGTGCCGAAACGCATTGGTGTATATTATTTATTTTAAGTCAAATAAAGTTTATCACTGCAAGTGTTGCTGGATTCCTGCCATTCCTGTTGTTTCCATCCATGCGCCTTGTGAGTGGGTTAAGTAGTGCCAGAACTTATACAGCAGGCAATTCATCAACAGAGGAAAGAAACCTGTGTTCGCCAAGTGATTTCATTGGGTGTTTAACACAAAAATAAAAATGATAATTATTGGGAAAAAAGTAAGGTTGACCAATCATGACATGTCATGTCCTTTATGCAGTTAGATAAAATTTCTGCTAAAATCTTGATGTTGAAATATTTTTTATTAGTCAACTACCCATCGACTTGATAAACACAGATTTCAAAATGCATATAGTATATGAATGAATTATATGCGGCAGTATCTGCTATGAATAGGGTCACTTTGTCTAGAGTAGGCGGTATAAAAGAGTGGGCAGCTGACCTTCGACCTTTCTCCTGTGGTTTCTTGCTGTGGTCGAAGAGCGCCGCTTCATTGAAGGAGACCCGGCGACCGGTGGTGCCTGTGGAGAGGAAACGCTCCGTCTCCATGTCATGGGAGCTGGCTGCCGACAGGCAGTCTGATTCATCAATGCGAATTGTAATCTCTGCATGAGGAGAAACAGATTATATTATATTATACCAGAGGAAGGGTTTTTTTTTTTTTTGCTTGATGGCCTCAGTATACACTGGCAGCCATAAGGAATAATGTAAAGATTTTGCTCTTATGGAAAGATACTGGTACTTTTATTCACCAAAGTGGCATTCAACTGATCATATTCAGCACATTAATAGTGTGAAAAATTACTATTACTAAATTACTATTACCCACTTTAGTCACATTCACATGTCCCGCACGATCAGCATTTCCCCGATGTCTCTTTGCAGACAATTCGGATAAAGTATCATTACATGGACAGTGCCAATGCTAAATGTAAAACAAGATATTCTCTGCATGTGCTTTCATGTTGAGTTCAAAGTGGCAAATCATGTACAGTAAATGCAGCTTCACGATTGCTGTCACAAAGTGGATGGTCACACTTAATATATTGTGGAGGATGAGGGTTTAAGAGAATGAATGCCCATTGTAATGAAAACGCAAACTACATGAAATAGATATTTCAATTAGCTAACCTACAACTGGGAAACATTTAATGTTACTTGAATTTGTGTTATTTTAGAGCATTTCTATCATTATACTACGGAATGCTTCATTTGGAAAAACATTGTTACATATTGTTTTCTTTTCTAAGAAGGAGCTAAATCCGTTTTGACAGGAAAAGATTTATACTGTATATAGAGTTCAGCACTTTCAAAATCTGTGATTAACTATGAAAAATCATGCGATTAATCATGATTAAATATTTGAATCAACTGATAGCACTAGTTTTAATGTATTGTAGTTTTTAAAAGCTATTTAACTGTGAATAGTTAGGATGAATACAAGTAAAGTGGGACACTTTCTAATAATTTGTCATTTGCCATTTTAAATATGATTCAATTGTCTACATCAACATCATCCCATACTAGTTTAAAATGAGCTTAATACTGATTTTTAATAACGGAAGATTGATGATTAAGTTTAAGTGTCCCACATTGCCAATGGTCCTACTATTCCTATATATATTACTATATCCAGGATTACAGCTATTTACAAGAACCTACTGATTATAAGGAGTATTATAAACCACTATGAATGCATTTAATGCATTTGGATTACCATTATAATGCATTATATATATACACAAGCTTCAAGTAAAGCGTTACTGAACAGTCTCCTTTGCATTAGCTTTATATGATGCCAAGAGCATTTCAGTGCATATGCAACTGTAATTTTATTTAAACCATTAATTATTGTGTAGGTTTGCATTTAAATGTTTAATGTGCACAGAAAAAGATCATAACAAGCATGCATTTGCTTGCTATGTGTTGAAAGTCTTACCATGCACTGGCTGGGCCTCCTCAATATACGTTGTATTACTTTTCTCTGCATCGTCGCTAGCCCTGAGGCAAAGAATGAACCTTCAATGCAAACATGTAATGCGTCAAATTGACATTCATGTCAATCTCTCTTAAATCACTCATAATTACAAATTTTCATTTAAAAACTCTCATTCACATCCGAAACCTATTATGACATCAATGTTTGTGATAATAATAACAGCGGCTTTATTACAACAATATACAGCTTCATTAGCCATAAGGCATTGGTAATGAGAAACTGGAAATTAGTTTCCAGTCTTCTAACCACTATGTATGGTGGCAATATGAGTGTGTTTTAGTGGGTGTCGGCTAGAGTGCACTCTCCCGCACCAGGAGTGATTTATCGTGGCTGATGGCTGCTATGAGATCTCATTATATTCGCCATTTGTGAGAGTCTGCACTCCTCCCGGCTGCCTGGAGAGCAGGCAGACTGTACACCTCACCAGCCACTGAGAAATACAGCCATGCTGTGATAAATGTGTTGAGAAAACATTTCATGGGTTGAGCATTGTATGCTTCACAGGGGCATCAGTTCATTCCATTTGAACTTTAATGTTACTGTTATGTATTATGTGTAATTTATTGTCAGCCATAAAAATGTCATTATAATTATGGAAATTATATTTTTGCTTTAAAACCGTAAACTTAAAATCTGATTGTTTGACAGGATTGTTCTACCAGAACCAACAAGGATGTTTATCCAAGAACATGTATGGGTGGCTAAAAGGGGTTTATCTTACCACGCATGTCGCCTGTCCCCATCATAACAGCGGCGACAGAGAATCAGAAGGATGGACAGCAGGACCAGTGTCCCCCCGACAAAGATAGACAAGAGGACCAGCAGGAGGACATAGCCATTCTGTGTCTCTGATGACAGGGGGATGTCCTAGGAAATCACCAGAGAACGAGAAATCAGTTTGGAGGCTTGAAACACTAGTCTGAAGACAATGTATCCTTACAAGGAAATTCTCTCACCAAGTAAAATCCCATGCCTTCAGTTTGCACGGCGTACCCAATTATTCCTCAGAATTTATTTTATTATTGAACAAACACAATGTTCTCAGTCACTCCAAAATGATATTGAACCTCAAACCTGAATGTTTAACAAAGACATTTTTTTTTGTCTTTCTAAGGGGAATATATAAATGTGCACAATTATTAGGCAACTAAATTACAAAAATATTAGTAACAAAATGACAATTGAATTAATTTTTTGGCCCTTCAAAAATATTCAGTGACCAATATAGCCACCCTTCTTTTCAATAACTGCCATGAGCCTTACATCCATGGAGTCTGTCAGTTTCTTGATCTGTTCACGATCAACTTTCGCTGAAGCAGCAACCACAGCCTCCCAAATGCTGTTCAAAGAGGTGTATTGTCTTCCCTCACTGTAAATCTCACGCTTGAGAAGGGCCCACAAGTTCTCAGTAGGATTTAAGTCAGGTGAGGAAAGGGGCCAAGCCATTATTTGGGCATTATTTTGAGGCCCTTGCTGGCTAGCCAAGCAGTGGAGTTCTTGGATGCATGAAAATGACCTTTTGGAATGCTGAGGACTTCTTCCTGTACACCTGCTTGAAGAAAGTACTTTCCAGAAACTGACAGTAAGTTTTGAGAGTTGAGTTTCAGTCCATCTTAAACTCAAAAAGGTCAAACTACCTCATCCTTAATTATAGTAGCCCATACCAGTACCCCTCCTCCACCTTGCTGGCACCGGACTCGAAGTGGTGCCCTGTGCAGCATTAGTGATCCAACCATGGGCCCATCCATCTGGTCCATAAAGATTCACTCTCATTTCATCTGCCATAAAACCTTTGAAAAATCTGCCATAATATATTTCTTTGCCCAATCTTGATGCTTCAACTTGTGAATATATTCAGTGGTGGTCATGTTTCAGCCTTCTTTACCATGCCCATGTCTCTGAGCATTTCTGGACACTCCAAGTAGGTTGCAGTTCTGGAATATGGTAACATTTGAGGATAATGGGTTCCTGGTAGATTCACGTTTAATTCTTCTCAAGTCTTTTGCAGTTAATTTACGCCTTTTCTTCTCTGTGCGTTTTTTGCACCCCAGTTGACTATTCGCAACAAAATATTTGATTGTCCGGTGGTCACGCCCCAATAGTTTAGCTATTTCAAGAGTGTTGCATCCATCTGAAAGGCATTTTACAATATTTGACTTTTCAGAGGTAATGAAGCTGAATCCAATAAGCATTCAAGTTTATATGGTTTGGAGTTGGAAAATGTGCATGGAAATAATGATAAGATCAGAAAACTCACTTGCCTAATAATTGGGCACGCAGTGTAGATTTCGAGATTTTCCAAGTTACTCCAATTCCATTATTGGTTGAAAATGTAGAACTAGGAACAACTGAATGGCCTCATGAAATGAAGAACCTTAAGTCTTACATTTTTACTGACATAAGCCAGAGACAGTTTCCACATGAAAGCCACTTTGTTCAATATTGGCCCCTATAGTGATACTACATAAAGCCTGGCTTCTCATCATTTTAGTGGGGCCCTAGAGAGGAGGACCCAGGTGTGGGGGATTTTTTTTTCCAAATTGCGATGTTAAGTGCAGTGTTCACTACGCCAAAGGCTGCAAGACGAGTTTAGAAAGATCTTGAGGCGAAGACCTATGCAATGGAGACAAGCGAGAAAGTGACAGAAGGTTTCTTCCTCAAAGACATCAAAGCACAAAGGCATACAGCACCTCTTGTCTCGCCACCTGGTTAATTGTCATCTTCACCCATGTATCCACAGTGGTGTTCAATGGGTAGAATTATAAATAAATGCATAAGAATAAGGCCTGAAAAAGCCTTTGGGCTATACATGTAGAACCATACAATTACTCTTACATTATACAGTTTTTCATTGGTGGAGAAGAACATAGTCCTAATTACTCAGTCGTCATTGTTCAGATGAAGAGCAAAGAGTGCTCTGTTTATTAAGAGCAGGTCCATTAGTTTCAAAATTAGACAGATAGGAAGATTTATTTCTCCGCACTCGTTTTTTGCCGCGTTAATCTATAAATGCCAGCACGCAATTAATCACTGGGGCAGTACGCCATTAACCTAGCTGAGCCAGAGAGAAAGATGTTCTCAGAGGAGAACTGGGGAACTCTTAAAGGTGAACTCAGTATTTTTTTTCCTCATTAAAAAAGTTGTACTCCTAAAGATATTAATTGTAACTTTGATACACATGTATAAATTCATAACCACTCACACAAGATGAAGACTCCAGTCATATTAGTAACCTTATATAAGCTGTTTTATTCTACATGAAGAGGGTCCCCTCATGGGGAGCAGCCATGTTAGGATCACATAAGTGTTGGGGATGCTACTTTGAAACTTCCCAAGCTACTAGCTACCCATAGCATAAAGTAGATAAATTATGGTCAAGATACTCTTTTAAAAAAGTAGTAAAAGTATTACTGTAGTAAAACCATGGTAAATTTGTAAGAGTTAAACAAAATGTAGCTTGTTACTGAAAAAGTCACATTATTGTGGAAATAGCTTAACTACGTTCGTGCTACTGCAAAATGTAGTTAGTAGCGCTTTCAGTTAACTTTAGTTTAACTTTAGTTAATGTCCCAACACTGGATCACAAGACCAGCCAAATTCTATTCACTTGATCTCAGTAACCGCCCTGTTATTGAATACATTCACTCAAGCATTAAATTTATCGTGGTTGACTGTTGATGTGTCTCAATCAGGTCCCTAGCTCAGGCACTTGCAAAGGTGTTCATCCACACTTGGACTTAATTACCTGCAGCATGATTATGATGCCACGCTTTTAGACACAGCTGGTATAATTAATCAACATCGCTGTATTAATGACACTATTGTGGATTTTCATTGTAGATATTAAAATCTATAGTGTTACTATGAAAGATAAATTACATATATATATATATATATATATATATATATATATATATATATATATATATATATATATATATATACAAAGGAGTGTGTTTTTAATCTTTTACTCTACTACGTAAAAGTTTTTTTTACCTTTCATAAACATTATGGATGAAAGATCATTCTCTTTTAAAGATAAATTAAGGCTTTGACATTGTATATTTATGCTTGCCACATTTATACACTATATTTGTTGTTATTAGGAGTACTTCAACAACCCTACACCTACACCTATCTCTACCCCTTAACCTAACCCTAACCACAAAGATTTAAATAATGAAAAGTTTGTCAAATGAATAAACATACAGCAACTTAAAAAGTTATAGTGAATGCAATCATACCACTGTGCCACTAGGTGGCGACAGTATGGAGAAAAGTGATGAAAATGAAGAGGAGAAGAATCCAGCCGTGTGCTAAGCTAATAGGCTAACTGGTTAGCTTGTGAGTGAACTGGAGAAAACAGAACAGAGACATTTTTACTTAAAAAGTATAAAAGCACAGAATATTACGTTTCAACACTTAACAAAATAATTTAAAGAGGTAGCACAGGTTTACAGTCTTAAAAGCGTTTGTGTTCTTTGAAGGTGAAATGGTTTGGATGTATTGCCTGACTTCTTTTCAAAAAATAAGGGCTTTTGATTACTGAAGTTTCTTTTGTGAATGTGAAACTTGGCAAACAGCAATAAAAGGTTAATAATAAAATACTCATTACTTTTTGTTTTACTGATGCTATAAAACTAAACAATGCATCCTGAAACAACACTGAGAAATCCAAAAGCAAATTTTCATTAATTAAATTACTAAATAATTGTGTAAAGGGTCAATCCCAAAAGATGTGAAGTGCAGATTAATTTGTGGCACCACAAAAATAGCCTTTGTATCTATATCATTTAACCTTTTGAAATATAATTTGGCAAGGTAAAACCTATGTAATAATTTGAATATTTACACAGTTCAGACAACATGAATCATACAGCGAATGCGTTGGATTTTAAAAGTTATTTTAGCCAATGGAATTGCTTTAAGATTCAAGGGGGTGTTCCTTGGAGTGGATGCGTCATGTAGTGGGTGTTCCTTGTAGACTTGCAGAATGCAGACATGGGCTTAGTTTGAAATTGCTTACTACCCATACTACCCATAGTACTCATACTACTCATATGAGTAGTATAGTAGTATGCAATTCCAAACTCAGCCCATACACCAGATACACTTGGAGAAAGATACACCCAGTGAATAGTACATATTTACAATGGCATCAACACATCCACGCCACTAGGTGTCAGTACAAGTTCACATCAACACAGAAGATAGAAAGTCATATGGGGTTGGAAGGGTAGTAAATTACGGAATTTGCCAGTATGCCTTAAAACAAAAATGGTTCTATATAAAAAAGTGCAAAGAATCATTGAAGAACCTCTATATTTAAAAGTGCTAAGAAGAGTCAATGCCAAAGCCATTTGATCTCTCTTTTTTAAGCCACATCAATCTTGGATTGAAGCTCATAAACATCTCAGATTTAGTCACTGTCCATCCACTTTCACAATGTATTTAGAACTAATCAAATGATGATGCTTATGCCGGTAATTGAAGTTCCTGTCAGTAACATTGGGTTCGGATGCTCTATCACACTGTTTGACTGTGCGATGGATTCGGTCTGACTCAAAGTTCTCTCGCATGGGCTAATTTGCTTAGATCTGGCAATGGATTCAATTAGGAAGGATACAGAACAGGATATTTTCTATTTGCATGTCTGGAGATGGGGCTGTAGAAAGAGACAATGGAGGAATTGAAAGTTACCAGCAGGAAGAAGCAGCAAAAAAGAGGTCTGTCGACTTACTGTGGGGTGTTCTGTTAGGTTGGTCCATACGGCAGACTCATTGCTCATGGTCCAGGCCAGAGAGAGTGTCCCCCCTGAGAAAGACATTACAGGAAGTCATGCAGCCACTTTGAAGCTGGATATGGCACTAAAGAAGGAGTCTGAATTCCAGGTCTCCGTTAAAGGAATGTTCCGAGTTTCAATAATTGAAAGCATTTGTATCATAATGTTGAATACCACAAATAATTATTTTGTCCTTTCCCTCCATTATTCGCGATTACACTTACAATGGAAGTGAATGAGGCTAGCACATAAACATTAAAATACCGTTTCAAAATTATAGCCACAAGTCGTGAACACCATACATGTTTAAATCATTTTAGTGTGATAAAATCACTGTTCAACATGATTTTATTGTGATATAATCAATTATAGGGTTTACTGGTGTTATGTTGTCATGGAAACAAAGTTAATATTGGCAATAACTTCACACAGAAAAGGTTAGTAGGCAATTTTATTAAACAAATATCATGTTAGCACATATCATGTTTGCATCTTTTGGCTATACCTTTGAAACAGTGTGTATTTTAATGTTTATGGACTGACCCCATTCACTTCCATTGTTAGTGCCTTACTGTAATCACATTTTTTTTGAATAAACAAGGAATGAGTCAAAAATAAATTTTTGTGGTATTCAAAACAGTCTTTAAATTATTTAGCCATTCCAAACTGTATGACTTTCTTTTTTTCCTGTAGAACATAAAAGATGTTTAGCAGAGTTTCCAAGCTGCTTTTCCCCCATACAATATAAGTGAATGGTGACCAAGGTTGTTCCTTGTCCCTATCCACTTTTAATTGTAAGATAAAAAGGTGCAGCTTGGACTGTCTGCTAAACAACTCCTTTTGTGTTCGACAGGAAAAAATAAAGTAAAAAGGCTTGGAATGGCATAAGGGAGAGTAAATAATGACATAATTTCCATTTCTGGTGTACTATCCCTTTAAGGTTTGCAGGAAAAAGTTTATTTACAAAATGAGCATACAATACTAGAAATACACTGCATTCAACAACAGTATTTTTCATAATTCATGCAAATCTTGCACATGAATGCTTATAAACACTGTAATCTGGTATACCAGACCAACATGCAACTATGGCAAATTAAAGCAGTTTGCATAACAATGGTACCCCCCCCCCCCCCCCCCCCCACCCACCCATAAAGAAATCTATTTTTTTCCTTCTCATTATCTGTTTATGTTTCTGGCTTCCAGCGGCTGAGGCCTGGCAGCATATGTTCCCCATCTCAGATAATATCATTAATGCCACATCATTCTGCCTAAACCACAAAAACCCTCTCTGACTCGCACACTCACCTCCCGAACAGCTCAACACAAACACAACACAGTTTGTGCTAGTCCCTGTTTCTTCAATGATGCGATGCTGCCTTTCCTCCCATGTCTGAAGGCAGTGTGTGTGTGTGTGTGTGTGTGTGTGTGTGTGTGTGTGTGTGTGTGTGTGAACGTGCGATGCAGAGAGAGATCAGTATGTTTAAAAGGTCTTAACTGCAAAGTCTTCAGCTTCTGCTGCATACACATTCAGCTTCAGCCCACCTACCTGTTTTCATGGCATCTCTCTCTCTCTTTGAGTCATAAACATTAAGCATTCAAAAAATAATGTTTGCTTCTCTGAAGCATAATTCTGCGTTATTAGTTACAGTACCCAAGAGATCAATTTGAAACTCCCTTTGAATGTGTTTTGGACTATTCTTTCAGATTTAATGACATCGCCAGACTCACTTTTTTATTACTTTGTCACTGTCAATACATTTGAGGCGGCCAGTCTTCTATTGTTTGTATTATTTTGGTTAATTGATCAATTTAACAACAACGTATCTTTGTATTTTTCAGAATTGCTGTTAAAGACACTGTAAAAATGGAAAAAAAAAATCAGGTTTATTTTGGTTTACTGATCCATATAACTGTGTTTGTGGTTAGTATATTTCACACTTTGCTGTTTGAGAATGTAAAAACTGATTTTATTAACTTTTATTTCAGTTTACTGATCCATATAACAGCTATTCCTCTGAATAATTCAGACTTGTGTTTTGAGACACTGTAAAAAATTCAGTTGTTACCTTAAAGAGCTATTTGTATGTGATCTGAACCTTAAATATATATATATATATATATATATATACATATATAGGGTTGGAAACAGGGCTGGACTGGGAAGGGGGTTTGGGTTATGTTGTTCTTTTCTTTTCTGCATATCGCGGTGCTGTTTTGTGGTCCGTTCTGCATAATGCGACGGCTCATTTTATCTTAACGTTTCACGGACGACACACCCTCTCCCAATGGCCATTCCGCCCATGATCGACCCACAGTGCGTCGGCCCATCGGGAAAATGCCCAGTATGCCAGATTACCAGTCCAGCCCTGGTTGGGAGGGTTACTTTGTAACGTACTCCGTTAGATTACTCAAGTTCAGTAATGTAGTATAAATACTTTGGATTACTTCTTCAGCACTGGTGGATTTTTTCACTTGTTTTGACTATAAAAACTCTGCCAGTACAGTAAGATAAAATACACATTAAAAATAAAATCTCTGAAAAACCTAAATATCTTATGCAGTGATGTTTCTAAAACAAGAGAAATATAATTGATCTTGTTAAAGGATTTTTTAAATATTTTTACATGAAAACAATACAAAAATTATTATCAAGAATACCATTTCTGCCCTAATATCAAAGTTCTTACTAGAAAAAAGAAATTATGATCCAACATGAATTTTCTTGATAATAAAATATGATCGTGTCTGGTAACATGTGCATGTAAAATGGCTAGTAAAAGCATTTTATCTTAGCGTAAAGCTGATAATTTACACAAGGTTTATTTCTATTTTTTCTACTCCAAACGTACTTCAAACGTACTTCTCTGTCTGCTCGTATGAATGTCACACATCATAAGAAAGTGTTTCACCGTTGTTCAAATGCACTTTGGATCACATCATTTATATGTATAAATGTTTTCCATCTGAAAGGACCAAATATTAAATGAAACAAATGACAATAAAATGCAAAGTAATCTCTTCAGTAATCAAAATACTTTTTGAATGTGACTGTACTCAAATTAACAATAATTTAAATTGCAACTGTAATGGAATACAGTTACTTCTATTTTGTATTTTAAATAAGTAATCCCGTTACATGTATACAATTACCAAACCCAAATATATATATATATATATATATATATATATATATATATATATATATATATATATATATATATATATATATTAAACCAGTTAAATTAGATACAAAATTCATCTTAAACCAGACTGGATGATAACTGTAAAGATCAGCAATATTATGCAACATATAGACTACTCCTATATGTGTATATACTTAATGAGCATTTCGTATAGATTAGTGTCTTTTTTTTTTTATATTTGGATTATTGAATTGGATTCGTTTTATATCGATTAACGATATCCGAATACGCATAGGCGATCTTGATCATCCATAGAGAGAGACGTGCTAAAGCAATGTAGAAGACTGTTACTCTAATCCCCCAAAACATCCATGTTCATGCTATTCTTTTTTAAACACAAAATAACCAAAGCCTGTTTTCCAATACTGTCCAGTGGCTTCTCGAATACGCTCTCCGCATTTGAAATGATCATTTGCAATAATGCACGATGTCATTTTGAGACGCTGAGCGCCTCCTATGACAAGCATCATAGAAACAATGTATGAATGACATCAAAACAGGTAAACTTACCTATGTATAATTCATGTGGTCCATGAGACAAAAAGCTCGCGATCTTCCGTTTTAATTTGGGGGATTTAAAGCTATTTGTATTTATGAATGAAATCCCCCCTCCGTTGAACACACCCACTCGCCCATCACCCAGTGAGAGGAGCACATTGTGATGTCAATGTGAGGTATAGCTGTACTTTCATCAGAAGTGTCTATCACGCCCTCGTCCTCTGATCATGCTATGGAAATGAGGTAATCCCCCATTTGAGTCAGTGAAAAATCCTTCTTCATGTAACGGGCATCCCCATGCGGTCTGAAGTGAATGCAGCATTATTAGGTGCTGGTCAGTGACGTAAAAATATAGGCTAGATATCTCATGTTAAATAGAAAAGCACCATTATAGCTAACATGAAGGTACGCCATTGCTTTTAAGAGGAGAGAAAAAACTGGTCAAAATATCATATGGGTGGGTGAGCTGCGATGTTTATGTGCTAAATTACTAATCTATATAGAATTTAATTATTATTACATTGTATATAGAATTACTAGCGCCTAAGTAGATATTGGAAGGCTAGTAAGATTTCAATTCAATTAAATATATTTTTGTTGGCTGAGCGCCCCCTACTGGTCGTGAGATACACAACCCCTTTGCCTAGTTCTCATAAAAACGTTCTCTATAAAAAAGGATAAAAAACCTCTATATTAAATAGAAATGACTAATGAAAAATAAAATACATAATATAACAAAGATGGACAATTTTGTGTGCATTTGTGTATGCACATCTATCTCATAATATATGTCATCTTAAAGTATATAAAACAACAATTTTCTAATTTTGGATAATTAATGTAATATGTACATATATATATCACGATCTGCCACAACATTAAAACCACATGCCTAATATTATGTAGGTCCCCCACGCACCACCAAAACAGCGCCAACCCGCGGCACGAGGGGGACCTACACTATTAGGCATGTGGTTTTAATGTTGTAGCCCTTTTTTACAGTCTATGGTTGTAGCTGATCGTAATTTTTGAGAGACTAAATCCATCATGCCATCTCAGAATTGTATGACTTTGTATGAATTTAGGAGAGTATCTCAGCTCTGTATGTCTTCACAATGCAAGTGAATGGTGACCAAAACTTTAATGCTCCAAAAAGCACATAAAAGCAGCATATAAGTAATCAATAAAACTCCAGTGTTTTAATCCATGTCTTCAGAAGTAACATGATAGGTGCGGTGTGAAACAGATCAACAGATTTTTTTGCTATCAATCTCCACTTTTTACAATCTCCATCTAAAAGTCACATATCGTGCCTGTTTAGTTTCACTTTTACATGTGAAAGTGGAGATTTGTAGTAAAAAAAAATAAAAAATTATATATTGATCTTTTGTTTTTGGTCATTCACATTCGTGTGCATATAGCCACCTACTGGGTAGGAAGGAGAATTTACAGTTAAAAGGGATTTAAATATTGATCTGTTTCTTGCCCACACCTATCATCACCTTCTGAAGACATGGATTAAACCACTGAAGTTTTATAGATTACTTTTATGTTGCCTTTACATGCTTTTCAGAGCTTTAAAATTCTAGCTATTCACTTGTATTGTACAAAACTTCAGAGCTGAAAAAATATTGTAAAAACCTTTGTTTGTGTTCAGCAGAAGAGAGAAAGTCATACACATCTGGAATGACATGAGGCTAAGTAAATGATGAGGTATTTTTCATTTTTAGGTGAACTATCCCTTTAAGGTGAACTATTAAAATGCTAAAGCTTAAAATAATTGGTGACCAGTTAAAGCAACTAAATATACACTTGTTTAATTGAAATTATTTCGGGAAGTTGATAAGTTCTGTGGTGTGACAAGCTAAAATTGCAATATAAAAACGCATTTGTGGCACTGCAGGAGCATTTGAACCGTGAAAAACGTACCTAAAATAGGCCTTATAAACTTTAATTAAAAATCTTGAATAAAAAATTGTATGATCATGTTGTGTCAACTAACTTTATCATCAGATAAAGTTAGCATCAGAGTTATTTATCAGAGACGGGCCAGAATCGGAGAAATTGGAACGGTCAACGGATGTAGAAAGGAAGTCCCGCCTTACAGTTAAAGAGCCAATCACGTTTAGATACAGACGTCAACTGTCAAGCAACTCGATAACGCGCATGCGCAATGCCTGTACAAACCGGGGAAATTGCGTTTTTTGTGGCGTAATATGAGGTAAAGAAGCACAATTTATGGTTCTAGTGTTGTCAGATTTTTCTACTGATTTAAAATACGTTCTTTGATCATAATCTTGACCAACGTCGGAGATTTAAGTAGATAGTTGTTGCACTTTCATGACTGGAAATAGCTTCCTGGGAGTGTTCCAACTTAGATGAACGCCAGTGACCCATTAATGTATTTATATTTTAATCAAAAGCCTTCCAAGTTCGTGTCCATGTTGTCTGTCAACTGTCCACTGTCTTCGACAACCAGTGTTGCCAGATTAGAAATGTCGAAGTATCGTACCAAAACCTCAAAATTATCGTTTTTTAAAAAAAATTATCGTACACAAACCAAACGCATAAAATATAGTTATTTTCCAACAATTTTATTTTCCAAATAATTTTACAGCTAATTTGAACAAGCTGTATAATACGCTCACATTAACTGGAGGAAGTTTAAATAACTTTTTTTTTCCAAAGTGCAAAAGATATGCCGAAAAAAAGTGCACAACACAAAAAAAGATTCAAATTCGATCTCTAAGTCGCTGTCATCATCGGATGCCACATCCACTTGTGCTGTGTGTGTGTGTGTGTGTGTGTGTGTGTGTGTGTTAGGGTGACCACCTCCAGTCAGACAAAATGTGGGACAAGTAGTATGGTAAAGAGGGACAATGTGGGACAGACGTAATAACTTTAAACTTAAGATATATTGTCTATCTAATTTACCCAGAAACATTTTTTAAACCCACCAACTAAAAGATTAAGACACTACCTGACCCAAAATATCACCCAAAGTTTCTACAGCTTAAGGCATAGGCCTATAAAAGACAAAACACTCATTTTTCCACTGAGACCGGAGCGAGGACATCTGTTACAATAGATGTTGCTTTGGTGCGGCCACACGACATTTTCTTAGCCATTTCAGAATCTGGAAAAATTACTGGGGCTAACTTGTTACTGCAGTCGGTAGAGCGATATGAATGTGTGTGATGTAGGCCTACGGCGTGTGTGATGTACGGAATGATAAATGCTCGTCACTTCTGCTGCCGAAACTTTGTCAGCCTGTGGGTCATTTGGTTTATTGAAAAACGATTGCACTGATTTGCATGTTTCTTGATGATGTGTTTTTTTTCTGTGGTACTCACATGCAACATGTCCCACAGAAAAACTGCTTTTGCATAAATACAAAAAGCTCTCTCTGCTTCGCCATCTACAGGTCTTAACCAAGAGTATCTTGCGGTCCATTCGCTATTAAAAGTGCATCTTCTCTTTTTCGTGGCCGCACTGGCCATGGCTGCTTAACCGACCGAACAGCGCGCTCTCCAATTTGAGATTGTTGACAATGTTGAGGAGGCGTTCGTGTACCAGTCAACAGTTTGATTGACGTAGCCTACGACGACTCAGCCTATCGACTACCGCATTTTTTGCTCTCCTCTGAACTATTGGACATAAGTTAACAGTACGCCTATGGACGCATCCGTGTATTTAGGCAGGGTCCAATGAAAAAGCGGGACAGATGCTCAATTTGCGTGAGGCGGGACACAGGGTAAAATTGCTGTACAGTACAACGTAAATCGGGACAGGTGGTCACCCTGGTGTGTGTGTGTGTGTGTGTGTGTGTGTATACGTGCTTGCCTGCGAATGATTCGGGGTCCGAGAGAGAAGCGGTAGGATGTGTGTTTGGACGAACGACTGAAAACTCTGAAATTATCGTACATTATGGGATTTTTTTCATTATTGATCGTACATCGTACAGAGGTCAAAATTATCGTACAAATACGATAATTATCGTACATCTGGCAACACTGTCGACAACACAGTTCATGATCCACCGCTTAAAAACTCCAAATCCCATCCGCCGCACAACTCTCGCGATATCTGACGGGAAAAGTTAACCGTGTCCTTGTAGTATCAGCCGTGCACTGTCTGACTGACTGCTGGTGAGGACGGGAAAGCCGAGGCTTGTGCATTACAGTGTTTCAAAGGTCGGGTCGGTTTTCATTTTTAAAAATGATGGCAGCAAGGTTTCTCCTTCGTCGTGCGGCTCCTGCGCTGAGACACGCGCGCTGCTATGCCGACGCGCCCTCTTCTCAGATGTCCTTCACTTTCGCATCGCCAACACAGGTACTGAAGATCCGGGCTTTGGCCTACACAGCCTGCTAATAGTTTGAATACATAGACGCCCGATTATGTCAATTTCATTAGGTCTTGTATGTTACGTTAAACATTTAGTTTACCTTTGATTGACGTGTATCTCGTGCAGTAGGTCGTTCAATTTATTTATCTATTTATTTTTATTTTTTGCAGGAAAAGCATTCATTGCACCTTTAAAGTTACTAGTTACTCAAGAAGTCACTATTTTACTAGAAAACAAAAGGTTTGAATGAGCAGGTTGTTGGCTTTGCCCCCAAACACACTGTCACCTTGACTGTCTAAAGTACACAATTATATGCAGTTTGCAGTAGTGTAATTCTCTTAAAATCCAAAGGTTGGTAACTGACATTACAAGCAGTAGTCCATGTTCAATTATTTTAAGAAAATCTTCAAAATCAGTATGAGCTTTATTGCCATGTGTGCTTGAGAATGTATGTGTATATATATTTGGGCTGCCCCCTGATAGTCGACCAAACGTTAGTCGATGAGAAGAGTCTCTGTCGATCAAGTTTTGATTGGTTGGTCACAAAAAAAAAAACTCCTCAAGAACTGATGAACTGTAAGTATTATACAGTGTATTACAGCTGGTTGGACGCTAGGTGGTACTATGGGGTAATTTTCGTTAAGTAGGGTTAAGCCTGCACAATATGCAAGACACCTTGATTTCAAACTATTAACTTATTTAAAAAAAAAAATACAAATAATTTATAACTGTTCATGAGATGGATTGCCTGAGGGAAAAGTCTTGATCCTGTAATCATTCTTTAAATAACTAGAGACTGACAGAAAACTTGCACTACACTTTTAATAGGCACAATCTTGCTGGAGGAGTGAACTGAGTTAAGGTCACAATTGGTAATAGTATACGGATTGACTTTTTAACCTTTTAGTTGCTGGTCTGCATCTCCGTATTGAGGCTTGTCGTTTTTGTTTCAGGTATTCTTCAAGGAAGCCAATGTAAGACAGATTGATGTCCCAACACTGACAGGCATGTTTGGTATCCTCCCTGCCCACGTTCCCACACTGCAGGTGCTCCGGCCTGGCGTAGTCACCGTCTTCAGTGATGATGGTTCTTCTACAAAGTACTTTGGTGAGTTTTAGCTGGTGCGCATTTGTTATTATACGTTGTCGACAAAACTGTTCATTATCGAATAGTCATTTGATCTCATTTAACATAACATGAGATCAGATATGAAACTAATGATTGCGCACGAGAGCAGCGCTGCAGCTCGTGCCTGACCGAGGAGAGGAAGAAGACACAGATCACAGTCCAGATACACTCCAAACGTTCCAAACACCTTCAAGTGATGTAGATCGCTTAGTATGAGGAAATTATACAAAAAAATCAAAATAGCCAAACACAGAAGCACTCCCATTATGAAGTACAGCGGAGCCGGAGCTGCCGCTCCACTGAAGCAAAACTTGCATGTCAGAGCTTCTTTAAAGGAAACACCTCACCATTATATCTTTAATGCAAGTTCAAATAATTAGGAAACAGGTCATGTAAATAAGTGTAAACTCAGAAACTGGCATATCTCCGTGCGGTCAGCGCTGCTTCTATGAGTCGTGTGAAGTGACCCGATCTTAGGGGGAGAGATTGAAACTGCACTCGGCTGATGTACACTCTGGCGCGGGCACGCTTGTCCCTCGTGCATGCTTGCTCCAGTTAGATTTATAACGTGTGGTGTGTATCTTCTCATGAAGAAAATCGGCGATATGCAGCTCTATTAAGAAGACTGTTTTTTGAAAGTTAAAGATGGATCGATGTGAACAAAAAGGTGAGAAGGTAGTCTTTGCCCCATTATCTACACTGCAACTAAATCCTTTCTTTATTTGTTGTAGTTTTGGCTTGTTTTCCTATATAAATATATGACACCTTTAAATTAAAGGAGCATTTACTTAAGGAGCTATACTGCAGAAGACAAATTTGTTGTCTGAGAATGTCGAATGTAATATTACATATTTAAATATTTTAAAATATCTAAAAATCCTTAAAACAAAATAGATTTACCTGAAGCAGCATATAATAAATTTAGACTTGCTTTCAGAATATATATCTTGAATATGTTGTTTCTCCGGTAAATGTATCTTGTTTTAAGGATTTTTAGATATTTTTCAATGGAAAACAAAACACTTGATTAAAATATGATTTTTTGCAGTGAATTTTTTTTGACTGAATTAAACTTTTATTTGTTTCCTTTAATGCAATGAATGTCATTTAAAAAAAATATAAAAGATGATTTTGTCCTCTTTATTGTTAGTAAGCATGTTTATTATAACCTTTTAAGTCAAGGTACAAGCTGAGTAGTTGGTTAAGAGTTTTTATAATTGATTTCCAGAATGTAAAAAAAAAATATCCTTTCCTATGATGGGCAAAGTCAAAGAGTCCAAAATGAATACAATCCCAGGTGCAGTTTTTTGTACAACACAGAATCTCAATAATAAATAGAAGATCTGGTGCATTATGTGGGACTTTTAAGTATAAACGCACTGAAAAACACCAGGGACTCTTATTTTGAAATGAAAAAATTATGATAAAATTATCAGCAACCATCAACAGATAGTTTCAAAAAGCAAGTAACGGTACTGATTAAACGCTAAAACCGATATATCGGTCTGCCTCTACAGTGAACCTTAAAACATGTTTTAAACTGTTTAACTTGACACAGCAACCTAAAAACGCTGTTTATGACGAGATGCATTCAAAATGAGACGTCAGTCTGATGCATCTGTACATTGACGCGTCCTTAGAAAAGCCCTAAAAACAAATCTATCTCGGACAGATTGACGAATTCAGTTGCAAAATTGATTGTTGTGGACTGTAGGCCATTGAAAGGTTTATGTTCAATAATATGGAAATAAACAGTTTATTGCCTTTTAAAGACATTGTTTTGTTTTGTCAATGCTTTACTCTTCTGCCCCAATAACGCAATGCATTTTAATGATCTGCATTTTTATAATTGTATATTAACTATAGTTATTTAATCATTATGTAATGAATTGTTATTTGAGGGTATTTCTCAGCAAATATTTATATATGAGATTAATTGCGATTTATTTGATTAATTAATTGGCATATCATGTAATTAATTTTATATATTGTGTGTGTGTGTATATATATGTATATGTGTGTATATATATATATATATATAAAAAAGTTATATTTTATTAATTTCAGTTCAATATGCATTTTCTTGATTTTACTGCTCTAAAATGTTTTATCATCTAGAATGGTGATTTTCCTCAGCAATTTATAATACTCTTGTTTTGAGTAAAACTTGCTTACAAGCCATTAAATCGGTCTAAGTGATTAATTTACAAATTTGTTTGAATTAAAGAGTCTTTAAAAATACGAGTCCAGTTATCACAAATGCCTGGAAAGCTCATAGAAATTGGATTATTCACTATGTTTTATCATCTTCTTTCCTCCTCATGTGCGTGTTTCTTCAGATTTCCAGCTGTTATAGAGATAAGAATGCAATCTGATTGGTTGTCCCTGATCTTATTAACAGGAAGTTGTAATAATACAAAATTCTGCCACATGGTGTGAATGTTCATTCTCAATTAAGGTCAGAAGTGCAATTGTAAAAAAAAAAAAATTCAATAGATTTTACATAAAATATTATGCATAGTTACATTACTGATAAAAATATATAAGCAAAATAGAACTAGCAGGAGGTGAATCTGACTATATTCTGGGAATTCTAGTCCTTATATGGGCGTTTCAGTGAAAATGATTCAGTTTTGTAATATCATTAAATGTGTGGTGTTTTGAACATTGTCTTCATTTGTCATTGCATATCATTTTAGAAATCCATCCAGAAGGGGGCGGTCTTGTCTAACAGAGTTTATTCTTTCTCTTCTGCTCCTGTTTAAATTTTAGTTGGTTTTGTTTATTTTGCAGTGAGCAGTGGATCAGTGACGGTCAATGCAGACTCTTCAGTGCAGCTACTGGCTGAGGAGGCCTTTACTCTGGACAACCTCGATCTTGCAGTGAGTACCATCAAGTCATCATTTTAAAATGAGTACTGGTAATGAGAGGGAAAAGACGGAGACCAAGAAAACATAATTTTTTTTATTTTAAAGCATTAGTCCCTACAAAACCAAAACGCAGTAACTACAGCAACACTGAAACTGGCTTACAGTTTTTACTGTCCATAAGGGCTGGGTATTGATACAGATTTCCGGATTTGATTCTGAATCACAAGCTTCGATATCAATGGGTATATTTAGGTTCTAATGTCCATTTTGCTTGCATATGAAATAAATTATCTTTCAGCTAACGCTGTTAATTATACTGGGGACCTTTTAACTTAGTACATTAAAAAATATTAATTTTATTAATTTTATTAGTTTTCATAATTTGTCACATTTTTTAATTTAAGAATCATGATCTCGAGATCATTCAAATAAAGATTGCGATGCATCAGAAAATCTATATTTTTACCCACCCTTATCGTCCAGCCAAATGTTGATTATAAAATCACTTTGTTTTCTCTTAATCTGAGTAGAGTTGAGCTAACTCCGTCTGTCTCGGGAAAAATCTCAAGGCCAAAACATACTCTGCCAAAGAACTTGAATAGCTACGCAAGTTCAATTTTGTACGTTGTTGTGTTCCAAAATGTTTCAGACGGCAGTTCATAACACAACGAAAGTGTGCGTGGTTTTCTCAATGCTGCCACAATGGCGCTATAGCAGATATTAGTATGAACTCCACTTTTTAGGTGAGTTTTATCTTTCAAGTCAACTACTGTCATGGCAGAGTAGTGCTGAAACGATTAGTCGATGTTATCAACAACAGCAACATTAAAAAATTGTCGACAAAAATTTGAATTGTCGAATAGTCGTTTGATCTCATTTAACATAACATGAGATCACATTAAACTCTAATGATGAGAGCAGCACTGCAGTTCGTGCCTGATTGAAGAGAGGAAGAATCAAAGTCCAGACGTACTCTAAACTTTCCAAACAGCTTCAGGTGATGTAGATCGCAACGTATGAGGGAATTAAACAAAAATGCCAAATAAGTAAACACAGAAGCTCTCTCGTTGTGGAATAACTGGAGCCGGAGCTCTTTAAAGGGAAACACCCCGGTGTTACATCTTAAAATCAGTTTTAATGCGCTATAGCTTTATTAAAGTTCAAACAATGCAGAAGCAGGTCATGTAATTAATTACAAACTCTGAAACTGGCATTTCTCTGTGCGGTCAGCAGCTCTTCTACAAGTTGCGCGAATGTCCCGATCTGAGGGGGAGAGATTGCAACCGCACCCGGCTGTTGCACACACTGTCGCCGTGACGCTCGTTTCTCAAGCCTGCTCTTGCTAAAGCTAGATTATAACGTATTGGCTCACGACTTATTGAATCATATTATGTCACTGTGTGTTTATTATCATGAAGAAAATGGGTAATAAGTAGCTTTATTAATAAGAGAGTTTTTTTTAGACTTGCTTTTAGAGAATAGATCTTAAATATAAATATATTTTGTCTTAACCGCACTCGCAGAAGTATAACCAAGTGAAAAAAATACATGTGTATATACCAAATACACTTATATTTAGATACATCCTCTCAAAGCAAATCTAAATATCTTATATTGCTTAAGTAAATTTCTCTTGTTTTAAGGATTTTTAGACTATTCTGAATGTAAAACGAGAAACACTTGATAACGATATTTATTTTTTACAGTGAATTTCTTTACTGAATAACTTAAAAGTATTTTCCCCCTTTAATTCAGTGAATGTAATTTAGAGGTATTTCTAAAAGATGATTTTGTCCTTTAATTGTTAATAAGATCGTTTAAACAACCTTTTAAGTCGGGACACAAGCTGAATAATCGGTTAAGAGCCAATGATTAATCATTGCAATGATCGCCGAATAATCGTTGTAATAATCGTTAGATTAATCGTTAGTTGCAGCCCTTTGGCAGAGCAATAGTAAAATAATATTCCTGGGGAATAGGGCTGAACGATTTGGGTAAAAAAGCTAATTGTGATTTTTCTGCTAGATATTGCGATTTTAAAAAAAAAAAAAAAAGTTTAGCTAAAGTTCAATATTTTCTGTGTATATAGATAAAACATGTCATGGAACATTACAACATGAGACACCATCAAAACTGCTTTATATTCTAATGCAAAGATGAGAACCACATAATATATTTATAGTAACTCACTTGAATAATACGTCCAGTTTAATGGACAGAATTTTGCCTCCAGATTTGTTACGGCCACAATTCAAGAACGCACGTTAAGCATGTTTAACCAGACCACGCACGTTTGCCTACACGTATTTTGTGTAAAGTATTTTTAACAAAAATGTGTAGTTACTGCGTTTTGGCTTTGCAGGGCATTATTGTGGTTGAAAATTGGATGGGTTGCATAAATGTTAGTATCAAGCTGATAATAGAAAATCTGCAATTATGCATTTTTAAGGCCATTTGGAACACAGGATGGCCTAGATAAGCAATGTGGCCATCAATGGTGAAACTGCTGTAGAAATGAATGACTGGCTGTTTTTCTACGTTTTCATAATTTCTGAACACAAGGACTATACGTTATAAAAGAGGCCTGTAGGTGTTTAATGACGCTGAATCTGTGTGGTCGTGTAATTTGAGAATTAAGTATACATGCCTATTATGGAATTATTATATAAACATATTCAAAACTGTGTCAAGCCGCCCTTTTCATTGTATTCGTGCCATTTTTTTCATTAGGATGAAATGCAGCGATATAAATTTTCTGTTAGTCAACTCGTTGAACAGTGACACTTCAAAAATGAACTCATTCCAAACTAGATGTTCTTCACAGAAATGCCCTTTATCTGACACTAAATGAAGAGCACTTCCGAGTTCATTCCACATAAATAGACAGCTTTTTTATTCTTCCTAGAGATGGTTGTGCTCGGGGGGCCTTGCTGGTTAATAAGCAAAGAAAGGTCAGTCACCGTTGAAGTGGTTCAGATGTGTCAAATCCCCATTGAGAGACCTTTAACTCACAGCAATGTTTGGCCTTTACACTGTGTAATCACCACTGTGACAAATGTCCTTCACAGGAACGAGGCCACGTTTATTTGCCCGCACTGTTGAGAATGCGGCCATTCTAGTCTGAGGTAGTGTTAACGAAAGATTTTCCACCATTAACCTTGGTAAGAAGAGAATGCACCAAAAAATATTTTTCCGTTGTTTTGACCGATTAACAGAAGTTCTATTAATAAGGCCGCATCGTCTATTTCACATCGCAAAAGCAAAATAAAAAGTAGCCAACCCATAATGCAGTGCTTGGTAAGACTGAAGAGCTCTTGCCACAGACGTTCTTGTGATTTCAACATCAGGTTACTACACCTACACTTCTTATGCTGCTTCTTATATGTAAAGCAGCAGTTTCCTGGTGAAATGAACACCACCTAGGCCTGTCGAGATTATGAAATAATCGTCTGAATGCACCTTTTTCATCTAACCGCTGTTATTTAAGATAAACGCGATTATTGTGCACTTGACATTCCAATCACATTTTAATGCCCAAATAACAAATAAGCAAATATATAAATTCTATCAATGGCATTTTGAGCATCACTGAGCCGTGACGCGTATGTCAACCACAGTTCTCAAACGCTCCGATGCATGCTGTTAGCAGAGGCTCTCGACAAACTCCCGTGAAAATATAAACAAATAAATATCAACTTTGAAAGTGAATGCAAAGTGGTCCGGCTTCACTTTAAATGATCGTGTAATTCCAGATGTTCCTGGTCATAATGGGTTCATACACACAGTGTTAATGACATGCAGTGGTACAGAGACGACACACGCTTTATTTCTGTGGAGTGATAAAATGATTAAACAAAATCTCAAAGGTTTTGCTTCATGAGAAATAAGGGCTTGTGGGTTAAATCAAAGTGTATTAAAATAATGTGTGGAAGTGAATAAATTAGGACAGAAATATTTTAATATTGCATAATATAATTTGATAAATACAGTATAATACATATATAACACACTTCTATTTTACTTAATATTATTAAAAATATATATGATTTAAAATGAGTTCCAAAAACAACAGTGTAAATGTAAAATTGACCGCAACTAAAGTTGACCAAAAAGAGACATATTGTAAGTATTTAGACATGTTTTGGTATTTAAAACATTTTCATGTCAAAGGAAATCATATATCCCTATTTTATTGTTTGATTTATATATTTGAAGTATAGTATGTAAAAAAAGATAAAACAGACAATTAATCGTCATAATCGCAATTATTTGTTTGACCGTTAATTGGCAGCCAAATTTCATAATCATGACAGCCCCTCTGTACACACAATTTTAATTTGCACCATTTTAATTTGTGCTTTCTTTGTCTTTTCTGACTTCATTTTGCTTTATTATTATGCAGTAACACACTGACATATTGATTGATGTATGTCCGAGACCCTCCCCTACAAATCCGGACACAAGTGGTCACAGGAGACACATTAAATGACCAGGTGAAAACAGCGATGTGTCTCACCTGACCACATGTGATCATGTTATAATATTTTGCTGATGGATAAATTTACAACCCACTCCATCAAAGATAACGAGTAATGATTACTTTAATTGCGACCTGATTCTAGTGTAGAATGCGGCTCCTTGGTGTTGCATTGATTTCGAAGACGAGACGAGTTTTTTCTTCACTAATAAGATGCTTCAGGATATTGAAGTTTTCAGATCTATACCTACACCTTTTATAATGTCAGTTGTTATAGATGGATTCCCTCAACCGATACGTCAAGATTACAGTGAACATGAACCACATGTCTCATGTTTTGCGCAGGCGGCGAAAGCTAACCTCGAGAAAGCCCAGTCAGAGCTGATGGGAGCTTCAGACGAAGCAGCCAGGGCAGAGGTTCTGGTCAGCATAGAGGCAAACGAGGCAATCGTCAAGGCGCTAGAGTAAATGCCTCAAGTTCTGGTATGTATCCCATCATAACACTTTTAGCTGGCTTCAAATGAGAAATATAAGAGAGAACATTTATGACATGGAGGAAGTTGACTATGTCCTGTTTTAAAGGGATAGTTCACCCAAAAATCCAGTCTCAATTTATTCACCCTCATGCAATCCCAGATATGTATGACTTTATTCTGCAAAACAGAAAGAAAGATTTTCCTGTTGGTCCAATTCAATTCAAATGAATGGTGACCAGAAATGTAAAAGTCCAAAAAGCACATAAAGGCAGCATAAATGTAATCAATATGTCTCCAGTGGTTAAATCCATGTCTTCAGAAGAGATACGATAGGACACCTTTCACCTTTGAAGATGGATTTAACCAATGGAGTCTTTTGGATTACTTTTATGCTGCATTTATGTGCTTTTTGTAACTTTACATTTCTGGTCACCATTCACTTGCATTGTATGAACCTACAGAGCTGAGATACTCTTCTAATAATCTTTGTTTGTATTTAGCAGAAGAAAGTCAAACACAGCTGAGATGGCGTGAGGGTGCCTAAATGATGAGACAATTACAATACATATTCCTGGTCACTGATCACTATTCCACAGAAAATAAAGTCCCACCCTACATTTTTTTTCTGGTTGAATATCTTTAGAATTGTATATATTTTAAATATATTTAGAAATGCATTTCCATTACAAAATATAAAATGGGTTGCGAATGCCGTTTTGAAAAGTCAAAGCAAAAATTACAGCATGACTGTATTCATCTTTGTCAAATCTCGATTTATATCCATTTATATTTTGTATCTATTTTTTTTCCCTTTTTTTTTTTAGTGGTAGAAAATTCTGTTGGTGTTGACAGGTCTCCAGATTTGTCTGTTCCCCACCCCAGTGAAGTCAGAAACTGCAAGAATGAACTGCTTGGTTTGTACAGTGGATGGAATTACTAATAAATTTATTTGGAAGTAATGGATTTCGCCTCTTTGTTTTTCTGTGCCCTTCACACAAATATTTTTGGAAGATTTTCCTTCATGTTGTGCAAGAAATTTTTAGATTATGGCTGCAGTGTTTTTTGTTAAAGAAAGAGGGCAGTATGGTACTTTAGAAACCTAAATGATAGCCAAGCCTGATAATGATAGTGAGTAAATCAATTCATCTTTTTCAGTCAATGACACCAATTTTAAGAGACTGTTTTTGCACATATTTCAGAGCTTTTTATTTGTGCATTCTTTAAACCTCATAGTAGCTGTTTTGTGTAGTCAAGGTTGCTTAGTGACTACTCAAATTCTCAATCATTTCACACATTTTCTAAATCCCCTTTTTAGTACATGTAAAATAATGTATCGAACAATTACCTAATGCATTCACCGACTCACAACTAGTTACAAGCTAGTCTGTTCTTTCAGATACTGCCTACTGACATTGGGTGTTGTGGTGTAAAAAAGTTCAGGTGAATGTAAAGGGCCACTATAGAGCAATAAGCATGTGCAAACTAGTGTTTTACGTAACCAAACCACATGTGTTTTTATGAACGTTATACGTCTACCGTGGCAGCATGCTGCAGCTTGCTCCAGGTCATATTTTTTTTTTTGGATCTGTGTAATTCACTGTTTGTTTGTGTTAAACTTGAGTTGATGGGAAAATGTCCAGGTAGCATGAAATGCCAAGTTCAGATGTCGCCAACGGCGAATGCATGCATTGGAGAGCTAAACTGTAGTTTTTCCTATGGCCAGGTAGAGAAAAAAAAAAATCAGTGTTGCAAGGATTGACATAAGACTACTTGTGGTACGTTTAAGGAACCGCGAGATTCTATTCATGTCACAGGATGTTTCTCTTGTTGCTATATTTCGTCCTTACCTCTCAAGTAGCATTGCCTCTATTCTTAGACTTCCTCAACGGTATAGTCGTAAGTGCCGTTTCTGCAGTTTTGAGTTCTGCACTTGCAAAATACTTTATAGTAGCATATATATTAAACTCCACATGCATAACCTAAATGAACTCTCCATACAGATATTATGGATGGATGAATTAAGTTCACCTGAAGCAACATCACCATTTTGAAGGGTTTGGGAGTAATGGAAGCTCCTTTACTGCAAAAAATGTAATTAAAGATGTATTCTGAAATCATGAAATCTTATACTGTGTTCTCAAGTAAAATGTTTTAGGTAAGGATTGTATATTGGATAATGAAAGTCAATCTAGCAATGCAATGGTATACATTTGCACACACCAATTCGTTTGACCACTACCAAGAATAAGCTATTTCAAAACCGACAACGCAGTTTGTATGATACTTTTTTACATTCTTCATGCATATTGCCACCCACTGGACAGGGAGGAAAATTTATAGTAAGAAATTACTTCAATATTGGACTATAAAAATAGTTGATTTTCTGAGATGTCTATCAAGTGTATTTATTACTAGAGCTATATTGATGGAATTCATGGGCAGGTTTGAGGTGTGTTGTGGATATGCAGGTTTCTCAGAAATGCACTGTGTTCTATTTGTAGGCACCTTGCTCTTGCGGGTGAGTGACAAAAAAGGATGTGGTGTAGGGTCAAGATTGAGAAACCTTCAACACTGACCTAGGACCAGCTTCCTCACTCTTAACTCCAGCCTTAATCAATTTCTGAGACTGTACAACTGGCCTCAGATCTGCACTGGTCCATATGTCTGTGTAGGTGGGAGCGTCAGGTCGCCGCCCACTCTCAGCCTGTGTGCCGTATCTCACAGCCACCTGAGAGTCTGTGGCATCCTTTTGCACACTGCAAGCGAAAGGTCAGAGCTTCAAGAAGCACTTTCTCGCTGATGTCCCTCATGCGAACCTCTCTATTGATGCATCAAATGTGGAGACCGTTTCAGTGCATATACATGCACATTCTTACACTGATTATGCCTCATAAGGCAACAACGTGTAAGGTCATGTAAAAGCCTTTAACGGTTTTCTTTAATCAGGTTACGTTTGCATGTTAAAACCAGAGAAAACCACATTTACATGAGATATGAAATCATCGGTTTATTCTCTGTTTTTGATGTCAACACTTGCACACATTGAATAAGCCTGTATGAACTGGGGTAAAGGTGTTTACATGCAATCCAAAATGGAATATGGGGGGGGGGGGATGTATGAGTGCCGAGCCATTTTTGCTTAATCCATTTATGACCTTACCCTGATAAAGAAAAACCATTTAAGCATTTATATGACCCTACATCATCTTGACTTACTAAGCATAATCGGTGTACGGTTGTGCATGTAAATGTATTCAATAACTTTTCAAACAGACATTTCGGACAGACAGGTAGTCCCGCCTCCAAACACACCACTGGCAGAGAGCTGCCTCCAAGTCTTCTGATTGGCTAGCATTCTTTTTTGCTGTTTAAAGAGCCTAGGGTTGTCACGAGACATCTGATAACTGCAGGTAGTAGGGAAATATTGTGCGTGGTATACCAGGAAAATGGCTTATAGCAGTTTTTACAGATGTGTAGGCATATAAGCCTTGAAGAGGCTCAAGATTCATGCAAGATTGCCATGCTAAATGTCAGTATTTTGTTGCCCACATATGTTCTGTATAATTATGGCAGGGTACACATTTTATTTGACACCTGTAACATCAAAGTATTTGATAGACACTAATATCACTGTGTCAAAAAAGTACATTTTGTCTTTATGTATCAATATTATGGACTACATACAAATTTTGCTATAGGGTATGATGTGTTAACTTGTATCTTCCTCAGGCATCTATCAGTGCTGTTTGTTCCGCTCTTGCATTCCACAGAGCAAAGTGTCACATTCCAAAAGGGTGAGGTTGTTAAATCAGACTACTGGGAAAGTAAGGGAGAGGCTGTGGGCACAGGGGTCTCAGAGTGAAACCCTGTACACCAATAACACAGTACAGTTTCATTAGAACCATATTAGTCAGGCTGCTGGGCATTATGCATTCATTTCAATGGTGTAATGTACTGTAAGGTTTATAGAAAGCACATTTCAATTGTGCTTTTGCTGATGCAACGTAACCCTGCTGAAAGTAATCCAGCCTAAAGTGGTTTGCTGGTAGTAGCTGGTTTAAGATTGACTCCTAGCCTGCCAGCAGAAAGGTGTCCCAAACCCCTCTAAAAACAAGCCAACAGATCAGCCTGGCCAGGCTGGGTGACAACTTAAGCTGGCCTGAGCAGAATTTTTTAATCCAAAAACTTCCTTTACGTCTCCAATGTATCCATGTCGTCTAGACATTTCTGGTGTTAAACTTACCAATCAAGAAGCCATTTCCTTCTCCACCCCCTTCACTTTTTCCCACGTAAGGTATCCAGCTGTAAAACAGCTCTGATTTTCCCCCTTAAGTGCAAAACATTACTTTAAATGCATTGCATTGCAGAATTAGCCCTCTAGCACTGCATGGAAAACCTATTGGGGAAAACCCAATGGTCACATAGACCTACTGTTCCTCTAAAAAAAGTATACTCACATGTCTGTGCATGCATTGCTACTCTCTAAGTAGCACCTCTTGTTTGACAAGAACACTGAGTTTGTCTGTGCACATTATATAAGAAATTGTTCATTTGTTTTTATGTTTGAAGACAAAGATAATGCTAAGTCTTTGAATAAACATTTAACAATTAAATAAAAGTATTAGAAACATACATTGCAGCATTAGCAACATACACTTCGTTGCACTTGGAATGCTAAGTTTATGATTCGAATCCCAGTACACAAACTGATAAAATATACACCCTTGAATGCACTGTAAGTCGCTTCGGATAAATGTGTCTGCCAAATGCGTAAATGTAAAATTGTGCGTCCTTCATATTACTTTTTCTGTCCTTACCCAACTTGGAGTGACTCGTGCTGGTTTCCAAAGCACATGTCTTTGTGCTGAAGCACTAGGAAAATATGCCATCAAATTACTTTCCATCCAGCACAACCCAGGCAGACATAGCTCTGTTTGCATGCTTATGCTGTTTCAGACAAGGCCTGGACTCTAGCACAAGGCCCCACGCCTGCATGCAAATGTGTGACGCCTTCCAGTTTTGGCAGACAGCAGATCAAGCAAAAGTATTAAGCTGAGCCATTCATCTAAATGTGTCAGCTGGCCCAGTCTTAGCAGCTGGTGGTGGGGTGAGGTAGGTTGGGCGAGGTCAGGAATGCACTGACTGTAGTTGCTCAACAGAAAGTGTGATGTCGGTTGGTCATTTATGGTGGACACTGTGACGACAAGCAATGATGACAATAATATCTGAACTACTAGCCAAGCCTTATATGCCAAGAGGGAAGGTGACGCACACTTGAGAGTGACCTTATATGTTTACCACCTTGGCCGTGTTGTCCCCTTACAAATTTATGTTATGACGATCTCTGTGAGGCAATGCTCCCAGGAACTCCCTTGTTGTTTGTCACAATTCTGGAAAGGTAGCATGCATGCTAAAACTAGCCTTAGCATTTTCCATTCTCACATTAGACAACCGGCAAGAGGTTCCTATTGGTCACGTCATGAGTTTTTACTGATTGGATACTGATGAGCTATTTAATCATGAAAAGACCAAGTGTAAATGCCCTTCAAGATGGTTTGAGACCAACATGATTACACAGGAAATCTGCATTTCCTTCTAAAGGTTCACGCACCCTGAAATCAACCCTATTCAGCTGAATTACTGAAAAGTGCCATCCCCCATTAGAAAAGCTAGCATCAATATAAGTGTGATCACGTACTGATGAGCAGCTTCATAGACAGGAAGTAAGCGTTCACTTGAACAATGGTGAGCGTGATTCAGAGGTTAGATTTTCTGTTGGATTATCTCTCCTCTGATGGTTCGGTTTAGGGTTGGGTTCGGGCGTCGAGTTAATAAAATATGCATTCGTTTTGTCTGTACTACAACCTTTACAACTAAAAATACAACTCGCTTTTGGTGCCACTCAGTGGACATTTCATAAGGAAACTGGACTTCAAAATAATCCATATGTTCAACGTCACTTCCAACTTTGGCCGCTGGGGGCATTGTTTTACATTTTGGTAAGCACGCATCCCTTTCAAAAGCACTTTCAAGCTACCATTGCCGAATTCACAGTGCGATCAGTCTGTTGAGGTGCATACGTGATGTAACATCAGCATACAGATAATGCCCCACATTAGCATTATTGAGAAAATAACTGATTGGATTAAGTTTATCTGGTACGCTTTTACTTGGCCAAGTATAAATGCAATTCAGTTGATCAAGATAAAGTTACCTGATCAGATTCCATAAACACCTAAATTTATCTCCATACATGACAATGTTGACTTTTTGAAGTTTGTGCTGACTATCATAAAAAAAAGAGGCGATTTAATAAGTTACTGATCACTGAACAGAGCAAAGTAGCTGTGAAGTTGTGGTATTACAGTGTATGCATTTTATCATGGGAGACTGCTGATATGGTGAATTACGTGTTCAGAAAATACCGGGTTCAAGTCAGGACAAATCCCCAAATAGATCACCTCCAAGACTATTCAAGGTTTTCAGACTATGGGAAGCTGCTACATGTAATACAGAGAAGGTTACTGGTGTGGGTTAGCATCAAGATGTTTCAGTAATGACACCTCACTCAGTGTGCAATAACAGTGTACTAATGTTAAGAACACTTCAATTTGTGATGTTCTCTACTTGTAAACTAACCAACAAGCAGGGTTGGGGAGTAACTGGAATTCATATTTAAAATACAAAATATAAGTAACTGTATTTCACTACAGTTACTATTTAAATAATTGGTAATTAGAGTACAGTTACATTCAAAAAGTATTTTGATATGGAGAAGTATTTCAGATGGAAAACATTTATACGTATAAATGATGTGATCCAAAGTGCATTTGAACAGCGGTGAAACACTTTCTTATGATGTGTGACATTCATACGAGCAGACAGAGAAGTACGTTTGAAGTAAATTTAGAGCAGAAAAAATAGAAATAAACCTTGTGTAAATTATCAGCTTTACGCTAAGCTAAAATACTATTTCTAGCCATTTTACATGCACATGTTACCAGACACGATCATATTTTATTATCAAGAAAATTCATGTTGGATCATGATTTCTTTTTTCTAGTAAGATCTTTGATATTAGGGCAGAAATTGTATTCTTGATAATAATTTTTGTATTGTTTTCATGTAAAAATATTTAAAAAATCCTTTAACAAGATCAATTAGGTTTCTCTTGTTTTAGAAACATCACTGCATAAGATATTTAGGTTTTTCAGACAAAGTATTTTTAATGTGTATTTTGTCTTACTGTACTGACAGAGTTTTTATAGTCAAAACAAGTGAAAAAATCCACCAGTTCTGAAGAAGTAATCCAAAGTATTTATACTACATTACTGACCTTGAGTAATCTAACAGAGATGTTACAGATTACATTTTAAAGCATGTATTCTGTAATCTGTAGTGGAATACATTTCAAAAGTAACCCTCCCAACCCTGCCAACAAGTGATGCACCAATGAAAATTCATAAATGTTCAGATACACACACAATTTGAAGAACAACTGGTACTATTAATTGTGTCAGGATTACAATGAGATAACTGTGATAAGCCATATTATCATTGCAAGTAAACATATCCTCGGGTGCTTCGTGCCAGATATGTTAACAAGTATATAAAAATAGACCTCTCCCTGTAATTATCTGGGAGGCACTAGTTGACCTGCTGCACATTTAAAATATTCTGCAATGATACACTGATGTGACTAAACATGGACTGCAAGCCATCAGTCTGTTTGGCTCACAGCTTTAAGAGTTATTAATTGAAAGGTATTCAGAGCATCTTACAGGTTTACAGGTGTGCTCTTCTTCCAACCGAAAATTGTTTCATTTCAACATATTAGACGATTCATAATAACAGTTCAAATTAATTCACAGATAAATATAAAATTATATTTATACACTGTGTATCATTGATATGATATGACATTCAGAAAAAGCATTAGGGTTAATGTCTCATCCATGTGTGGGGTTTCTTTTCATCCAAGGGAGTGGGCTCTCTCACAATTCTGCCCAAAAACACTGCCATGAATAAAGAATGGTATAAAACATCCTGCAAGAGCAAATTCTCCCAATGATCCAGGAGCAATTTGGTGATGATCTGTGCATTCTCCAGCATGATGGAGCACCATGTCACAAGCCAAGAGTGACAATGAAGTGACTCATTACTTTGAAATTTTGGATTCGTGGCCAGGCAACTCCCCGGATCTTAATTCCATAGAGAACCTGTGGTCAATCCTCAAAAGGCGAGTAGACAAGCAGAAGCCCACAAATTGTGATCAATTCCGAGCACTAATAATGCAAGAATGGATCGCCATCAGTCAGGATTTGGCCCAGAAGCTGATATCCAACATGCCAGAGCGAATTGGAGAGATTATGAAGAAAAAGGGTCAACACTGTAAATATTGACTCTTTGCATATATTGAAAGTTTTTGCCAATAAAAGCCTTTAAAACTCATTAAATGCTTATCATTGCTTTCCAGAATACCATAGAAACGTGTGAAAAAATAATCTACAAATACTGAAGCAGCAATCTTTGTAAAACAAAATGTATGTCACTGCCAATACTTTTGGCCACAGCGGTAGACTATTTTATGTAACATTAGTTGCGTACATACACATTGCGTGTTGGTAGAAACAGTTTGTGGTTGTGACCTTATCCTTTTTTAATTTGTGTAATTCTTAGGCCACACCGACACTAATCCAGATTCATTTGAAAACTCAGTTTATCAGTTTCCTAACGTCATAGTTTTCCAAAGTATAGGGAACTGGAGATTTGGAATGGAAATTGGAAGTTTTCAGTGGAGGAAAAGGTTGTTCTTGTGTGGATGAGAGGCATAAAAATAGCTAAATTAATGTATTTTCAAACGAAAATGTGTTAGTGTGGACATGGACACTATGCTAAGTTTCAGACGAAGTCAGAGGTGGGAATATTCAAGATGAAATTTCCCACTTCTGACCTCAGTGCGTTCCAGTCAATCACAAGTCACGTTCACATGAGCATGCCTAAACACATGCACAGTCTTCCAGATGCTTCCAGAGGCACTAACTGAAACATCTTCTTGTACATTTATTGTATATTGCATATACAAACAGTGGAAATACTTTAAAGTTTGTATTCATGCTTTACAAAACCCAGCTCCGGTTTATGCTCAGAGGTAGCGTCATCTTGATGAAAATTGCGCTACTCGCTGAAATCAGGGTTAGTCAGATGTCCGACTTCAAGTGGTGTTCCAGTCATTATTTTTAAGTCAGAGATGGGAAAATCCATAGTTCCGAGATGTCTGGAATGCAGCATTCGATTTGGTCCACATACACACTAATCTGTTTAAGACTGAAAGCTCCGTTTTCGGTTTCCTAACCTTGTCGTTTTGTAAAGTGTGCAGTAGAAGACACATTTTTCCAAATTCTCCATTTTAGTGGAGGAAAATGTTGGTCCAGTATGGATGACGGGCATAAATGTAACAAAATCTATGCTTTTCCAACCAATTCTAAAATTCATGCCTTGTAATGCTTTTGCAGCTGTTCGCCTATCAACAAATGAGGAACTGAGAGGCAAAGAGGAGAATTTATTTGCTTAAACAAATGACACTTTTCCTTTGAGATGAAGTGATATAGGAACACCCAGATTTCCTAGTATGAGCACTGGCTCACTGCCCAAACAAGAATCTTAGATTAAACTTTAAAATATGTATTGTTTTAATAATTTCAGTGTTTTACACTATTAACTTGACCAATTCTTGAGTCTTAAAAACCTTGATCAAATCTTACAAAATAATTATAAAATACTTTTAATATTGGCTGTGGTATTTCTGAAATGATTAATCAAGCAACATAAAGCCAATTTTTAGTGATCAATCTCCACTGACACTGTGCAGTTTAGTTCAGGATCAAGGTTAACTTGTGTCGAGGAAACAATCAATGTTTTAGTCCTAGATTAATTCAGCCTTCTCCAAGAACACCTCCACTTCATAGAGGTCATAAGCTGATTCACATTGCCGCTGGGTGAAAAGTCACAAAGTAAACAATCTCATTAGCCCACATGTAAATGCTTTACCGGACAGACACAATTGAACTCTCTGTGGTGAACTCGACTGACAATGTGAAATGAGGAAATAAGCAACAAGCACATTAGCCAGGAAGAGCCAGCGAGCGGACGAGGGAGACTGCTGCTCTGAGAGCAACAGGAATTAATAGCATTCTTGTGAAGTGTAAGGTTCTATTTTTAATGTCTGATCGGACGCAAGATGACCAAGCCTCCTACGTCACAGATGGAACAATTTGGCTGCAGTTAAAAGGGCCAGAGTAACCTACAATATCAATGATTAGATTACCACAGCTGGCTAAAGAGCAGATACAGGCGAAACGTCAATGTGCCACGCAGCCCCCGTGCATTGCCTCTCTCCAGAGGCCGTGTTCTGATTAAATTAGCCTAACGTGGGAAGTTGCTAATCCAAGTCAACCCAGGATTAATTCTGCAGGACATCAACAGTACATGGGAGAATGTGTGTTTGAGTGTGGGCTGGTGAGTGGGCGGTGGATAACGAGGGTTTGTTGAGAACAAACAAACCTTCCAGAGCAGAGGCCCACAAAGATACATGTGATATTCTGTTTGCTTGAAATGAAATGTGGATTAATGAAAACCAATACTCTTTCAATTTAGCACATGGGTTGTGCCTGTAAGATGTAACAAATCAAAAATGAAAAACTATTGTCATCACTTCTGGGTGGACTATGCCTTTAAGGGACAAATTCTGTTAAAGTGCCAGCTCTAAGTTTCCATACTGAAGTGCCTTTGAGAACTGGTTCATTTATAACAGTGTGGTCAGGCTCTGCAGGAGATTACTTATGCAAGTCAATAAAAAAAAAAAAACAATATGACTAAGCTACTTAGGTACTTCACTCGTTTTTAAGGTAGGCAATGTTTTAACTGTGTCAAATATTAACACAATGTAGTTTGACATATATGTGGGGATAACTTGTTTACTTGCTACTATATGTCTAAAACAAACATTTTATATACCTAAGAAAGATACAATGTCAATAGTCTCGTAAATTAACAGGCACTTGTGGCAGAAATGCCACCAAAATGTACAAAAATATATCGAAATATAACTGAATTCCAAATATTGTAGGCAAAAAATGCCCACGCAAAGAGTTCCCGTCTTTTATTAATAATATCGGATATATATTTAGATTTTTCACTGACCATAATTTTTTTTCCCACAGTCCGGTTCCTCACACCATCACATGCAAAGGTGGGCTCTCCACTTCAGTCAATCCACATCAGTTCGGTACTATACTCCTGCATTAAATTTCATAACCATTCGCCCCTCTTGTTCAAAATAAACTGTCCTAGCGGGTAACACTCTCGCTCATGGTGCTGTACTATAATTCCCTGCCCTGTTTTTTAGCTAGAGGCTAAAAGTGCGCAAGGGATTGATTTTATATAAAGAATGTATGAGAAATCACAAAAATTATGTATACAAATGCTACAATTGACTTAATAATAATATCTCAATATGTTAAATAACCAAAATGTTAATTAAGACTTTATTATTACAATGGTAATATAGTAATAAATATACAGAATAACCACTTTTAGTGTTTGAATCAATCATAACTATAATTATCTCACTGTGTGAAATATTCATTTTTGCCCTATTTTATTCAGTTGGCATGTAGGAGTTGATAACAGTTTTCTTAATAATCTCATTCCATATCTGGAGGATAAATTACCTCCGCTATGATATTGCATTATATTAGTTTTGTACAGTATGTAAACCCAATAGCCAAAATACATACATGAATGAGAATAAACTTGAAATAGTAATGAGTTTCAGTCACAATACACATTATGTGGTTTAGGTACGATTTAGAGACATTTACAGTGTTACAAATGGCTATTTCTATTTAAATAAATGTTGTATTCTTAATATTTTCTGTTTGTCCAAGAATCCTCTTGCAGCAATGCAGGTCTTTGGCATTTAGAAGCCGCTAGTTTAGGACTTGTGAGGAGTCTGTTACTCAAACTAGAGACTGTGATTTACTTGTCTTTTTATTGTGCATCTGGGCCATCCACTTCCCTCTTTATCTTGGTTAGAGCTTCGTTTTTAAAACAGTAATGCATGGAATAGCCTTCATCGCTCTCTAAAACAATAGACTTTAGGAGAATATAGAATATCAGGAGAAATGTGTTTCTTTTTGCCTATTTTTGAAACCAAATTTGACTTGCAAGTGTAAAGCATCTTGTAAGAAATCAATACCTCAGCAAATGGGGGGGGGGGGAACATGTATTGTGAGTTCTACATGGTAGCGCAACCATTTTCAATTGTTCTAATAATAAGAACATTTTCTTGAGTACCAAATTATCACTTTAGAATGCTTTTGTAAGGAACAGGTGACACACTATATGTTTGCCATCACGGGTAAAGAAAAAATGGAATAAAACCACTTAAAACAATGATTTCAAAAGGTAATAATTTGCAATTAATCATTTTGGCGGTATTTTTGATACATTTAATGCATCCTTGGTGAAAGGTAGCATCAATTTCTTTCAAGAACAAAAATGTCTGTGTTCTAAAAATGGAAGAGTATATCCTATATATATAATTTTCATAAATTAACTTGTAACTTATTTACTATTACTTCTACTTGTACTCAAGAGACTATTTCTTCAGTATGTGGCAGGATGAATGAGGCACAGACAAACAGTTCGCAGGTGCACGGTCCCACAAGGGGTGTTTTATTGAGCCAGTAAGCAATAGTGAGAGGATGAGACTTAATAGTACACGGTGTCTTCAGTGCAGGGACGGGGTGAGCATGCTGCAATTTATGTGCTCGTGAATCCCGTGTGCAGTGAAACTTTCCCGAACTCCGTGCTGTCAACAGTCGCTGGAGCTTGGAATTAAAGGAGACAGAGAAGAGGGTTAGCGCCATTCTCTGGAGTCTTCACTCACTGTCTTCCTCTTCCTACGGCGTTTAAATCCTCTCCAGCTGACTGATCACTAGTGAGGCCAATCAGCGTCTGCATTCCAGGATTTGCAATTGTCCTTGTGTTCTGGACAGCAATTCCGAGTAAACTTCCCGTCACCTTTGAAGGAATGCAATGTGAAGGTTGTACAAAATAACAGTTTACTTTAACAATGCAATAAAAGTGTATTGCAGTCACAACAACACTGCTACAGCATGGGCAGCCATCTTGAATTTTTTTTGGGTTGAATGGATCACATGACTGTCACATGACAAAAATACGCAATTGTTTTCAGATATATCCATTTTTCTTATTCCCATTTTCCCTTGGGAGAGTGTTTTCGAAAAGCTCAGTTTTCACTGGACAAAAACACCATCAAAACGTAGAGAAAAAGATTTGTTTTCAAGCAAAATCGTATTAGTTTGGACGTGGCCTTAGCCATGATTTTAGCAAACGACCTCTCCATATCATAGCTTTATCTAAAACACAATCTGAGATCATTAAGTGCACTGGGCCTTTTCAACTCTGCTTTTGATGTCAAAACGCAAACAGTCATGTTTAAGCTGGTAAGAACTGCTGTAAAGCTGTTTACATGCAATGAATCTACGTGAGCCGATTGGTTGCTTAAACCGTTCTTACGCTGGAAGTTTTTTTTAATAAGCTGATTTTTTATTGTTATCAGCATATTACTGTGCATGTAAATACTCTCACTGTCTCAGTCAATATAGGCAACTCAATGAATACTTTTGTTTTTGTGAATAAATACACCTGCCGAAGTGAGTATGCAGTGTATACTTCTTAGCTTTATAGCTTCATAACCTTTTCACCTGACTTGGGTGTAACATTGTGGTTGTGAAAATGGCTCTTGTGTAATTGCTGTATTCCCACAGTACTCATCTATCCCTAACTTCCTGATAACAAACATGCGAACCATGACCATAAGCACTGACACAGGCTTGTTATAATACTTCCCCTTCTGTTTCAGCAAAGGAATCAGGTAAACAACAATTGTAATGGGCTGACGGATAAGGACTGTTGAGAATTTCTCAAACATAAACATTTGAATGAGAGTAACTTTGTTGGTTTGGAATGCTGTTCACCCACATATGCAAGGACGCCTACACTTGTCCCATATTTGAATACACACACATATATATATATGATACTTTTGATCCTTGACCCATTGTATTTAAATAGTTCTGACATGAATACTGCTAATTGATTCAACTGAATGCTGTACAATTGGCTGGAGCAAAAGCCTCCTCAACCTACTTCACTTTAGGGTGGGAATGCAGCTTAATGTCTAGATCACTTACTGTCTGCATTTTTGAATTATTCATATAGAAACTGTAAATTAGGTTCAGGTTTATGGCCTCCACCTTGGTGCGTCAGTGCTTCCAAAAAAATGGCGAGGCTAGGTGTGAAACAGAATGTTTCTGGGAGTCTATTAAACAATAAGATATTGCTGTATTGTAGAATATTTTGGATTAAACTAATCCTAACTAATTAGGTGTTTACAGTTTTAAATGCTATGATGCTATGAAAATGCTACGCTTTTTTATTTTTTAAGACATTCTTATTTTTAATGGATTATTTTGTATGTGTTGTATTTCGTTTTGTACAGTGAATATACGGGTAGATCAGGGCTATTTATTAACTGAATCTAATTAAATCAAGGGTAAGGGTATTGCCATGTTGGGGCGTGTTGTTATGTATTTTAAATATTATATTCAGACAATTTATTAATTACAATATTTGTTGAACAAAACAATGGAATTAGTTTGGTTTCATACTTGTTTACATTTGTTCTTGCATGTCCATTGTGACCACATACGGTGTGCCAGTATGAACAAGTCATATTACATATGACGTGTATAGTTTTATGTGTTGAAATATAAGTAGTTATTTTAACATCTCGCCATACATTTCTCATATTTTTTGTGAGACTGGATATCTCTAATGATATATTCAAGAGGCGTCACAAACTTCCTGAGTTTAAACGTCTACAAAAGTTGTTTACCGTCCGCTTCTCTCGTATCCAAGCAATGTGTTTTCCTGGACTGGTTGCCCAGTTACCTCTTTATGTCGTCATAACATCGTTACACCCCTTCTACATCAAAGGCCTTATCCACGTTTACAGTAGTTAAGGTGGCTCGGATCGTATAATTTCGCTATTTCAGTATTCCGTCAACCAAAAAAGTCTCGTTTACACTCTTAAATTTCACCTGAGAGGAACTACTGATAAAAATGAATACAGTGTTATGAAATTCATGTAAAATAAATTTAAAAAATCCAAAAAAAATGAAACATCGAGGACGTCTTCGTTTGTCCAGGGAGGAACCGTCGGCCTGGGGAAAGTCTCGCGAGAGTCGCACGCAACATCAAATACACTGTTTGTTGTGTTTATTTTGGTTCCTACATGTACCCCAACCACTAGCTCTAACTATAAACTTAAGCTTACCCCTAAACATACCCCTAACCCTAATCTTAATAACAACAAATTGAACTATCGCGAGATTTACCCTGCCTGACGGTTCCCTTCTAGAAACACCCGCCGTCTGAATTATTCCACCTTAAATCACATGCTGACACGGCAAAGAGCCCAGTCTCCACCCATTGTGAACAGCTTTGTAAAGAGGTGTTATACTTCTTGAATGCTGTCACACGGGGTAGTTTTGGATAGAAGGAAGGAACATTGGGATAGACTTTGGATTTAAGCCGGTGTCTGCACGAGGACTGCTGGTTGAATTGACACAAAAGCACGCGGGCTACACAATTTGTAGTAGGCTAGTAGACTTCCTGGACATCTTTTTTTTTTTTTTTTTGGACAAATATAAACTATTTAATAAATCATTCTATACATGCCAAAACTAGGAAACATTGTGGGGGATTCTGAGATATTGTCGCGAAACTTTGAGGTTTTCGCCACAATAATTGGTAAGTGTCAGAGTGTTACATTTTGAGAAATGCGCCGAACTTTCTATGCAGAAGCTTTTGGTTTGTTGTCCTTTCATAATTTAGTTAAATTCACATTTTTGGCTTTCAGTTTTAGGGATTGCTAATGACATAAGTTCTGTTAATTGTTTTCATTTTAAAAATATTTTAGAACATTTAATTTGTATAATAGGGCATATTCTGGCTACTCTAAACGCGATTGATTTCACCGATATAACAAATATATATATTTCCTTATGTTTCTGCTTGTGTTGAGCATGTGGATTAACTGGGACTATTTACATTTGTAAATTTAAATATAATGTAAAACAAAAACAAGTATCTGTAAGCTTCCTATTTTTATAAATGTACATTATACTCAAAATATGTTGTTTGGATTTACTACGATTAGGAACTCGGTGTGAACGATGCCTCTTTTCACCACTGGTAGGCGCTCGAGTATTTTGCTGGTTTCCTACAACTAAAAGCGATTAAAGCAATATACACATTATAATGCCAACGCTTGTAGCGCGAGACATGCATTTCGCAATGCAATCACATACAAGTTATTTTTGTCTGTCGGTACAATGTTCGATAGCCTTACAGAGATAAGATGTGTTATATCAGAGCTGGTCTTCAACCTGCAGACGTGTGCAGACTGTAGCTTACAGCATATTTGGCACGAGATCATGGCCATTGACGTAAGTGTCAATTTGTGTGTCGCCCCAAGGGATAGTTATTTTACTGTATGGCTGGGACGCGACGTTTCCTTAAGAGCATACTGTCTTTTACGGGCGCTATTTTGAATAGAGATAACGATAACCGTAAAACATGCTTTCAAACGTATGCTAAATGCGAATATAATGTATATTGACATATATACTTAAATCAATGTATTTGGAAAATATTTTTGTGCAATGCGATCAATATTTAGTTTCAAAGTACTATAAGTGATACTGGCATGAATTTGTTTACGTACAATATTACACACAACAAAAGCAATGACATTAACAAGAAATATACAAAAATAACAGAAACGATAAACAATAACTATATGCAATAAACATTTGTATCAATACATTTTATATTGTTGATAATGCGCACAAAAACGTTAACTGGGCTATACAGTACATATTCGGGAGACTTTCTGACAGATTATATCATGAATGGCTGGAACTCCAGTGTTTTAAGCCGTTCACAGCACGTGATTCGCGAGAACCGATTCCGTTCATTGATTCGATCAAGCCGATTCGCGAAGCGTTCGTAGATCACTGAACTACCGCGTGAGAACTCGATGAGAGAAAACTGGAACTAAACAAAACAACATTTGACGCAGTGTGTTTTCAGATGTTTGAAAGTTGGAAAATGTAATCAGAATCTCAAGTAGAGTGATGAAATTAAACAAATTAAAACCAATTCAAACTTAAAGGGACAGTTCACCCCACAATTAAAAAATTCTCCTCATTTAGAAGAAGAAAATGACTTAAATATTGATCTGTTTCTCACCCACACTTATCAAATCGCTTCTGACTATATGGATTTAATCACTAGAGTCATATGGATTACTTTTATGCCACTTTTATATGCTTTTTGGACCTTCAAAGTTCTGACCTTTATTCACTTGCATTTTATGGACCAACAGAAACGTCTTCGTTTGTGTTCAGCAAAAGAAATAAAGTCATATACATTTGGAATGGCATGAGGGAGAATTTTTGGATGAACTATCACTTTAATATATATATCTTCATCGAACAGCACGGCGACAACAGCCACATTTATTTAACCGCCGCTCTTGGAGTTCTGGGAACACTTTTGAGTGATGAATCAAACGAACCGATTCGATAGAATCGTAGTTCCCAACGGCATTTAAACCTCGCCCACTCAGATTGGATTCGTCCTCAATGAAGAAAGCGATGTGGGGGAGAGATAGGGGTGTGGCTTCCTCTCCACGTGAGAGAGCAGCCCGCCCTCCCATTGGCTACACACAAAGACGTCATTACGTGCGCCTCCTCTGTTAGGGTAGAACGGCAGAACTTTTGTGGATGAATCAAAGCACAGTGGAAGCGAGAAACGGTGAAACAACGGTCATTATTATGCGCGTTTCAGCGGAGTTTCTCTTCGCGATGAGGGCTGTGCTTTAAAGGCGTCAAACAGTCGGTGTTAGAATCGTCCGTTCGCGAGCACTGCCACCGAAAGAGGACTAGTTTACAGAATAAGTATTTTATGTACCAGAGGTAAAGCAGCGGGTTGTTTGCGCAGTAGCCAAGAATTAAATGCTTGATAGCTTCTGTGTTATTGAATAGAAGGACCGTAACGTCACCAAACAGGAATACTCATTGGGAAATCAACTGGGAATATTTTTTAAGAGACTTCACAAAGATATTCTCCCTCATATAATAATAATACTAATAATAAACAAACAACGGGACCCAAGTGAGATACCCAGCCCTGTCCGTCCGGCATCCATAGACCCTCTCTCCTCTATAACGCAGGCTATCGAATGGACCAGCATCCGAGCGCCCGGAGCTGCAGCACTCGCGGAGCTGCGCCGTCCTGTGAGAGCGTCACCGGTGAGCCCCCCATGAATTTGTACATCCACTCCACCACCGGCACACGCTTCGAGCTCTCCCTTCCCGTAGAAGAGACCGTGGAAGGACTAAAAAGAAGACTTTCTCAAAAACTGAAAGTGCCCAAAGAAAGGCTCGCTCTGCTGCACAAAGAAACGTGAGTATTGCTGACGATTGTCTAATCTCGTGCACTGTTAGATGTTTTTAACAATGGGAAAGAGGGCTAAGAGGAGGTCACAGAGTGGGTTTTGGCAGGGCAGTTAATCATATGCTTCCTAATGGAGATTTTAAGCCACCCCAGACTGCAGACACCTGCACCTTGGAGCTCTATAATGGTATTTTATTGTGCTTTGGCAGCCCACAGCCTCTTTGATGCAAAAGTGAAAGTGATCTATGCATGCACTTGATTATGTGTTGTTGAATTCATTACAATGGGCATGGTTTGCACAAGCAACCTGCATCACATTATTTCACCTGCAACCTGGGGCGTAGATTCCGGGGGGAATGGGGGAAGGTAACCAACCAATAATCAAAACAAGCAAGTGCAAGTACAACACCCCCCCCCCCCCCCCCCATTGTTTATACCATGATCAATGGAAACATGGGTAAATGTTAAACGTTTCAGTTTCTAAGGCTCAGAAGTGTGCAGACTACTACATATGAATAAAATGTCATAATCTCAAGCTGCTTTGCTTGGTTACAGTATGCATGGCATTTGTAATTATCATTTTAAACTGGATGCTAATGCACATATGATTCCTGGTGGGAGTCACACTGGTTTGGGTGTTAGAATATTCTAACTGCATGTTAAAGAAAAAGAGGCGCAATGTTAGTTTCAGTGCAGTTTGCACATTGCCTAACAATTACACATGGGTGGTGGAGCTGGAAGGTGAGGGAGAAGCTCTTTGTCACTTGCAAATGACCCTAACAGTTGCATTGTTTGTGCTTTGAATTGGGCGGATTGAAAAGCCCTCACAAGTAATCAGCACCAAATTACATCATCCTTTTAAAAACGAAGAGAGTCGCTTAATCTCCTCTTGTTTGGTTAAGCCTCCAGGCCAAGTGCTCAGTGCCTTTGTTCGGCAGGAGGTGGTGACATTTAGCCCAAGCACATGTGTACACATTAATGCCAGTAGGACAGATTTTATTTAGGGATTTGTGGGTTTAAATGTATATTTAGACCATCTTTTTGTAACATTTGGCTTTATGCAGGTGTTTTTCATCTGAACAAGCACTTTTCTAGATCAAAATCAGAGCTGCTTAAACACCCTTTGTGATTTCAATCTGTTGTTGTAGGTGGCTACATTTTTTTTCTAAAGTAAACTTATTTTTTTAAGTTACACTGACTAGTTACAAGTAAATTTTAATCCTTTGTGATTAGTGCTGCACGATTAATCATATCGCAATCGCGATGTTAGCCTGTACGATTATATGACGGCAAATGCTGTGATTTTATTAAATAAATAAGTGCATGTTTGGACGTGACAGCCCATTCTCTCTGAGAGCCGTTTGCCCATTTTCTACACCGCTAATAAAAAGATGACCAGTCAGTCTCTCTTTAGGGAGTCATGTCATGCGAGTTTCCGGTGTTCAGCGTGGAGATCTGGTGAAGATGGACGCCGAGCAGACCGACACTGAACTGGTGTCCAGAAAAAATAACACAGAAACACAGATCACAGCTTGGCGATATGTCTTTATTTCATTAATAATTAAAGTTAATATAATACGGGAGCGTGACATGTAAATAAGCACAAACTCCAAACTGTCATTTTCTGTGCGAGATTTTCAGAGCTGCTTCAACCAGTCGCGGAAGAGACCCAATCTGAGCGGGAGTCGAGACCGGGAGAGATTTAAAGTTCTGCCGGCTGATGCGCGCACTTAACATGGAGACGCTCGTCTCTCACCCCCGCTGTCTGCAACGTGTTGCAACATTGATGAGCTCATCATCATCTTATGTGAAAAATAACATTAAAATTACAACAACAATAAAATGTGTGTGTGTAAAATATATATATATATATATATATATATATGTAGGGGAATCGACTGGAATCTCGGTTATTTTTCTACATAAGTTCCTTTGTTTTGGCCAGACTTGCATCATTTATTTAAGCGCAAGGGCTTCACGTTAATTTCACAAAGCCGCAATTTTGTACATGATAATTTCAAGTTGGTAGTACTCAAATTATATATTATTATAATTATTATTTTTTATTCCAAAATGTGACATTTCAAGTACTGACTAATTCCGACCACTATAAACAAGATAGCTATTGATATTTACAGTGATTAGTCTAGTAGAACAAAAGACATACACACATACAGGGCAGCTGCCTGTAGATCTCTCTCTCTCCCGAACTGTCGCCTCCGGCTGCCTTTATCCCTCTCGTCTGCTTGATTAGCCTGATTAGGGGCCGGGCTGCATCATCATGGCCTGGCCCCACCTTCCTCCTTGCCACAGTATATTTAGATCAGGTTTAGAGATGTCAGGCAAAATGAAAGCCTCAGTCACCTTTAACCTTCATTGTATTGAAAAAAAAAGATGCAATTAAAATGCATTTGACTGACTATAACCTGCTAACAACATCTCCTTTTGTGTTTGACGGAAGAAGCAAAGTCGTATGGGTTTATAACAGAATGAGGCTAAATTAAGATTTTACAGTGAACTATTTCTTTAATAAACTGTACAATCTCTTAGATGTGTTTGTTTTTTCCCCATATTGGGAGATTTGAAGTCTAATATCTGTCTCTTTCTCCTCTTTAGACGCCTGAGTTCAGGAAAGCTTCAAGATTTGGGTATAACAGATAGGAGCAAGTTAACGTTGGTTCCAACAGTTGAAGCAGGCCTAATGGTAAGGAGTGCTACATTTATCTTTGGTCCTGCATGCCATTGTAGAGATTGCATGAGACTTACTACGGCTGCTCGATTATAACAAAAACACCATTGTCAAATATTTCCCTTCAAATTTATATAAAATGTATATAAGTGTAATAAAATTTACATTAAAATAATTATTTGGGGTCGAATTCCTGCATGCCATTTATTTAATGTAAGCCAAACATCCAAAGCAATCCGAGAACAGTTTTTGAATTATATTTGTTAGTCATCTGCTCATTGTCTTATTTAGAAGCATGAAAAACCAAACTGTTATTCAAATTTGGAATAAATAATACACAGAAATTAGCAACGGACTTGTCCGTGATTGGTTACAATGCTCAACTGCTGCAAAAAATACACTTTAAGTAGAAAGTTAAATAAAAATGTTCACGTTTCATGATTAGTTTATTGTGGTAGCTGTCATTTTTTATTAATTATCCAATTAATTGTGTAGCCCTAACATTTACCCTGCCATAATGTCTCTTTCTCAAGTCTCAAGCATCAAGACCTGAGCAGTCAGTAATGCAGGCCCTGGAGAGCTTGACCGAAAAACAGGTAAGGTTTCATTCTAATAAGTAAATGTTTGAATTACTCAGTGGCCTATTACATTGCACAGTTGTGTGCACACTCATCCTAATTGCTAGGGCAGTGATGAACACCCCAAAGGATTGTTTGTATGTTTTTTAACTTTCTACTTGTCAAGATGTTGTGCTGACACATAGGGTAATGGGATATAGATGTTGCCCTCTTAAGCTTTTAACTTTAAGACCTCCAAACACTTGCCATGCATATTTTAAGAAACACCTTCCAGTTTCCAGGCAACATCTGTGAGGTAAGCCCCACCTAGTAGCCACTTCAGACCCACACCTCACCTTTCATATGAATGAATATCTGAAACTACAATTTTATGTGTCGGATAGACAGACTATCATTATGTTGCTGTGAAGTTTGTGGCCATAATATCTTTCATATACAATTGAAATGCACAGAAATTGAGGGAGATGCTGACTAAAATTTATATTGGTGTTCTTGACAAATACTTTTATAGGTAGTTAAAAGGATAGTTCACCCAAAATGTATATTCTGTCATGATTACTCGACCACATGTTGAATTTCTCTCTTCTGTTTAACACAAAAAGTGATGCCTGGCTGAATGTAATCTCAGTCACAATTCACTTACATTTTTATCTTTCATTCACTCTTTTTTCCATACTATGAAAGTGAATGGGGACTGAGACTATAATTTTGCCTAACATCACCTTTTATGTTCCACGGATGAAAGAAAGCCATATGGGTTTGCAATTGAATGAGTAATGACTGAATTTTAATTTTGAGGTCAACTATTCATTTAAGAGTGGGATTAAAATGTCAATGCTCTGCACTTTAAAGTTGACAAAACGCACACAAAATTTACAGATGAAAAAAAAGAGGGGACCTTGCTGCTAAATTAGTTATTTTTATTGAAAATATATAATAGTATGTATAATATAGATGGTTAATAGGATATTTTGAATATTATAGCTCTAGCAGATATTTTGGGAATTCCTGGGTTATGTTTTTGTGTGTGTGTGTGTGTGTGTGTGTGTGGAGATATGAGTGTGCTTGTGTAAAAGAGGAAAGAGCTGATCTGTAGTGATGACATAGAAGAGGTTGTGTGGGTATAGGGGGGAGGGTAGACAGGATAGTGCACCACTCTTATCATTCAATATGCCTTCTCCTGGCAGCTGCAGTGTCTCCTGTTTCTATAGAAAAGCTTTTTAGCCAGTTAAAAGCAGCTTGGTTCTTGCTTATGGCCTTTCCCATCACAAAATGTCTTTTTGCAGTTACATGCAAATGTTAATTTGCACTTTTCTCTGATCTAATGTTCTATTGTAGGCAGCTAAGTGTGCCATCTGGTCTTGCATGAAAGGGCCCGGTTTTAAAAAAAATAATGTTGCCGCATTTTGTCATCTTTTATTTGTAACTTCACAGTGACAGGCAAGAACTGAGTCAGTAACATTGTCAAATATGAAACCTATTCCTCTTTCAGAACTGAAATTGGTCAACACAATTGTGCGTTAATATGCTTTTTAGATGAGCACTCTTATGCAACAACTCTAAAGGCTAGGATATGCTTTGTTCCGTGTGCCGTTCCATCTCGATGACGGTTGAGTGCTCAGCCTTTCGAAGTATACTCTTTTGACCGTGAGTTCATACGGGTATTGCACACTATGACTGCTTCGTAATGCTCTTTAGTACAGTCAATGGCAGGTGCATGTGCTGACAAAGCACAGAGACACGCACGGACTGTCCTTGTATCTAGAAAAACTAGGCTGCTCATGGACAGTATGTGCGGTTCTGTGCTGATGACGAATTTTGCATCTTTTGCGCAGTGCATGAGATATACCGGAACTTAGAAAACCAAAGTATACTTTGGTCTTACGATGTGATCTGTGCTCAGCGATACCTACCCATCTTGTCATGTTGTTCCAATATATGTTGCTGGAATAGATGGAGGAGAAAAGGTTGTCTATAAGAAAAGAGATTCATAAAGTTACAGTTGACCACCACATATTTAGCAGAATTCCAAGAGCTACAGTAGTGGAGTTCTAAGATGGTTTCCAGGGAAAGATCTATCTCAGATTCCTTGTAACCAGACGGAGTGTTTTATGGAAAGGGAAGGCTAGCAATTATTGGAATGGCATTTTACCCTTGTTACTTCAGCCTCACAGCTTTTTCTTGTCTTTAATTTAAAGCCTTTGGGGTTTTCCATGTCTATACGTAGTCTCCAGTTTTTACCCTCTCCGTCGTTAAACTGGAAGAATGGAATAACATGGAGGTTCTCAGTTTGAGCTCATTTGGCTTTAAGAGAATTCCGTTAATTGAAAAATGCATTTTTCTGCACCATAGTTGATGGATCAATCATCTTCTTAAGCATTAAAATGCCACTTTTGTATTTCAGGAGTGCTTTGTTGCAAGTAACTCTGCCCATCAAGTAGAAATAATGACTAGTGTCTGATTCTTCCGGCAACAGAGTTAGTTAATTAGCAGTTTCTTCGCTAACCCGCCTTTAAAGGCAGGTAGATCGCTTTCTTTGTCCCTGGGGAATAACAAAGCAAATTGTTTCCACAAGTAAGCGCCTGGTCTCAGTGCCACACTAGAGATGTTTTCCTGTCATAACTCTCCACCCTCCAAACACCCACCTACCCACTTTAGAATGGTGCCTGTGTGCCTGTCATTGTGTCTGAAAATGGAAAGATGCAAATAACGGGATCCAACAATATAGGGCGAGTCGCCTCTCAGCCACCCATCTCTTCATTTCCACCCACCCAACCCCCTCCCCCCTGTGGGAGAAAGGGATGGAAATCCAACTGAATTTGTCAAAGAGGCCAAAGCAGTGAGCTGGTCACAGTGATGTCACATTTCATGAGGGTCTGAAGTGTGTATTTGATTATCAGGAAGGACAGTGATGAGTCAGAAACCAGATATAGATTGAAGATGAAAATAGAGGCGGAGTGATGACGCATCATGCCTAGTGGCATGCTCTGAAGGAAATAGATGACCTTCGTTCCATATCCAGAATGATTTTTTTTTTTGATTTAGCAAATATTTGAAAAGGCAGGAATTGGTGTGTTGTGTGAACAGCTGGCACATTGGTGGGGTGATTCATTTATCAGCGTTACCCTGATCAGCGATAAGGGCCGTTTGTATGTGTGTTTGCACGAGGAACACTCCCGATCCAAGTGGGACTAGGTTGACGTGGGCAATCACACAGATTTGTGACTTCTTGATTCCCAACCGCTTTTGTGATTGAAGTGCTTGGTTTCGTGACTGAACTGAAAATGAGAGGGGGTGGGGCCTTTGTAGATGTTCTCATTTGCTGATAACCAAGCCAACAGCCTTTTTTAATTAGGTGTGGACTCCTCTTCTGTACTGAGCTATTTCTGTTTTTAGCATTGATCCTTATGTATTCGTCCTTCATAGACTTCCAGTTATCTTGTCTCTTGATAAAAGAGTTTTTCTGCAACATTTTTTGCAAAATGTTTTTAAGTCATCAATTAACTCTGAGTCCCGTGATTGTAGATATTTTGACTCATGTTGGCTGTAAAGTGTGACACGTCTGTTTTGAATCAGTCTCTCGCCTACCCAGATTAATCTGTTCGGTCATCTGCGGAAAAAAAGGCGTTACGCTTTCACAGTGCATATTTTTGATGGTCACCCAGAGCTCAGAGCTTGAGGAAAAGTGGACACCGTAGAAGCTGAAAGCAAAGTCTAAAGTGAATTGCTTCAGGGTCTCAAAAGGTTTTGGTCCTGCTGTTCAGGACTGATCAAATTCAGCCTTTACCTGCTGAATCTTCCGCATTCAATCCATGTCCATCTCTATGTAGACCTTTATGTCAAACCTCCTCAAATTGGATCTTTGAAGAAAGCCTTCTTATGATTTGGAGAAAGATGCTAGCTTTAGTTATTTAAAAGATCTTTATATTTCATCCCCCCCTACGTTTTTAGTGCGTCTACCTGCCGGTCGATGGTGGGGGTTTTGATTAGTGACCAGTCATCTTTTAGTCATGCATGGTATCGAAAGAGGCTGTTTTCTGATTTGACCCCTTCAAAGGTGGGAGTTTTCAGCCTGCAACTAAACATCAACTTGGTGCTGTTCCGAGCTTCTGCCCTGCATCTTCCATGCTACAGAAGAAACACTTGCAAATGAGTTCCTTGAACAGCAGGGGCCCCAATAAATAAAACTGTCTGCTATAGAGTTGGGAGGGGGGGTGGAAGGAGCCAAAGGCGTACGTTCACTGAATATTTCATCAGCATCCACCGGCATCCTCACTGCTGACACCCCCCACCTTACCCCACCCCCTCACTCTCGCTACAAGGTTTCTCCCCAGCCCTCCTCCCCTGTCTCCCCTTATCATGTTTTCTTTCTCTCTCCTTCACTTGCTTTTCACTGCATAGCAACCATAGCCCACTGCAGTGTAAAGATAAAGGAATGTTAGAGCTATTCTTTTGCAGGTAAAGCAGTGTTGATTCGCCCACAAGTGTGCAATTCTTGTTAATAGTAACTTGTCGAAGACATGCAGTAAATTCATATCTGCCTTTGAGTGACTCGTGAGCAGGCATAGACAGAATCTGTAGACATTTTCACATTTTCTGCACTGATTTTGGGGAAAATTTGCATAGTGGTCATTTAGTTCCAAGCCCATTTAAAAAGAATCCCGGTCTGTCTTTTTAATGAAATGGCAGTGAATAGTGCCTCACTTTATGTCTTAAAAAAAAACAGCCAAAATTTTCATATTAGTTCGTGGATCTTGCGCAGTATATTTACATATGCAAATTTAACCTGAAATGGAGAGAACCTACAATTTAGGTAATTATTCATTGAAAATGTATATGTCCATTGCGCATTCATTAGCACTGTGAGAGAAGCACTTTAACACGCTTCTCTCATGCAAATACAAATTGTTGTTAAACAGAGCTGAGATTACTACATTCTTATTGATTACTAAACACATAATCAAATTAGCCAAAAATGTAATTAACAGGCAAGGGGCGGGGGACTCCTAGAACTTCAGTGATGGCAAACCTGTGTAGCTTTCTGCAGAGTTCTGCACATGCAAACTCAATGTAGTCCTGCTCATCTGAAAATGTGTCCTGCAGTTTGTCCTTTTTCTATTTAATTAGGGCAGAAACGGTGGACCCAGGTAGGCATCTGACTACAAGGGCATTTCCAAGCCAATGTCAAGAGCTCTCTGTAGAACTTGAACAGTCTGCCTTGACACTGCAGAAGCCAGTTGCCTTTAGAACAAAGAGATGTGTGCGAACATAGTCTTGTGGTTGCTTTTGAGTACCTGAACCACTGTAGATGCTACAGAGTACATTTAGCAACTTCAGGCTCCACACACTGACAGATTCTAAAGAACCCCTGTTACACCCACGGCCGTTCTAGGCGTAGTTTGCATTTCTGGCCACAAGGCATTGACATAACAAACTAAAGGCTATTGGCTGGTTTAAAAAAATGGACCAGCCCTTTGATTTTTTTTTTCCTACCCCAAATTCCTGTTTTAATAAGAAATATGTCGACACTGCAAAGAAATCTGTGCTTGTCAAGCCAGTTCACAGGCACTTCAGACACCACAGAAACAACATACAATGTATAATTTCGCACACATTCCTTAGTCACCAACAGATGCCAGGCAGGAGAAGACTGTGAATGCATAAACCCACTTTGTGGTCATTTGCTTTAATACACCAAAAGCGTGTGGGTTGATGTATGTATTGTCAAAGGTATGTGTGACTCAAACTGATGGCTGCTGTGGGGAATGTCTTTGTACACCATGTCCTCCCCTTTTAGAGGCACTTTTACTGGTTTGTGGGGGTTCACGCACTCTCTCATTATGTGGGATGAGTCTGGGCTTGGAGTGAGTCAGTGAGATGCCTGGGCTTGAAGATGACTGATCTGCAAGGCTAATGTGGGGTCTGGCACACTGCTTCATGATTCACAGACCCAAAAATATGGAACAGATTACAGGTTTTAATTATTAGTGCCTTGATGTTCAGTGCCCTCCTTGGTGTAGACAATCAAAGCCTTTATCCTACTACAGAGTCGCTCTGCCATATACTAATGGAAACGGAGTAATGACAGGGACCTTTTGAAGGAGTCTGAATTGTGTGGTTAGATGCAAATCAACATCACTCGCAAGACAGCTGTCAGTAAGGGGTGGGATGCACCGTAACGCACTAGAGTGAGCCACAAATTTCACAATTGGCCTTTACATAGGGTTTTCCATGAAACCAGACCGAGCACTCAAATGCTTCTTATTTGATTTATTAATAGCTCATTTATACATGGATATTTTTTAACTGTATTCATCTCTAAGATGGAATAAGGGTTTTCATGTTTGGCTCTTGGGGTCTGTTAGTGAAATGCACAGAGTGGTAAAGGTCACTTTAGTGGAAGAGTGGCTGCTTGATGGAAAAATAGATCTACAAGAGAGCTGCGATGGAGAGAGGAAAACCGATATAGGGTAGACCCCAGTGATTCGAAAGGTTAACAACAGGTCAGCCAGCACAAGCACACTCCGATACGGAATAGATCTGTTTGGGAATCTTCATTGATTTCATTCTCTTTTTTTTTTATCCAGTGCATTTAGTTGTTCTTTGTAGAAACTGGTATTTTTGCATTTTCACACGGTTATTGCATTATGGGATAATTCAACCAAAAATTCAAATTCTATCATTATTTTCTCGCCCTCATGTTGTTCAAATCCTTATGACATTCTTTATTTGGTTAAACACTAAGAGACATTAGACTCAGTCAAAATTCACATTCATTCCTTTTTTTTCGTCATACAATGGAAGTAAATTTTGCATTCCACAGAAGAAGAAAAAAAGTAATACGAGTTTGAAATTACATGATGACGTAATTTATTTTTATTATGATGTATTTCTATTTTTGGTGAACTGTCTCTTTAAAGACCAGCCTGCCTTGTAACCACATCTAGAATATGGCAGATGCAACAAAGCGATTCTGAGGATTGAGATAAAACAAGAGGGAGGCTATTTCGACTGTTTAGAGAGCCAATTCAAGACAAGCCCTCTGCAATTCTCGCCTTGTTATTTAGGGGTTGGAGAGCCCCAGAGCTTGGTTCAACTTCCTATTCTGGGTAGTCCTAAAATGGGCAAGTCTTTCCGGTCCAGCCTCTCAAACAATTAGCTATTATGTGACTGTGTGGAGAGTGGGTCTGCATCCTGTTTCTATAGTTGATTTTTCGGGCCTGGGGCCAGACGTTTGTGCTTTGTGGGTGTGCTGAATGGTAGAGTTCATGACCGGGAGAGTGTGCGTGTGTGTCTTTTGTATACTTATGCTTTTTCATATGGCGTTCACAATTTTTCACTCATTCAGTCATGTTGCCAAATTAGTTTCCAGTTTAGAGGAGTACAATGGAATCACAAAAGCTTTTTCATTTACTGTCCATAGGTCAGTGACTTCCTGTCTGGCCGGTCTCCTTTAACCCTGGCTCTGCGAGTAGGCGATCATATGATGTTTGTCCAACTGCAGTTGGCAGCGCAGCATGTGGGTGGCCCGCAGTTACAGCATCGGCATCTCGTATCACATGGGAGTTCAGAGGGCACAACAGGACACTCGCATGGAGCTTCTGGCTCTGCCTCTGGGTTGGCCAGGGTTTCACACAACAACCACCATCACCCACATCCGCACCCTCACCATCCCAACACAACACTCCCATCAAACCCAACAGCCTTTCCACCATCCACTATTCCCTCTGTTCCTCCTGTATATCCCACCTCTGCCTCAGAGCACTGTAGCCCTCCACCACACCCCTCACCACTTCCAGGCAGCATTCTTCACAACAAGCAGCCATCTTCAGCTTGTTCGACCTCTTCAAGCAATCTCAGCCCTGCAACTTCCTGTCCAGAGGTGAGCCACTATTATTTGGGGCAGTATTTCTTACATAATCCAATCCTGTAATTCTGCCAATATAATAAAGCAATGTTAGATTGGTAGTATATATCAACCATACCACTGGTTGAACACTGGTTTGTGTCTGTCACAGGCTAACTGCCCCGCAAAGACGCCTGGCAACTGTAACACTCCCTCACGGTCCCGCAAACCTGGTGCTATCATTGAAAGTTTTGTGAACCATGCTCCAGGAGTCTTTTCTGGGACATTTTCAGGTAGTTTAAATAATATTATTTACTTCTCTTTATTTGTGGATTATGCATAATCAGCATGGGGCTTCCGTATTGTACTAACATCTATATTAATTCTCCTTCCCCAAGGCACTTTACATCCCAATTGTCAGGACAGCACTGGGCGTCCCCGTCGGGACATTGGCACCATCCTTCAAATTTTGAATGACCTCCTGAGTGCCACCCGGCATTACCAGGGCATGCCTCCATCACTCACGCAGCTCCGTTACCAGACCCAGTGCAGCAGCCCCAGCTCTCCAGCACACTCACCACCTCCCTCACCCCCCAACACCCCGGGTATATCTGGCCTGCCCACCACGGTACCCTCTGAGACCCAGCCTACCCTCCACCCACTGGTGCAGTGCCAGAGCCAGATCCGCATGTGCAAACCTCCAGGTGAGATTTGCTGCATTAGCTGTCTTTATACACTCAATATACAAACATCTTATGGATCAGTTAGTGTGTAGCTGTGCCAGAATTCTGAAAGATAGTAATGCAGTTGCTGGAAAGTATACTGTAGCCAAATGTATTTAGGATTCAGGATGCAGCTAAGGGTTTTAGGATTCACATCCAATGCTTTATGATAGTTCAATAGGTGCAAGATAGGGGTGGAAGTATAAGGAAGTGTGAAGATGTTGAATGGGGAGGGGGGAAATCTTGAGATCCTGGGACCATATTATAGAAACTTTGTATCTTAATTTAAGATTTAGTTAAGTTTAAGTTAAGTTCTATATTCTGACAATTCATGGTCAATTAACCGATAGAATAGGATTCTAGAGTTTGGGGCTGTTCGGACAGAAAGCATTTTTGTGTCCATCTGCTCTGTTTTAAATTGTATTTCTATGTAAACATGCTCTATTGTCAGACGTATTTAACTGTTGCTCTGTTTCTCACTGGTTTTTCAGCATCTTATATGTGAATGCCACATTTAAAGCACTATTTCAAGTCAAAATAGCTTTTGTCAACTTTTAAAAACGCTAGGGCTGAAACGATTAGTTGACATTATTGACAACGTCGACAATAAAAATTGTCAACAAAAAATTTTCACTATCGAATATTTGTCTGATTTCATTTAACAACATGAGATCTTTTGAACCGCTAATGATGACGCGGGAGAGCAGCACTTCAGCCCGCACTTGATTGAGGAGAGGAAGAAAGAACAGCTCACTGTCCAGACACACTCCAAACTTTCCAAACAGATTAACGTGATGTAGATGGCAGAGTATTATAATGCAAAAATGCAAAATAAGTAAATACTGAAGCAGTGTCGTTGTGAAATAAAGCAGAGCTGTACCTGGTTTTCCGCTTGAGCAAAACTTGCCTGTCAGAGCGTCTAAAAAGGAAACACTGTGCCATTTATATACTGTATTTAATGCATCCTTTATTAAAGTTCAAATAATAAGGAAGCGGGCTGTATAAATAATCACAAACTCCAAAACTGGCATTTGTCTGTGCGATCAGAGCTGCTTATGAGTCGCGTGAAAAACAGCGCAAGAGAGTTTCAAACTTCTCCCGGATGATACACTGTCTCACGTGGAGACGCTCATCACTGGCGCACGCTTGCTGCAGCTAGATTTTGTTTATAGTGATTGCTCGTGACATGGTGAATTATAATATGAGTGTCACAGTGTGTAACTTATGGTAAAGAAAATCGCGTTAGTTTTTTGTGAGTTAAAGATGGATCGAAATCAAGTGAACAAAAAGATGAGAGGGTGTAATCTTAGCCCATTATTCTTTACTGCACTGGCAGAAGTATAAACAAGTGAAAACAATATACTTGTCAAAATACACATATTTAATATAAATATATAAGCAACATATAAGATCTTTAGACTTGCTTTATAAGTAAATATTTCTTGTTTTAAGGATTTTTAGAAGACAAAAAAAGACAAAAACACTTAATAACGATAGGATTTTTTTGCAGTGAAAATTTTAATGTAACAATAAAAAACAAGTAGTTTTTCCCCTTTAATGCAATGATTGTCATTTAGAGGTATTTTTAAAAGATGATTTTGTCCTCCTCCATTGTTAGTAAGCACGTTTAATGCAAACGTTTAAGTTGGGCACAAGCTGAATAATCGGTTAAGAACTAATGATAATTGTTGAAATAATCGCCCGAATAGTTGAATAATCATTAGATTAGTCGATTATAAAAATAATCGTTAGTTGCAGCCCTACTATAGACACCTGCATTCTTTCCATTTCTTGTGCTGCACCTAGCTTATTTTAGTGCAAGAATGTGTCTTCCGTTAATGGCCCCTTAGGATGTTTCTATAATATGGCCCCAGTACCTTCCCTCTGAAGGCTTGTTCTTTCAGGCCTCTGTAGTAATGCTCCAGCAGCCACAGCATGCATGGTTTTGTCTCTGTGCTGACGGTGTCCACTTTCCTCTAAGAGGCAAAGAATGGGGGTGGACTACTCCATTACCAGGAGGAAGAAGGCAGAGAGCCAGAGTGAGAGAGATAGCGTGGCGAGATAGCACTCACAGACGTGTGGCAGGTACCCTGCTCTGTCTGGTAAAAACTGATTATCTGGGGTAGCTCGCTTCAGCGCAGAGGAGGAAATTGAACTGCTCTGTCATGAAACACCGCTGTTGGAGAGTAGAGAGAGAGATAATGAAGATATATCATCCTAGCACTGTTCAAAACGCAGGCCTGCTATCTATCTAGACTAGATTAAAAGCATACCAAGCTTACGCCGCACAATATGAAACCATATCATCAACTACTGGGGTGGAATAATTTCGGTCACTCTATTTTCATGATGGGTTAGGAATCCTACATGTTTTTGAGGGAGTACATACTTGTCCAGTGGGTTTAACCTGCCTCCCCCTCTTCCACCCACTCTACCCTCTGTCATTAGCTCCTTTTGGTTTTTGTTCTGCAGTCAACAGGACATCCTACTGGTTCCCCTCTTGCTGTTCAACACTCTCCATCTCATCTGCAAAAGCCATTTCAGTTCTCATGGCCAGGGCTAGTCAATGGCCACTTGTTTTCTTTGTAGTCTTTAAATAGAGATTTATAAAAGAAATATGAGCTCGGAAGAGAATTGCCATTGTGTTTCAAAGTCAGCAGGAGGAGGCGGGGGAAAATACTGAGAGTCCATTCATAAAATTGTTGTTTATATCCGGCCAGCAACTGCCCACTGATTAATTGGTGCTTCCTCTTGGGCAAGAGGAGAAAAAGGGAAGGGAGCAGTGGCTATTTTCTGCACTAAACTGCCTTTCTTTTCACCATGTTTATGAGGTTTAAGGAGAGATTAAGTTGTGAGATATTGATACAGGAAAGGTGGCTAAAACTTGTTTTGACTGGTCAACTTCACAATCTTTTAAATTTTGCTTAGAGGATGGACTAAAACATGGGACACACTCCATATTTCTAAAGCTATATATATATATCATATTCTGATATATTCTGTGGCCTTTGGATGAGGGACACTTTCATAAATGTCATGTACTTTTTGCAGAGTATCATCATTGCACATTGTACTGTCTACTTTATGTGATTGCAGACCAAACAAACCTGAAACCCCCATCACACCCATTTAGACATTCATCTATGTGCACTGTTCATGGATGCTTCTAGACTGTTGGCTTTGACAGGCAGTGGTCAGCCTTTGTGGTGAGGGTTGGGAGAAGATGTGCATTGCCCTGGTCTTTTGTAGCATTTCAGAGTAAGAGAAAGAGAGAGTCAAAGAATAAAAGCTTTTAGGCTTTAGGTTTAGTGCTACCCTTTAGATTTGGTATTGCCTGGCTGCTGCACTGAACAGAGGGAGGAAAAGGGTGACCAAACGGGGGCTTGGGGGGATGGTGAAAGAATGTATTCTCCCCTCTTCAGTCTGCACTGTCAGCTCAGGTTAGTTTAGTTTGGGCTGTAGAATAGAGTCTGGGTGGAGCTATATTTTTGCAGGGAGAGAATGAGGAAGGGTGCTGTAAAAAATACAGCTCAGATTCCTCCTTTCGCTCATTTAATCTGACTAAAAGCAAATGTCCCCGACTGCTATGTACTGTTATGGGCATGTGAAATGTCAAGATCCCAGCAATCTTTGTCCTGTGCTCCCTGGTGTTTAGCCACTGCCATGTTATTTTCCTAAGCCAAAAAGAGACAGTTTTGCCTTTTTGCAGTTCACGTTCTGCTTGATCAAGCGTCCTAGGGCTCTCACCATGTCACTGTGGTGTTCAGACATGTCCAGCTCAACCCAGGTTAAATAATTTATTCCCCCTCCTTGCTCTGCCGCCAACAAGCATGCAAGAAACCCCCCCAGGCTGACTTTTTATACCTACTCATCAGGCGGGGAGGTGGCGAGCCATATCCGATGCCTTTATTGGTCCTAGTTTGCAAATTACAGTCATTTGAAACCTGAACTCCCTGCAGGGTTATTGACGCCACCGTATTGGAGAAGCAATGGAGATGTCAGTCTTTGACCGCTCCCCTGGTTTAGCTGGGGTTGCAGATGGCTCAACACAATGGTCTTCTGTGCTGTGCATCCACTCTAAGATGCTCTGTAGCACTGGTGGCAGCACTGGTGTCCATCCCAGCTCTACAGGAGTGAGCTACAGCTAGCTTGGCACAGGAGCACCTACTGATCACACGGTACATCTAGACTAGGGCTTGGGGAAGCTATTCTAAAAGACTGATTTTGTTTTCACAGATGAAAGCAGGTAATATTGTTGAGGCTGAGGGGTATCTTGGTCAGCCCAAGCTAAAACATTTGTCACTGTGTGTCAGTTTTTTGAGGAAATGAGATTAATAAACTGCTATAGATGCTGACATTCTGCTGTGCGGCAACCTCTTTTGCTGCCAATGCATTTCCCCTTGATGCTGAGTGATTGGAGCACCCAAACTCAAAAAGATCATTTAAATTTTCCAGGGATAATAAACTAATCTTTAATGAATCAATGGCAAAGGGAAGCTCACAGTGTCTGCCTGATTGCTGTAGTGTGGGACGACACATCGGGTTGGGCTTTGTTTAACCAAAACCCTGCTCAACTGGCCTAATACCTGCAGACAGGCCAACAGCCTCATTGATTGTTATAAAAATCCCTCCCTCCTAACTCACGATTACTCTCTGCCCTCTTTCTCTTCTCTCTGTCCTCATTCTTAATCCTCCCCCTCTCTTCCCCCTTTGCATCTCCTTTCCATTTTTCCTCTCACGTGGCCATCAGCACTTGGTCTAAATTCTACTCCCTTGATGCAGGGATCAATACATTCTCATACATCAGCCCCTTTCCCTTTAAAAAAAGCATGAGCCAAGCCAGACATACAACCTCAGAAATTGCCTCACGAATGGCAGGTTTTGTTCAGCAGCATGCTGCTACTTTTTAGATTCCAGAGGGATTTTCTGTGTAATCTCTTACATCCTCTGTGACTTAATTTGCCTATTTCTATTTATGTCCTTCAGAGGCCTCCGTCACAGGGCAGCACTGAGGATGAGGGGTGTGGGTGGATGCGGGCAGTGGGGGGAGGGGGACAGAAAGGATAGGCAGGTGAATATGTCATTGGTGGGGTGAACAGCTGCTGAGCAGTAGGTGGGCTGGGCATATTTCCCCCCCCTACCCTGGGGCTCTGGCTGCTTGTCATAATCCTTGTTTTGCTCCAACCCCCCTAATGTGTGCCGGGGGCCTGAGAATGTTGAGTGCATGCTGAGGACAGTGCAGCACACACAACTAACTAAGAGACAATGCATCGTTGGCGTAGGGGCTTAGGTTGGGCGAAGGAGGAAGACTAGTGGTGGGAAGGAGGGGCACAGAGGGGGAGGGGCTTTTTTGCTCTCTCCACTCCCTTGCTCTCCCTGTCCACCATGTACTGTGCTTTTGCAAATGCTGGCAGCAAAATAATTCTCTGTTCTTGTCCACCCACCCCACTGTATGTGAAAGTCCAAACCTGGTGGGGGTGTTGTTATGATTACAAAGAGACAGAGAGGGAGATCATTTGCACTGCTAGTTCTGCCTATGTGTATCCCAGCCTTTTGACCCAGCAACCTCCACCCCATTATTTTTTACTCATAAAAACCCAAGCGGATCTGCTCAGAGGTTTTATGCTTGGCCGGCCCAGCCACAGCCTAATAATAAACCAAAAACGGAATGTTGAGTCTCCCCTCGGGCAACCACATTTATCAGGGGCCTTAGAATTATGGGGGATGTTCGCAAGTGGGTGAAATTGTAGGTTAAGTACAGTTCCACGCTGTGCAGTACGCAAGCCAAGCCACACCAGTGGGCATGTTTTTACAGTGTCCCTGGGTCCCTTTTTCAAGGGCAACTTTGGCGTGAGTGGGCATGTGTGGGAAAGGACATTGGCAGGGTCCAAGGATTCTCACAAAGAACAAAAAGCCCTAGTGAGGCTCCGAAAAAAAAAACTTGGCTTAGTTGCAAAGGTCTGCCTTAATGTCTTTGAGGCTATTGTGAGCTTTGTACAATACCTCAACAGTGGCATGCCATTCCCAGTGCTACTAATGAGCTCCTCTGCTTTTTTTCCTCTCTCCTTATCATCTTTTTTCAGATTTTTGTAGCTTTGTCCCTTGGGGTGTGCAGCCTCGTGCAGTGAGGGTTTTTTTTTTTTTTTTTTTTTTTTTTTTTTTTTTTTTTTTTCTTCCTCTCTCTTAACTAGCCCCAGTTGGTGCACAGAGAAAAGCTGACAGGCTGCAAGGTGAGGGTGACTGCCCTACTTTTGATGCCTATAGTAGCATCGAGACTGTTCGAAAGGGCAGATGAAGGGAAAAAAGCCCTCTGTTGAGCATTAGAGTGGAAATCCTTTCTGGATGAACTCTAATGGTTTATCTCATTATACATTAAGAGGGTGAACACTTGATAGGAGCTTGTGCATAGGAGTTTAGTAGTGGTGGATGAACAAAGACCTTAAGGTGGTCTTCATAACTTGTCAAGTCCTATAAGACCAGTACATCTTTACTCAAGCTAAAACACTATTGGAGCCAGAGCAGGCAAAAAATCTTATTTATATAACTGGGTTTGTGATGGAAGGAACTAGTGCTGATTCTCTTTTTTTTTAACAGCCTGTACTTTCTTAATATCCAAATGATTAAAATTACCATTCACATTTATAGCTCAAATCCTTCTGTAGACGGCTCGAACCACCCTCCCCAAAAAGGTATTATGGAGAAAGTTGATCCCACACAAAATCCTGATTTCATTTTTACATAGAGAGGTGGAAAAAAATTGATTAGGAAGCAAGAATATGCATCTGGTCTCCTTGTGCTCTCTTGCAATTGTTCTGGGTGGAATTCCGCAGCATGCCCCTCTCTCTCTCTCTCTCTCTCTCTCTCTCTCTCTCTCTCTCTCTCTCTCTCTCTCTCTCTCTCTCTCTCTCTCTCTCTCTCTCTCTCTCTACCCCCTTGTCTCTTTCTCTCCAGAGGCAATGGGGAGGGTTGTAGCATGTGTATGGGTGTTGGGGGGGGTCTCAATTGGGGAGTTGGGTGGGTGATTACTCGTTCAATGAGCTCATGCCAGGAAAAGAAATGGGGGGGGAAGCCGGCTCACTTCGCTTACAATTTCCATTCGCTTGCATTTTCTATTGAAAGCCAATAGCAGTGTCCTCGCTTGGAGATGGATTGCTGCGCTAGAGCTAAGGTTTAATCAATAGGCCTTTTTAATTTGCCATCGATCCATGTTAAAAGCTACTGCTGCTGGTGTGTGTTTGTGTGTGTGGCAAAGCACACCCGATGAAAGATAGTCTATGCTCAGTGTTATTGACATTCTAGCTGGCTATTTCATTATTTAATTCTGGGATAGATCCTAATGGAGCTGGCAAATAGATTGTGGTTTCTTTTTCTCTTCCATTCTCTTGAATTTATTTCTAAATGTAAGGTTTAGGGTTGAGCAGTGTAGTAGATCTGTCGTCCAGGGCAAAGAAAACCCCACTTTTTTTCACTTAAATAGGCACATTAGCCACTAGAACTGTAGTATTAAGTTCTGAGATGGAATGGGATTAGAAACTGCAAGATATTTGCTTCCTGCAATAGAACCAACAGTCAAGATTGTATCACTTGGGAATTTATGTGCCCATGTACGCGTGGGCATTGGTCTTCTAACAGGCAAGTGGGTTCCTTTGTGAGAATGCACTTCTCCCCTTGCATATCTCAAGTGCATACCTGCCAGGACGTTTTGAACAAACTGTTTCTGATAGGGGGGGGAAAGGACTTGTTGCCACATACTGGGATGTTCTCTTCTGAAATGAGACAGCAGTGGAGGGTTATGTCAGTGGGAAAGGGAGAAAGAGACTGGGAAATCACAGCATGTCTTTTTATGAACATCCTTGTCATCACTCTGACTGGAATTGTTTTTTTTCCAGCTACCAGCCTTTGAAAGCAGTGAGCAGGATCAGCAATCTGAATCCAAAGCCATGAGTCATTCTGTCCTTAACCAAATATGTGTATTGCACCAGTGCTTACCCTGACTCTGTATAAATACTGACAGAACTCAAAATTTGTACTATCCCTTTAATCCTCAATCCTTAATCCTTGGTTAGCCAGCTTTGCTAGAAAGACCTCGCTGGTGCAAACCAGCACTTGCCTATTTAAACCAGCCTGGATTAAAATTGGAACACCTAGTGATATCCAGCCCATTTCTAACTTTTGATCTTTCTTTGTGTTCAGGTGACCGGCTGCGCCAGACGGAGAACCGGGCCACTCGCTGCAAGGTGGAACGTCTGCAGCTGCTAATGCAACAGAAGCGTCTGCGCAGGAAGGCCCGGCGAGACTCTCGCGCCCCGTACCACTGGCTCCCCAACCGTAAGGCCGGACGCAGCAACAGTAACAGCAGTATGTCCAGTGAAGGATCCCTGGACTTGGACTTTGAGGACTCCGTGTGGAAGCCCGATGTCAAGGCTGACATGAAATCAGAATTCATCATGGCCTGAAGCAGAAGAGATTTCGCCATCTACATTGAGATTGGAAATTGGCATATAGGATCCGGGCTTACACTTTAGAGAGGAGTATTTGAGGACGCATTCAGAATCGTGTAGGCTTCTCTCCTCATCTATTTTGTGACCACAAAGACATTACACAAAGGAAGTTTCACTGACTTTTATCCTACGTCATTGATAGACTATGATCTTGGAACAGACTGAATTTTCAAATTGTGATGTTTGGATATGTATTGAAGTGACGAATAGACAGTTTGGACTCAAGACAGTCCAAGAAGTAAACAGAAATGAGCATAGCAGACGTCATCGGTGTTGGGATGTTTTTCTCTTTTCCTTTTTTTTTTCCTTTCCCTAAGGGGAAAGTAGGTGGAAATCCATACAGGCCAAGTACAGGCACGATGAACAATGAACAGACAAATCAAATACTGATCCTTTTTTTTTTTTTTTTTTTGTTCCAAAGGGGCATTCATTTGAAAGGGGTTATCTTTTGTTTTTCTTTCCTGTTTTTCTTGAATCATGATGATTTCTGAAACAAATATGTAGCATTACCCACGAAGCATTCAGGTTTTTATCTTGTAGATGAGGAAGGTTCATTTGCACACACCTGTGGTTTGAAATAGACAGTATCAAAACATAACCAAGAGATGGCAAAGTGCATGTTTAGTATATATACAAAAATAAAAAAACCTCTCTCAACAACAGCTCTGTGTAGAGTCAGAGGTTTGAAGTAGGAAACTAAAACATGAAACGAGACAATAATATGCTGATGTGAATGAAGATGTGATTCAAGGCTTGTAAAGTCAGTTGTTAAGTATATATAAAGAATTAAATTTTATACCTCCAGATAAAAAAAAAAAAAAAGTAAACAACAGTTTCTCATCAAGGCTTCACTCAAGCTGTGAATAAAATCTGTAATAAAATAAAGTAAAAACGGATATAATAATATAAATACACACCGTTCCTCTGTCTAAATGTGTATAATAGAGAAAGTGGTGGGGTGCCAGAGAAATAGTTTACAAATGTGCATTATAATGGCTAACTCTGCGTTCAAGCGTTTTATCCGATTAACTTGAAGCACCAGCATATCAACAAAGACTGACTTTCATAATTTATGTTCCGAACCCGAATTGCATTAGTTCTCCTGTGGAATGCAAAAGTCAGAGCCTCAGTCACTATTCACTTTCATTGCATCTTTTCCATTACAATGAAAGTCAATGGTGGCTGAGGTGTTCCATGGAAGAAGGAAAAAAAAATTGTAATACAGGTTTGGAACTCTATCGGAGTAAGTGATGATAAAAGTAACATTTTTGAGTGAACTAACCCATAAACACTTCTCAAATTTCCAATAATCATTTCATTTAAACAAGACTTTCTCTATTATACACACATTCGGTAGTTTAGCCAGTCTTTTGCAGTTTACTGTAAATTATTCAGAACCGAAATTCAACAGGCCTGCGACCAGAGCATATCCCCATCTTTACATTCTCAATAGTGCCTCATACATAGATGCACTGACATATTCAATCAGGCGTTCCACAGACAGACAGTTCTGCTGCTATATGGAACTTTTTTTTGCATGCAAAAGTGTAAATTTCTGATTTTTCTTTTTTGTAGAAAATAATACCAATACTGAGAAACTGGTGCTGAAAGATTAGATATACAAGCATGAATTTGTGAAAAATGAAAAAAATCGATATTTGCCCAGCTGCTCTGGATTTCTAATTAAAAACATGATGTTACATATCAGCCGCAAACCAAAACGGGAATGGAATTCTACTTGGTGTACATTGGATCATTCCTGGACTGTGGCAACAAGCTGTAAGGAACAATGGAACATTTTCTACTCCCAACATACAAGGGATCTACAGAGCAAAACCCCGCTCCCATCAACCTGTCCAGATGCTGACTAACAGGGATGTTAGCAACCAACTTTCGACCCTAGAATGACTATTTGGAAATAAACGTGAAACCACACCATGATTGCACTCGATGAGTTTGCAAAGAGATTACCTACCTGAAGGGAACCTTGTCTTTTTTCCTTTTTTTGTGTTCAAGTGGCCTTAACATTCATTCTTGAAACACTTGCAGAGCGGTGGACAACATAGGGATGTTTCTGTTGTTTTTGTCCTGCGTTTTCTATTTTTTAATGGGCAATTTTTTGTGTTTAGGAGGTGGAGGCTCTATTATGTCAAGGCTTCTGTGCCTTAAATTGTTGCCCTTTTGAGTGTGTACAAAAGAAAATCTGAACAAATTATTTCCATTTATGCTGGTTTTCAAAATGAATAGTTCACCCAAAAATGGAAATTCTGTCATCATTTACTCCCCATGAGAGAATTTGGGTGAACTATCCCTTTAACGTTAGCTCTGGTTCATGGTATTGTTTGTTAAAAGTGTTCAGTACTTCCTGGAGTTTGGAGAAAATGGCTTTCAGGTTCCATCAGTGTGTTCCGTTTTGTTGAATACGTCCCTTGAACCCTACTGTCCTACAAAGAAGCTGAAAAGCAACAAATTTAATTGAAAAAGGAGGTTTCAACTGCAGTGATACAGCAACAAAGTGCCCTACTCTCGATTGAGGCGTCCTTTAAGGACACGTGACATCATGCACTTCCCTTCTTCTCAGACAAACTATTTCATTGGACGATTTCTCCCTTCCCCCTAAAAAATTATTACATTTTTCTATATGTATGAAATATACTCTGTGTGTGCCTCACCTATATGTAAAACGGTAACAATAAAAAAATACAACTGGAAAAAAAAAAAAACAGGAGATGATCTGCATTTTAGGATGGGGGATTTGTGGAAGGGGGCATTTTCAATAGTTTGTTGGAGTTCTGATCACATAATTTAAGTTGCCTGTTATTTCTTGTAGCCAATGAAAACTGATTACAAGAGTAAAAAAAAAAAAAAACAATTTACAATGTTCTAGCTATAGACCGGTGTAGCACATGTTTGACTGTATTAATTTATGAAACCAAATGGTAACTGTGAATTATGTATTTCTTTGTGCATTTTTTTAAAAGTGGGCGGAAGGCGGAAAAGGGCGTTGGTGTGCCCTGTTTTGTTTTTGTGGAATATAATGGAAATAATCAAGTAAAAAAAAAAAAAGAAAATATCTAAATATATTTTTTTCTTAAGCAATACATTTCAGTGTGACTTGTGATAGGACATTTTCTTTTTTTTAGGTAATAAATTGAAAAAGAAAAATCAGATTTTTTTTTAAATTATTTTTTGTGTGTGTGTGTGTGTGTGTTGTGTGTGTGTGTGTGTGTGTGTGTGTGTGTGTGTGACTGATTTACATTCTCAAATAATTTGCTATCTGCATGAAGCATGTAAAACTCTTGAGACCAAAACTCTGGGATGCGATTTCAATTCAAACCTGAAAATAAACATTTTAATATTTTGAAAAATTTTAAACCGAAATGTTATGACATAAAATTTATATAAAACCATTATTTTATGTCACTAGTCTTGTAAACAAATTTGTGAGTTAGTTCTTGTGTACAAAAGATAGTCTTGCTTCCAGTGAAGCACACAAGAAGCTCTTTGGAACAGTCTCAAAGCATGCTGGGAGAACATGGATAATCAGGTTTTACACAAATTTGCACAAAAAGTCCATGCCAGCTTGACTGCTTGCTGAAATTAAATTAGAAAAATACCAAAAATATATGCGTCTCATGCTTTACGACCCCAATTTAAATATGCAGTTAGTATGAAAAACAATCTATGACATCCAAGAGCATAACCTCTATAAATATTAATATATTCATTTTATTGTTTGGCCAAAATGGGATTTTCAATGGATGATAATACTCAGATTTTTATATTTGGTACCCCAATACCTGTCTAGCGTCTACGTACTGCATTGTGCTAAGTCTCAGAGCGGCTGCACGGTTTCATGGAGATGATGAAAGCTAGCTTTAAAGCGTACAGATTTATATGTGTCGACTGTTCGCTCAAGCGCAGAGGGGCCAGATCAGAGCCGGAGTGACGGAGGATGAGACTCCGACGCTCCTCCATCTGTAAAGCAGTCCGTTTTCTTCCCGAGAGCTAAGATGAGACGAGATGACAGATTGAGGGTGAGCGGAGGACTGGCTGTTACAGTAGGCAAGTGCCGAGCAGACACATGCAGTTTTAAGGAGAAGTAGTCCTCAAAGCTCCAACTTTCTTGTAGAAACCGAAAAATAAAGATATCTCGAAACATAAGAGGAAGCCATCTGCAGACAAATAAAAGCAAGAGAGGATAAGAACAATGGAGTTTAAAATGGGTTTTCAAATGAGGAACGCTGCTAGCACAGATCATGCAAGCTAATTCCAAGTTTTCTATTTAAAATCGCTTGCAGTAAGTGGGGTCATCTCAGAAGTAGTATGTGGGCGACTTCCCTCTGGGTCTTTGCTATCTGTAATACCAAACACAATTATAAAACCTTTTTATCTCGGCATGTGTTTTTAGCACAACTTGAATGTAATATGTAAAATGAGGAATGCTTATTCGAAGACTTTCATGGATTTATGCACACATATTGCAGTGTTGGTTCAGTCAAGCTACTCTTTTAAAGTGGCTTATTACATTAAAGCTACTGTATTGAAGAATGCAAATCTTTTTAAATGTACAACTATCAGATGATATTATTTCATTCTGCAATCAGAAGTTCTTTAAATATACACTCACCGAGCACTTTATTAGGTACACCTGTACACCTACATATTCATGCGATTATCAAATCAGCCAATCGTGCGGCAGCAGTGCAGTGCGTAAAATCATGCAGATACGGGCGAGGAGCTTCAGTTAATGTTCACATCAACCATCAGAATGGGGATAAAATGTGATTTCAGTGATTTCGACCATGGCATGATTGTTGGTGCCAGATGGGCTGGTTTGAGAATTTCTGTAACTGTTGATCTGGGATTTTCACACACAACAATCTCTAGAGTTTACACAGAATTGTCCCATAAACAAAAATCATCCAGTGAGCGGCAGTTCTGTTGACAGAAATGCCTTGTTGATGAGAGAGGTCAACAGAGAATGGCCAGACTGGTTCGAACTGACAAAGTCTACAGTAACTCAGATAACCACTCTGTACAATTGTGGTGAGAAGAATATAATCTCAGAATGCTATTTTGAGTTGGCGCTTTTTTTGGCGACACTTTAATGATGTGTCTGATCAGTTCATAATACATAATGTAAATACAGTTCAGATTCAGAACAGTACTATGGTGTGGCACAAAAAGAATATCTCAATGAGGTGCACATTAAATTGGACATAGCAATGTATACAAAATACAACAAATAAAACACATAGTGATCAATAGCAGCAGTTACCTAAATATTTAGCTTCAAAACAAGAAGCGAAGTGACTTCTGTGCAGGGGCACTGAATCAGGGAATTGTTTATTTGAGCTAGTTAATTTACTAGAACTGTCCAAACAAATCAATTCAATAAAATGAACTTCCCAATGCTACATGTTAGTGAATTGACTTTTAACCATTTCATTTACATGAACTGTCCAAATGAACCGATTCACTTTTAAAATTTGAACCAAAGTCTTTCTAGAAAGTCAGTCCACTGGCGACCTTATTTAATTATTTAAACCTCAAGTTGATTGATAGGCGCTGTCTGTATCTAAAGGGGATTGGCTCTTTTACCTGTAAGGCAGGACTTCCTTTCTACATCTGTTGACTGTTGGGTGTTCCAATGTCTCCCATTCATTTTAATAGAAGTGGCCTGTCTCTACTAAATACTCTCTGTTTGAACTTCAAGTCATTAACCAAGTCATCTAAACAGCACACAAAAACAATATAGCAACATTTTAGTAACATTTTAGTTATGAAGTTACATTAGGTCATGAGACACGCAAAAACCAGTGAGGTTTGATTTATTTTTGTATTGCCATATTGGAGTATTGCCTCTACTTTTTGCGAAGGCTGAGGAAAGCACATCTCCCACCCCCCATCCTCACTACATTCTATAGAGGGACTACTGAAAGCATCCTGAGCAGCTGCATCACTGCCTGGTTTGGGACTTGCACCGTTTCGGACCGCAAAGCCCTGCAGAGGATAGTGAGGACAGCTGAGAAGATCATCGGGGTCTCTCTTCCCTCCATCAAAGACATTTACAAAAAACACTGCATACGCAAAGCCAACAGCATTGTGGACGATCCCACACACCCCTCACACAAACTCTTCACCCTCCTGCCGTCTGGCAAGAGGTACCGAAGCATTCGGGCCCTCACGGCCAGACTGTGTAACAGCTTCTTCCCCCAAGCCATCAGTCTCCTCAATACTAAGAGACTGGTTTGACACACACACACACACACACACACGTGTCCTGAGTTGCACTTTAATTATTGTCACTATATACCTGTCTGCTATCTCAATAACTGCTATGTCCATAGAACACTATCTCATAGTATGTTATGATTACATTAAATTTTTAGGAACTGTCATATTTTTGCACTATTGTGTACTGGTCGGCGCTGCACTGTCTCTCACTGTGTCTATTGTCCTGTTCATTGTTAGTAATTTATTGTACTGTCCCGTACTTTTTGCACATGTTTGCACGTGCACTTTATATAGGTACTTTATCTAGTCTGTGTGGTCTCATGTGGTTCTGGGTTTGTCCTATGTTGTTTTATGTAGCACCATGGTCCTGGAGGAACGTTGTCTCGTTTCGCTGTGTACTGTACTAACTGTATATGGTTGAAACGACAATAAAAACCACTTGACTTGACTATTTACATGCGTTGATCAATGATTTGATTTTAGAGTGAATAGCTGTTTAAATTTTGGTCTGATTATCAAACAATGTAATTGTATGCATTCAGGCGACTTAGAAAATTATGAATATGTTCCATGCACTACTTTTATGGCACATTTGGGTGATTTTTAAGATTTAAAGTGAGTCACCTCAACTTATTGTACAGAAATCAGCAATCGCGGCATGATGGTGAGTAAATAAGTACAAGATTTTCATGATTGGGTGACCTATTCCTTTCTAAAAACATGTTATCAGTGAACCTGCATCAGAACTAGCTTTCACTTTCACACTATTTTTGTGTTAGATCTTGCTTCATTCAAAGTCAAGTCATTTCTATTTGTATAGCGCCTTTCACAACACACATCGTTTCAAAGCTGCTTTACAGAAAATCACCCATTAACAGAAAATTAAACCGTAATATCTATAGTCTTAGAGTCATCATTGTGTAGTTTGATTAAATACAATTATGTGTGATGTGTGTATAAAAATAAGTAATTAAATAATAATTGTATTTATAACCCCAGTGAGCAAGCCGAAGATGACTGTGGCAAGGAACACAAAACTCCATAATATGTTGGATAGGAGAAACCAGACTCACTATGGGGGCCAGTTCACCTCTGGCTAACATCATGAATATAATGCCAATATTACTTATGTAACGTGCAAGTCATGGTTTACAATTATTAAACTAAGTAAATATTATGGGACAGTGTTTAAAACAAAGATTTTGTATGAAGTGTAAGATTAATGACTAATATCTTTGAAGTTCATCCTGGATTAACTGGAGAAGTTCACATAGATGAGTTGGCATCAGTTCATCCTCTGAGGTCCATCGTAATAGACTGAATTGATGTCTGGCTAGCACCGGCTGCATTTTGTCGTCATCATTCAGAGACATGTAGCAGTGGAGTCTGATACCAAGCAGGAATGGAGCTGGATCCAGCTGGTTCTGGTGAACTCAGGATAGGAGTCCCGAGGTTGAGACATAGAAACGAATAGAATGATATTTGTATAGATGTCATTCAGTTTTTTTCAGAGTTATAGATTATGATAAATGTTTAAGGTTCTGGCAGACCTAAATAAAGCAGCCTAATTGTGTGGTGAAGAATAAATCACGTGTATGCCTCGCTAAATAGATGAGTCTTTAGTCTAGACTTAAACTCATTGAGAGTGTCTGCGTCCCAAACAGTGTTAGGGAGACTATTCCATAGTTTAGGAGCCAAATAAGAAAATGATCTACTTCCTTTTGTGGATTTAAAAATTCTAGGAACTGTTAACAGGCCAGAGTTTTGCAAATGTAATGAATGTAATGGAATATAGAATGGTAGAAGGTCACTTATGGACTGTGGAGCTAGACCATTTAAAGCTTTTTATGTAGTTAACAGAATTTTTCTAATTCTCAAACCTATTCAAGTATATGAAATATCTTGATCTATCATGTCGAAGGCAGCACTAAGATCTAAAAGCACTAGAAGAGAAATACAGCCGCGATCAGAAGACAAGAGCATGTCATTAATAAATCTGATAAGTGCAGTCTCTGTACTGTGTTGTGGACTAAATCCTAACTGAAAATGTTCATATATACTATTTCTCTGTAGAAATTATTAAAATTGGGAGCACACAACCTTTTCTAGTATTTTCAAAATAAGAGATGTGAAATTGGTCTATAATTAGCCAATTCTCCAGGATCAAGTTGTGGCTTCTTAATAAATAGTTTGATAACTGCCATTTTAAAGTTTCTTGAGACATGTCCTAAGGATAGCGAGGAGTTAATAATATTAAGAAGAGGTTCTGAGAGTACAGGGAATACCTCTTGTAAGAGCTTAGTTGGTATTGGATCTAACATGCATGTTGTGGCTTTTGATGTTTTGATAAATTCTTTTAGCTCTGCATGACCTATGACAGCGATGGATTGCACTTGAGGAAAATTATGAGATACTGTTTTCTGAGGTACTGTGACAGATTTTTGCAGAATTCAAATTTAATTTCTGATTATTTCCATTTTTATTTGTCATTACTATTGTGATCATTGTGCAGGCCTTTTTTCTTTAATTCTCTTTATCGAAGGGGGGCGACACTATCAAGAGTGTTAGAGAAGACTGTATTAATACTTTTTGTTATTTCATCAAGTTCTTTTAGACTTTGGGGCTTACTGAGTGTATGAGGTAGATCTGGAAGATTATTAGTGAAGCTATCTTTAGTGGTCGAAAGAATTGTTCTACCTGAACGATAGCGTGGTGTAGATTGAGTAACGTTAGTTGATACTAATACAAGAGATGAGTTAATGATCTGTAATCTCTGATTAATGTAATTTCTCTGTGGTAGAATTTGTATAGTATCAACATCAACTCCATATGACAGAATTAAATCTAGCGTATGATTATGGCGATGAGTTGGTCCTGTCACTTTTTGTCCACAATCGAGTTGAGAATATCGATAAATGCTAATCCCAATGTATCATTTTCATTTTCTATGTGAATGTTGAAGTCACCAGCAATTAAAGCTCTATCTACATTAACTACTTGATCTGATAAAAAAATTGCAATTTCACCAAGGAAATCAGAATAAGGCCCGGGTGATATATATACTGTAGCAAGAATAAAAGACTCCATTGTTGTTGTTTTTTTTTTTTATATCTGACGGTGTCACATTAACCATTATTAGTTCAAAAGACTTCAAATGATATCCTGTCCTCTGAGTAACATCAAAAACATCACTGTAAATTGTAGCAACACCTCCTCATCGACCCTTCAGATGAGGATAATTTTTATAACAATAAGTAGATTAGATTTAAATTATGGTGGAGTAGATTAATTGAAATTAATATATTCATCCAGTTTTAGCAAGGTTTCAGTCAAACAGAGCACATCCAAACTATCTGTAGTAGTTTAATTTACAATTAGTGCTTTGATTGAAAGAGAATGTTTAGTAGCCCTGTTTTTAAATTATGTTTATCTTAATTAAAAAAAAAAAATTCCCTAGATGATTTAGTGAAGGGTTTGTGTTTGGTAGTTCGGGGAACAGACACAGTCTCTATATGATATCTAGTATGATATCAGTCTCTATGTGTTGTAGTTTATGTGACCTGTGTGATGTCTCAAAAAAGCTACCTTAAGCTTCAGATGCTGATTCATTCCCTCATTTACCAGTGATTTAAATGATTAATCTATTCTGAAATCATGTTTCTTAAAAGATAGTCACTAACTAATAAAATATTAAACTCAAAAACAATTGAAGTGTATGCTACCATTATACAATTAGCGTGGGTGTTCTAGCCTCTCTGACATTAGCAAGCTTACCTACATTTCTCCTGACATGCAACTTGCATGTAAAACTGTCATTAGCAATTTATGAGACATGCAGATGCACAGCTATCTATAAAACTTGAGTCCAAGAGCTTGCAAGTGAAGGATCAGTGTATGTCTTGTGCTATAACAGAAAGAACTGCTGCCCGAGCAAAGCTGGAAGTCTAACCTTTAAAGTTTCCAGTAACGCTAAAACCCTTAAGTCAGACGAGTTTCCCAGAAGCAGTCAAGCATTTTCTGCGTTGTCTTAGCTTTGCATCTGTTTCCACAACAAGCTAGTGAAACAAAAACTGCAGTTAGCACGGCGATGTGCATTTAAAATGAAACTGAGCAATGAGGAACAAAGATGGGCCTGTGGCCATGGACCTAAACCACAAACTGAAGATCTTGAGGTTGAGTTATGAAGACGGTTCCACGGGGCTACTGTGACACAGCTGAGTCGGGTCATGTGACAGCAGTGACATTTGTATATATAGTAAGTCAATGAACTAGTTGAATGATATAACAATTTAGCTTTGAGTAGGTTTACATGTAGATGGATGTAGCAAATATTTTTGGGGATATTACGATAATTTTATTTTAAGGTTAAATACAATAACTAACTCCTCAATAACTGACTGAAATAAATCATTGGCACCTTGCAGTATGTTTACAAAGGGTTGCTTTGTGAGTACACAAAGTAAAAACCCTCATATACCATCTTGACTTGCAATGTTTTGCTCTCCGTCCACATTGGTCAGTTTCCTGCGTAGATGGAGATCTGTGTAACATTTCAGCTTATTTATACAGCTGCTGGGATTAAATAAACCTTTAATATCATTATAATTTTGCTTTCTGTCTTTCTTTACTGTTTGCAGACTACAGGAATCTGTTCTAGAAGGTTCTCGTGCTTTTCCAGCTGTCCAGTCACAACATCAGGGTTAACCTCTAACCCTGGTTCACCACCATGGTGAATTAACAGTGAGATTTCCTGAAGCATGGAACCAGCTCGTCTTGCAAAAAGACGTTTCTGGTGACCTAATACATGCAGTCCGACAATGCTTGCCTCCTTTACCCAAGTTCTCATGACATTACATTTACAGAAAATTCATGATGTTACATAAAGCATTATCAGTTCAAAATACTTATATTTAAAACTTATATCCTGTCCTCTGAGTAAAACCAAAAACGTCACTGTAAATTGTAGCAACACCTCCTCCTCGACCCTTCGAAAGAGGCTCATTTTTATAACAATAACCTGGGGGAGTATATTAATTGAAACTAATATATTCATCTGGTTTAAGTCAGGTCAAAAAGAGCACATCCAAACTATCTGTAATAAATTAATTTACAATTAGTGCTTTGGTTGAAAGAGATCTAATACATGCTTTGTATAATTAATGTCGGGAGGTTTATTTTTGGTCTGTAGTAGTTTTGGTTATGTAGGATGAACTTGGAAAGTTTGGTCTGTCCTCGTCTTACTAGTACAATGCTTTTCATGCCCCCTCATGAGGCATTGTATACCAGTGACCTTTAACAAGTGTCTACCCCATTTTGTAGTGTACGTAGTGTGTTAAAAAAAAAAAGTTCTATGAAAAAAGTTGAGCGCCTTACAAATGTGAGTTGAATGTTTTACCAACTCCCCACGCTGTGTGAATATGTACATTATTTGAGATATAAGGGTTGAACTGATGTTGGCTAACATGCTAAATCTAGTGGCATCACATCCCTTACAAACAATCTAGAGTGCTGACAAACTTGCTGCAAACTTACTGCAAATTTTCTACTCATTATTTTCACATTACGCAAATGAGCTTGTGACTCAACTCAGATATTTGCCAGAAATGTAAAGCTCTTCACCGTTAGTGGTGAACCTGCAGCAAACCTTTTTGCATGTGAAAATAATGAGTGGCAGATTTGTGGCAAATTTGTAGCAAGTTCACCAGAGCTCTCAATTTTTGTAAGGGATCACGTGTTCTAAACGTCACCTCTGACAGCTGAAAACTAATGAATCTGAATTTGAGACAATACAACCCTATCAAAATTTTCATACACTAGATGCCTGAGTGCATAGTGTGTCATTTGGTATTGAGGTATAGTGCGTCAGCTGGGTCACAGCTTAACATCTCTGGTGACCAGTTTGTATGATGGTCCCATCATGGAATGCTTGTATGTTGGTGTCCCTACCAAGCTTTTTAACTAACTCAAACAACAAGACTTCCTTGGTCAACCAGCTTCACCAGAAAGACCATGCTGTTCGACCAGCATTTTTTTGCTGGTGAACAGCAAAGCTGTGCTGGCCCACCAGCTAGACCATCACCAAACCAGCATAAACCAGTCAGGCTGGTCTAAGTTGTTCTTTATGGCAGGGTAACCTGTTCTTCGTTGCATTACAGGGCTCTGCCAGAATCACTCCAAATGATCTGTGGTCTAATTATAGGCTGTCAAATCGAATTGTGTTTCGTGTGGCAGCCCTAGGGCTCTAAAGACCTGCTCCACAAATGGCATGATTTATTGTGCCCAAAAAAGGCCACGGCAGCCTTGTGGTCCTAAACAGGTGGGAATGCAACAATCTGCATCTCTTGAAGGGTCTCCAAACGTTGGCTCCAAGAAGCAGCCCCTGATTCTGGATAAACTTTCTCTGATTAAATGTCAGCTCCAGCAAATACCAAGAAGAGGGCTAAAATGGTCTCAGATCAGCAGTATAACTTGTAGGACATTATTACTTGGTGAAGAACAGCTGACGTCCTTGATAGATGGCACAAATGCCATTTAAAGACACTTGGCATTTAATGTTTGGGATGGTGCCAGCTGAAAGTAACCTAATCGCCTTCTCTATTCAGACACCATGCAAACACACCTGCAAAGACTAGAAAACAGCACGAACAACACAAATTCCAGATTAAAGAGTTTTTTTCTGTTAGACCATGTGTTTAAGCATTGAGGACATCTATATGCTTGTGTGCTCCAAAATATTGACAAATTCACTTTTAGCAGATATGCACATAAAATATACATTCATACTCTACCAGGGAAACTGACCAGAAATATTGATGACTCATCTTGCACTACACATATTTTTGTCCATTCAGAGGCCCTCTAGAATGAGAATGTCCCTCCCCCTAATACCACCTGCAACCGACTAGCAAGTAGCAAATCAGAGGCCATGGCTGTGACGTAACAAAACTCTGCTGGCTAATTAAAAAAAAAAAAAAAAAAAACATTGGTCCATCAATATGTCCTGCCAAAACTTCCTGTTTCAATAGGAAATATGTCAGCATAATAAAAGAAAACATCTCTTGTCAAGTAATTTCATAGGGTCTATAATGCTAATATGTATAATATCTATGCCACTAGCATCACCAAATGGATTAGCAAAAATATTGATCGTTTTCAATGGTCATCCAAACTCACGCCATTGGTTTAGCCAATATTGTTGGGTCGGGCTTGTTGCAGTTGCGGATTAAATTCTCAAACAAATAGAGCTTTGTTTTGATAGAGCCACAGTGTTAAACTTTTAGAGGAAATCAACCTACGAATGGCTTACTTACTGTTGTCTCTGCATACTAAGTTGGGATAGGAGAAAACATGAAAACGTCTTAGAAATTACACACTTTAACTAACTGTGCCTTACAGCGAGATTTCTGACATCATTGAGGTTTGACAGAGTGGAAAATACCAAGGGAACACTCCTGCAAAAGAGTAACAAACAGCACCCAGAAATCCAGGAGACCTAGTGCAACCATGTTAACTAACACCTGCTGTGGTTGCAGTCTCACGCTTCACGGTGAGACTTCAACATGCTTGTGGTTTGACTGAGTGGAAAATACAACCAGCCCACGCATACCTGCAACGGAAGCATCTCCAGCAGCACCTTCACTTGTAAGGAGAAAAAAACAGGCCCGGAAGACTTGTGTAATAATGTAAACCCTTTATCTGTGCAGCTGAATCCTGTGGCCTTGGGAAAGCGAAGCTACTAATGCAAACGTGCAGGTGTTGATTAGAGAGCCCCTTGTGGCTGTCATAAAGTGCTTCGCCGTTTAGGTTAACATGAAACGGTTTCCTCATCTACATAATAGATATCAGGGGATGACCTGTCTTGTGCAAAAGGTGCTGTCCCTTGCACTGTGCTTGAAGGGTGTAATTGTTTTAAATGTTCTAGATGTGTCAGGTCTAATAAGAGTGGGCTGCAGGTTACACGAGAAGAGTTGTGATTATGAAGAAAGGCTAGCATCACTGTTGTTCTTAATTTGAACAAAACTCTAACATTAAGTATTAAATGTAGGTGCACAATTATTGTCACAAAGTTTGCGGTGGACATGAATGTTACGTCAAATTATTTTGTTTGTCAAAGAGAGGTGTGCTATTACTTTTTGAAGTAATCAGATCAGGGCTTTACAGCCCTTACAAAAATTAATAGTTAATGGGAAATTTGCTGCAAACTTGCTGCAAACATGTGGCAAATTGTCCATTGTTGCCAAATTTTCTGCAAGTTTTCAAGTTGTTCGAACTCCAGTGTACAATCTTTTTACTTCCTAATTTGGCATGCCCAATTCCCCAATGCTCACTAGGTCCTCATAGTGGCACAATTGCTCACCTCAATCTAGGTGGTGGAGGACAAATCTTAGTTGCCTCCGCTTCTGATACAGTCAGCCCTCGCATCTTATCACTTGGCTTGCTGGGCGCGTTACCGCAGAGACTGCGTGTGGAGGCTCACATCATTCCCCGTGATCCCCATGCACAACTTACCACACACCCCATCGAGTGCGAGAACCACTATACTGCGACCACGAGGAGAGTAACCCATGTGACTCTACCCTTCTTAGCAACTGGGCCAATTTCGTTGGTTAGGAGGCCTGGCTGGAGTCACTCAGCACGTACTGGATTCAAACTCGTGACTCCAGGGATGGTAGTCAGTGGACAATCTTAATAAGTGATGCCTTTAACTCTGTTATTGGCATTAAATAATAAAACCAGTGATAAATCATAAAAATTCCATGTTCTAATAGATTTTGATTTGTGCTCATTCCTTTTTTAGTTCAGTAGCACTTGTGCTAATATTCAACCCTTAGTCAGACTTACAATTTTTGCCTGATGTGCACTAAAACTGGCAAAAAATACCATTGACCTATTGTATATGTACTAAACAGATTATCATAGAGACTTGGGGTGGGTTCTTTTGACTTGGGCCAAGAAGTAGCCGCCTTGCAACGTCTCTGAAAACCTTAGCAACCATGTAACAAAGCCATTATACTTAGCACAACTTGTGCACAAACAAGCAAGACTCAATTTTGTTTTGTTTTTTGTTTTTCAAAAAAAAAATTAAATCTTGTTGTGCGCAACCAGCCACACAGACCATCCTAGCACTGCCCTAGCATCCACTCAGAACACCTTAGAGAGCAGCTGCATAGCAAAATCCTGGCATTGTTGAGGTAACTTTTGCATTGGCATGCACCACTCACATTTTCTCCAGCATATCTAAAAATATTGTTGTTAATGTTATTCATGCCAATGAACATCATAGATATTGTGGTGGAATTTGAAACAGCACAAGATTTCATTCAGCCAGAGTCCTTCAACTCAATGTGTGCCGAGATGCTTTTATGGTACTGTAAACAGAGCACTTTAAGTTCAGCTGAGGCCTGAAAAAAAAAAATAGCAAGAGAGATAGAGACACAAAGAAATGAATGAACACAGGAAACCTCACACTGGCAGGAAGTGGGAACGGCTGCTATGGTAACTAACTGAAAGAAAGAGTCCTGGTGGAGTTTTTGCCATTCGCTGTCTTTTGACGTCATTTCGCGTACAGAGAGAGCGAGTGAGAACAGCTGCCGAAGACATAAAATAAACAAAGGAGGGGATGAACTTTAGAGTGCTCTCTCAGACATGCTGCACGAGAGCTATGGCCCAATGTTTGGAAAGGAACTGTATTCTTAGAAAACACTTTTTTATTTTTTGTCAAGGGCAGTCATTTAAATGGATAGTTAACCCAAAATTGTCTCATGTTGTTGTTTCAACCCCGTATGATTTTCTTTCTTCCATGGAACACAAAAGGAGATGTTTAACAGCATTCTTTGATTAATGAACTGACAGCAGTCGTTGTAATATAATTTCACACCACTGTACTGCAAAAGTTTATTTTTCTGGTCATAAAGAAAGATATAAATGTCATCTTCACCAGTGATTTTGTGTGTTTGCTTGCTAATTTTATAGCGCTAGTGCCATAAAGACACTGAAGGCTATTTGCAGCCTAGATCAATAAGCAGGAACTGAGTGAAGCCTGTTCTTAAGTACAGACCAGTGACTTTTCTCCTCCGACCTACATCTGACCTTTGCTGCCAAGTTTATTCAGTTTATTCTGAAAGAAGGTCTGAAGTGTTATGCAAACTGCAAAAAATTATAATATGTATTGCTTTCTGGGAAAATTAACTAAATGTATTTAAAAAACAAGATAAATTCACTTGAGAGGCAATATTGTGTAAGTTGGCTTGTTTTCAGAGAATATGTCTTATTACAGTACAGTAGTTACCATTTTACATTATTTATTAATTTGTTAAATATATGTGTAATTTATTATTATTCACTGGTGACCAAAACTTTGGAATAATGTACAGATTTTGTTGTTTCGGAAGGAAATTGGTACTTTAATTCACAGAAGTTGCATTCAACTGATCACACATTATATTCAGGATATTACTGATGTAAAAGCAGCACCATCACTATTTGAAAAAAAGTTACTTTTGATCAAATCTAGACAGGCTTTGTCCAGCCATTACTCCAACACCTTATCCTTGAGTAATCTTGCTAAATTGCTAATTTGGTACAAGAAAATCACTTGCCATTATATCAAACACAGTTGAAAGCTATTTGTTTTTTTAAATGAAGCTTAATGTTGTCTTTGTGTTTGTACACTGGCATGTCTTAAAGTCAATATTAGGAAAAAAAAATGGCTTAAAAGAAACAGCTTTCTTAAGAAACTCATCATTCAGTCATTGTTTTGAGGAATGAAGGCTATACAATGCTTGAAATTTAAAACTGTAGTCTTCAAAGACAAAGGACAACTGTCTCTAACAAGGACAGAAAGAGATGTGGAAGGCCAGATGTACAACTAAACAAGAGGAGACGTACATCAGAGACTCTAGTTTGATAAATGGATGCCTCACATGTCCTCAGCTGACAGCTTCATTGAATTCTACCTGCTCAACACCAGTTTCATGAACAACAGTAAAGAGAAGACTAAAGTCCTTATGGGAAGAATAGCAAAGAAAAAAACACTTTTGAAACAGAAAAAGAAAAGGTTAGAGTGGGCAAAGAAACACAGACATTGGACAACAGATAATTGGAAAAGAGTGTTATGGATCTTAACCCCATTGAGCTTTTGTGGGATCAGCTAGACTGTAAGGTGTTTGAGAAGTCCCCGACAAGACAGTCACATCTATGACAAGTGCTACAGGAAGTGTGGGGTGAAATGCCACCTGAGTATCTGGACAAACTGACAGCTAGAATGCCAAGAACTGCAAAACTGTCATCGCTGCACGTGGAGGAGTTTTTGATGAGAACTCTTTGAAGTAGTTTAACATTTTTTTTCAAATTATAATAGTCATTTCTCACGTTATTTTTGTCCTGACTATACATTGTGATCAGTTGAATGCCACTTTGGTGAATAAAAGTACCAATTTCTTTCCATGACAAATCAATCCCAGAACACCAGCAAAGGACCTTGTGATGTATCTATATCCACAGTAAAACGAGTCCTATATTGACATAACCTTAAAGGCTGTTCAGCAAGGAAGAAGCCACAGCTCCAAAACCACCATAAAAAGCCAGACTACAGTTTGCAGGTGCACATGGGGACAAAGATCTTACTTCTTGGAGAAATGTCCTCTCGTCTTTTTGAAACAAAAACTGGAACCATAATTACCATCATTATGTTAGGCTTGCAAGCCGAAGAACACCATCCCAACTGTGAAGCATGGGGGTGGAAGCATCATGTTGTGGGGTGCTTTGGTGAAGGAGGGACTGGCACATTTCACAAAATAGATGGCATCATGAGGAAGGAATAGTATGTGTATATATTGAAGCAACATCTCAAGACATCAGCCAGGAAGTTAAAGCTTGGTCGCAAATGGGTCTTCCAAATGGACAATGACCCCAAGCATACCTCCAAAGTTGTGGCAAACTTTCTTAAGGACAACAAAGTCAAGGTATTGGAGTGGCCATCACAAAGCCCTAACCTCAATCCAGTAGAACATTTGTGGGCAGAATTGAAAAGGCATGTATGAGCAAGGAAGCCTACAAACCTGACTCAGTTACACCAGTTCTGTCTGGAGGAATGGGCCACAATTCCAGCTACTTATTGTGAGAAGCTTGTGGAAGGCTACCCAAAATGTTTGACCCTGTTAAACAATTTAAAGGCAATGCTATCAAATACTAACTAATTGTTTGTAAACTTCTGACCCACTGGGAATGTGATGAAAGAAATAAAAGCTGAAATAAATCATTCTCTCTACTATTATTCTGAAATTTCTTCAATTAAATGTCAGGAATTGTGAAAAACTGAGTTTAAATGTATTTCACAAAGGTGTGTGTAAACTTATGACATCAACTATATGTATATACTGTATATATATTAGAGCAGTCGGAATTAATATGTTAATCGCATGCAATTAATTAAAAAATTTTAACGCATTTTCAGCCTATGTTAGGTACATTCTAATTACCACTGAAGCATGGCAAGTCTTAACATCACTCCACTTTGTCCCATGGAGCTCAAAACAGTGCTGGACGCTGGTGTTGACGCTCTGATGCGAATCATGAACGCAGCTTCATGATTGCTGTAGGAAAGCGTAAAGTCGCATTCTACCGGCAGATTAATTTTGTGAAGGATGAAAGTTTAAGAATTTATTTAATGCCCGTTGCAATGAATACTAAACTTTTGGGGACTAAAGCCATGTTTACACAGTAAAGGTGGCACAAAGCTGCATCTGAAGTGGCAATTACTGTAGGTGTATTTTTACAAATCGGGAATAAATGCATTTACACAGCAGTTGCAAATGCATAAATAATGTTATGAGATAAATATTTTAAATGTAAAATTCTGAATACAGAATATTAAATTCAACCTATGGGGACTAATTCTTTGATTAAGTCAACCTCCCAATTAGACTTTGATGCATTTCTATCTTTATACTGTGGAAGGCTTTGTTTGGAAAATAATATTAATAAAGCATTTTATTGTTACTAATGGTTTTGTTTTCTTTCCTAAGATGGAACTAAATGCAATTTGACAGAATTATAAGTATATATGGTGTCAAATTTGAACATTTTCAAAATATTTTTTTCTTCCCCCATTGTTCTTTCCCAATTGTGCAATTCAGGATTATGTGAATATATTAATATCTTTTACAATTTTGCTTCTAAAATAAATGTCTTATTTTATATCTTGTTTTGAGCAAGTTTTTTACAGGACATAACTAAGACTGAACATGACAGAAATACTGATTAAATGTTATTTTTTTTGCAGTGCATGGAATGCTGCAATCATGATCGTAATTCGTCCGGACTTTTTCGCTCTAGATTCTTGTAGATGACCCTCAATCTGAATTAATTATATGAGTCAGTGGTTTCCTTTCATGCTGCAGTCAAAGAAATGTCATCTGGGCACACTCTTCTGGGTATTGCAATGAGGTGTGATTTGTTTTGTTGTGTGCATGTATGTTACTGACTGAAAGCAAAGCAGAGAGTGAGAGTGAGAGAGTGAGTGAGAGAGAGAGAGAGAGAGAGAGAGAGAGAGAGACAAAGACAAAGTGTCAAATCTTTATTTTTAAAGGACACAAGTACAACAGCCATGCAAACTAATGTTGGCAGAGAGAGAGAGAGAGAGAGAGAGAGAGACTTGACTTTAAGATCACTTTATTTACAAAAACATTAAAAGATGTAACATTTTTAGTAAAAAAAGACTGTAGTTCACTCTAGTGAGAGCAATGAAAGAAAAAGAAAAATAAATAAACAAAAACAAATATATATATACACTACCGTTCAAAAGTTTGGGGTCACTTACTCATTCTTTATTTATTTATTTATTTCACATTTTAGAATAATAGTAGTCAGCAAAACTATGGAATAATAGAAATGGAAATATGGGAATTATTTTGTGACCAAAAAATCCAAAATAAATCCAAAACTATGTAATATTTTAGCATCTTCAAAGTAGTCACCCTTTGCCTAGATTTTGCAGACATGTACTCGTGACATTTTCTCAACCAACTTCTTGAGGAATCACCCCGGGATGCTTTTTAAACAGTATTGAAGGAGTTCCCATCTATGTTGGGCACTTATTGGCTTCTTTTCTTCATATTTTGATCCAAGTCATCCTTTTCAAAAACTTTTTTTTTTTTAGGAAATTTTAGATTTGTAATTAAATAAATGTATATGTTTTGGCAGAATAATATTTTGTCTACAAAGTTAATTTCAAACTTTTAAGCATACACCTTCAGATCAAAAGATTTTTAAGATCATGAGAAACATTTCAGACAAGTGACCCCAAACTTTTGAACGGTAGTGTATATATATATATATATATATATATATATATATATATATATATATATATATATTTATTTATTTATTTATTTTTTTATTTTTTTTTTTTTACATATTTTTTCTTTAATTTCCTTTACGATCAAACTTTCACTCATACATAGGTTTGGAGACAGCCATCATTGTCAACATCACAAATACATTTGTTAATGCCCCATTTACCTCTGAAAACATCCAGGTCATTAACCAACTTGTAATAGCTAAACTCTATATTTATACGGGATTTTATTAAACCCTTCAACACTGCAACCACATCAGTTGTTCCACCATCATTTAATTCTCTTTTCCGTGATAACCAAATTGCCATTTTTGCTTGTCCAAATAAAAAATTTAATAAAACATGAACTTCTTTTTTTTCCTGCTGTATTTGGGTCCATAAATAAAAAACATAGGCACAAAAACTTCTCCCAGGGTCTGACACCACTCTTCTAATTTGTTAAATTAAACAATAACAAAAAAAAAAAAAAAAAAATTAGAGAGAGAGAGAGAGAGAGAGAGCGAGCGAAGGTGACCAAAGTAGTGTCATCACCTTGGGGCCCGCTGCAACTCACTGTCTGTATCAGTGAGCATGACTGTCTGGAATTCAGCTTATGTTTATGTATCAGCTTTACAACCCCCCCCATCTTCGTTATCCACCCCCACTGGTTATGCCTCTTCTGCTTGATACTTGCGAGGACAGCTCTGTTTCCCATGCGAACCACCACCCACCCACTTGAGCTCACTAAAATCCGCTGATGAGGTACTATGTACAGGTGCTCTATGTGTTTGTGTGTTTGTGTAATGATTTGGGGCTTAAGTGACATACTAAAACAAATTCTGGCTTGATGTATGAAGAACCCGGCAGCCACCTCCCACACGATAAACAGATAAAATACTTAATAGCAAACCTGACATTTGAAGTAAGTAATTTATTCTAATGGCAAATGTTCAGTATATATTTGGCACAAAGACTTGGACTGTCCATTTTTCTAGAAAACCGAGGTTGCACACGGACATTCCACACTTACTTTGCCGGTGACAAAATTTGCATCAAGTGTGCACTATGCGCAAGAGGTAGCGGCATGTGGGAAATTAAGGTATACTTTGGCCTTTATACTAACACGTAGACGAGGATGAATATGCTATTTAATAAACAGACCAGCCTCTCTGACTCTCTCTCTCTCTCTGTGTTTATGAGTACTATTAGTACCAAATTTAACAAACCTGTTGTTGAATAGATTTGTGGCATAATCAGCTGTCAAAATACTTTGATACCTTCAAAATTTCATCCGTACGAAAACATGGGGTGTGCACACTTTTAAAGGGTAGCTCTAGGATAACTTGTGCAATACAGAAACATGTTCCTTCTGTGGGCATTTTATAGATGTACGTGTATGTATACGGTGCCTCCACCTTTGCATGATCTCCTCTTCATTTAGAGGAATCCTTGAAAATTGTATCATACATGGCCTCTGCCACAATTCCGATTAGAAGAGGTTATTTTAAATAGCTGCTATTGTTATATCTATTACTTTGATGACCTACTTTCTAGGGTTGTGCATTTATGTTATTTTGACTGCTCAAGTACAAGATAATTAAGCCGAATTCTTGAGGTTGTGTTGAATGGGATAATAGTTCATTGTTGGTCTGTGTACGCATTTTTCAGAAAGAGTTTTTGGTAAAAAACCCTGTTATAAAATCCCATAGGAAAATCCAAAGGGAACCCATGATGAAATATCTTCCAGGTTTTTAGACTATAAGCTGAACAGCTCTATTGACTAACCAGTGAAAGCCAGGGGGAGTGTTTGGGAAATCCGTTTGAAAACAATCAATATAAGAAATGCCCCTCAAAACCCCTGCGTTTTGTTATTTTCCATTGTAATCTGCTTCATGCTGTTTAGTTGTGTATGAGTGCACGAATGGAGCAAATCGCACCCATTATAACAGCCTGATCTCATGTAAACATCATGACTGAAGCAAATTTTGTTTTAAATTATATAACATGGTTAATTTCATGTTTTGCAGCATTTCAGAGGTGAATGGTCCACTGTGTGGTGCTAAAAGAGTGTTAAATGTTCTCACAAACAGGTTAAGGTTAATGCTCTATCGAGTTCTAAAACAACAACCTCCACCTCCCTAAACCTAAACAGATAGTGTCATAAAAAGCAAATATGAGATGAAAAACACAACCACGTCATTTTGTGGCACTTCTATGATACTTTTGACTCTCGTGTTGACTCGCATGGTCTTCAGGAATTGTACACGTCCATTTGCATCTTTGCATGTAGGTATAGTGAGGCCAGGTTGCAAAATAATCAACAATGCCCCCTTCGCTGGATGTGCTTGCGTCGTGCCAACAATTTACAGACAGTTGATTGACCGTGCATGTAATCTTTTTAGAATATTTGCTTCTACGCGTCCAGTGTAGAAAGCCTCAAACCGTTGTGGTGCGGTGTTAGACTATGAGGTGTCCTGTGATGAAGGGGTTTGACTCAGATGTGCTCAGATTCATGCACATCACATTCAGAGCATTACCATTTATGTCTATACAACAAACTAAAAAAGCTGTTACGCTATTTTTCTCACATTCAGTGTTGGCGTAGTTACTGCAAGGGACACAGCTACCTATTTCCGTGGTTGTATGCAAGTTCAAAATTGGTGCCCCCTTTAAGGTTTGCCTTCTGAGCACCACCCCCCAACATACACACACCTCCCTTTGGAATTGATTCAACACTCCCTTTGTGTGGCACCCCAATACTCTGCATACCCCGTTTTATCACAACTCTAACCTATCACACCACAAGATACGACCAAAAAATCAAAGCTAATTACAAAGCTAAAATAAAGTTTTGAGGAATATTTAAAAAAAATCACATCACACAATTATTGTTGCTGTCTACTCCAGTATTCATGCCCATCCCTAACACTTTCAGTCATGGTTTCTCCAGAGACTGAATATCCATCATATAGTTTTCAGTCCCCATGGACTAGAAGAAAGGCCTTTGGCATCAGGAACATTCACCAGGCTTCAAAATAAACACTTCTCAGTTGGATTTAATTGTTCAGAGAGGGATCAGTCAAGACTCCTGTAGTGCTGTTTTAGCCTTTCTTTAAAAAGGGGGGAGGTTTAATCAATAGGGATTTTGTTTAGCGGGCTGGTGCAGAATGTGGAGAGGTCTTTCAGATATTGGCGATCAGTGTGACCGATGGGTTGCAGAGTCTGTGCTCTAAGACTTATGGGAGAAGGTGTGTTGCCTGGTCAAGAGCCTCTCTTTTCTATCGATTGCAAGACGTCAGTTTATATAGACTCAAATGTATATGCCTTTAACCATGGCACAAAAATGCAGAAAATGAAACAACCCCCATGCAAACGGAAACATGAAAGCCCATTTATTCTAATGCAGAGCAAGCCAGCTAGACCAGTCCACCAGTTCCAAACCAGCTTGGAACATCGTAGAAAACTGATGTTGGTCTAGACTGGTCTTGTCAGCAGTTCACAAGCAATGCCGACAATTATCATTTTACTGCTTTAACCACAATAAATGCAAATCACACAGACGTGGCTATTTATGAAATGACTCGATTCAGTTTCTGTGATCCCAAACAGTGCCATACTTGTAATTGCACTGATAACTGTGCACGTGGTTTCTCTCGCTCTCTCTCTCTCGCTCATATTGTACACATGATTAGAAGAAGGTTTTTGAAACTGTTTCTGGTAAAAATTGCAGAGCATAGTTTCAGAGAAAAAGCGGCCCCGTCATTTAAGCCCAAAAAAGCTCTATAGGCGCTTTGTTGGAAACCAGCCAGTTTCACATTTACACACATCCAGACACGCACATTCGACTATAGAAACATATACTGTATGCATGCATTCAGTTGACCTTGCTACAATTTCTTTACCCACATTCAGTTTCGTTATGTTGGTTTTTTTAACTGTGTAATTGGATTTGCTGCATCAAGAGCATTAATAGAACATACCAACAAAAGAATTTACACAAATAATTCCTCTCTTACATTTTCTATCTCCAAGATCTGTGTCAGTCTGGAACTAATGTAAAACAGGCATATTTGGGGTTATGAAAAAGGAAGTTAGAAACAGGAACTCTCCAGCACAGCAGTGCAGTTTATATTTAATGTCTTTATGATATTCATAAGGGAATAATCAAGTGTATTTGTGAGTAGGAGCAGCATTTGTGGAAACGTGCTACATGTAACATGCAGTACATGTAAGCATTGCGTAGTTCTAGCAGGAAGACTAGCAGCTGTATATTATCGCACCATTAGCCGGGTAATTCCCAGCCAATCACATGTAAGCCGTTGCTTTATAAGTCTGCTCACAATCTATCACATTGCTGTTTCAGTGTGCTAACATGGCAACCTCCACCACCCCACCACCACCGGTTGAGTCCCGTCCTGCACAGGGTAGGCTCCTCGCCCCTGCCTCCTATCTCCGGCAGGATATGACGGTTCCGAGTACAACTTCTTCGGACCGCCAGACGGGGCCTACGCCAAAGCGAGACATTACTTTTCTGTTTTATATTCATCAAATAAATGTCATATTAAATTTCACTCAAGTCTGCAAGTCTTCATGATAGGAATTATCAAATTACTTTTTTCCAAGTAATGTTAAATTAAAAAAAAAAAAAAATTAAATTGTAGGACTTGTGTGAGCATGATGTGCATTGTAGTTCTATATAGTGTGTGTCATACTTATCAGTGACATACAGAGAGCAAGTTTTTTTGTTTTAAACATCTCAAAATACTCATGGTGAACAACCTTTATTGTTCATTGTTAGTTCATGTCAGTTCATAGTGCATTAACTAATGTTAACATATACAACGTTTGATTTAAAAAATGTATTAATATATGCTAAAAAAAAATAACATTAACCATGATTTATAAATGCTGTAAAAGTATTGCTAATTATTTCATGCTAACTAATCTTGTTAACTAATGTAAAAAAAATTACCTTGTTGTAAAGTGTTACCTTAAAAGCTTTTTGTTAAAAAATGTGTTCTCTGTCCTAGAGCTGGTGTGCCCTCCATAAAATGTGCAATAATGGAACATTCAGGTGAGATACATTGTTACCCGGAATTGTGTAAATACTCTTTTCATGACTCTCAGCATTAAAAAGTCGAGGAGCACACCTTTTCATGTTATAGCTTATATGTCATTGCATACAATATTGTGACCCATTATGTTATTGTAACGTTCCCCAACATTGAATATGAGTGTTTTTGATTAATGCTGTACTATAGTTCCCTCTCTATCCATTACTCAAATTGTCCATATGCCACAAGCCTATTTACACACCCAAGTAATGCATTACACACACATACAAGCACACAAATGCACTCAATCCATACTGTTCATCAGGATTTGCTCTGAAGCTGTCTACAAATCACAGAGCAAGGCTCCCGCCTCTTTGGGTTGATCCAAGTCGAATTGAATTTGTAAGATATTATGTATTGATCTGTACACATTGGCCTGAGAACGGAGAGGGACAGATGATCCTTTGACCCATGCTGGCTATTCTCTTAATCATCAATTGCATCCCCTCACTGTGCACTCCCATTCGGTAATAATGGAATTGGTATCTCAAAGTGCCCTTACAGAAATATAAGCTCTATTTCACTGAAGCTTACGTTGAAGTATGTTAGAGAATTGTAGGGTCTCTGTTCCAGGTTCTGTTCTGAAACCGTGAGCTGCTTTCATAGAAAGCGTCTTAAGGCATTATAGCACCTGACACAAAGGCTGTTCTAAAGAGAATGCAACATAATTATGCTACCTTCTAAAATATGTTCTTTTCAGTTCAAAGGCAGCATTACATTCACTTTTGTGTAAGCTAAAGATACCTAATTATAACCTAAATATTCCAAAAATAACCAAATTTATTAAACACCCTTAATTGTTGATAAAAACTATAAATATTTGTGTGTTATGTATTTTTATGCTTTAAGAGTTACTAACTTAGCAACATGCTTATGTCAAACTTTCAAACTCTCCCATGTGCGTTCCCTGAGCAGAGCTATTTGTATAAAGCACAAAGTTGCTGCCAAATTAGATACTTACGAGGTTAAATTTTAGTTACCATGCAACATTAGAAGTAAGCTGTTTATGTAGTTTAGCAATAGACATACTTACTTCATTCAGTACAATAAAGTTGAGATAAATAATTCAATGTAATTAAAAAGGAATATTTTGCACAATATTTGTGTGTGCTATTTATTTTATGTTTTATATTTTATGAGTATTGTTCTCTTTCAAGATGGTCACTTCGACGCTGCATCAGTAGCTGACACTATGGGAAACTCTTCCCAGGAGTGACGATCTCTGAAGCCCAATAAACTCATGCACAGAGCCACTTCATCAGAATTTTTATCCCCTGGGTCGCTATTTCCTCTCTCATGCACTGGACGTGTGAATCTTTGCTTCGTTGTTGAAAAATTTTAACAGTGAGTGGATCATTTTGTACCTCCCTGCAAGTGCTCTGACGAACAGTGTATCCTTTATCACTCCTGCATTTAAGCCTTGCTTGCCTCCTCTCCCCCACATCAAGTGGGTTTTCCCATTCATTACGAGCACTGTTATTGCCGGTGCTCAGCCCATGCTGACACAGTGCTCACTGAGATTGATTGTGTTCATTGTGAGCACGTGAAACTTGAAACACTTTATTATATTCAAATGTCTAATAACAGGATGATTACTGCAAGTAGTATTCTGGTGTTCATGTGATTCTAACATGGCAGCCCCAATGAGGGAAACCTCTCCTTTTCACTGCCTGGCCAAAACAAAGTTGCATACTCTAATATTTAGTTGGACCGCCTTTAGCTTTGATTACGGCATGCATTCGTTGTAGCATTGTTTCAACAACCTTATGCAACGTCACAACATTTATGTCCATTCAGATTTGCATAAATGTTTTATGGGAGAGTCAAACCACCCTGTAAATTCTTCTCCAGCACATCCCAAAGACTTTCAATGGGGTTAGGTCAGGACACTTTGGTGGCCAATTCATGTGTGAAAATGATTCCTCATGCTCCCTGAACCACACTTTCATTCACTCAATCACTCACCAGGTAAGGAAAAATCTATCGATTGTATAACCTGGTCATTCAATACATTCAGGTAGTCTTCATTTTATAACCGCATAATGTTGTTGAGCCTAGATCTGAGCAATTGAAGCAACCCCAGATCATAACTCTGCCTCCAGAGGCTTGTACATTGGGCACTGTGCTTGACGGGTGCATCGCTTCATGTGCTTCCCTTCTCTCCTGTTTTTTTTTTCACCAAACCATCGCATTGGAATAGGGTAAATCTGGACTCATCACACCACGTGCAATTTCCAATTCTCCACAGTCTAATCTTTCTGCTCCCTAGCAAATTGAACTTTTGTATTTTTTTTCCGATTAGCCTCACTAACAATTTGATTTTTTATGATGTGACTTCACCAAGCATTTTAGTGATCTCCAATCACGATCATTCAAGATTTTTTTAGACCATATATCTTCGGCAAAGCTAAAGCACGATCCTTCCAGGTTTCAATAATGCGTTGGACAGTTCTTAACCCAATTCCAGTGATTTCAGCAATCTCCTTAGATGTTTTCTTTGCTTGAAGCAGGCCAATAATTTGCCCCTTCTGAAACACAGTAACATCCATTCCATGACCACAGAATACGTCTTTTGACATGGTTGATGAAGAAATGAAAAGCTACACTCTACATCAGTTAGGGTTAAAGGAATTGTTGCCAGCTGAAATAGTAATCACTGCAAAAATGATCCAATCATAGGCTCTTAAGGATCTGCTTATTTAAATCCAAATGGCAGATAATCCAAATACAGCCCTCTCGCTTTCCCCATCGTCATGAGCTGGGAACGGGTTGACGGCATGATGCAGGTCACTTTAAGTGAATGTTTTACTTTTCAAACATTTCAGAGATTTACATATGCTATATGGGTAGGCTTTAGAGTCTACAATCCTTTCTGTGGTGAGAGTGTGCAATTATCGAAAAGAAAATGACTGTACCACTACAGCCATTTAGCTTGTTGTGTTTAGCTAAATAACAAGAGCAGGTTTTCACACCCCTACCTTATTAAATACTGATTGATTGATGCAGTTTTACGATGGAGTCCGAGATGGCCAGACCTCCCACACACGTATCAGCGCAGCAGAGAATTGCATTTAGCTGAGCAGCAGGTCCTAAATCAGTCCAATCAATACCTTTCTGCTGGGCTCTCCATCACAGGGCCTAGTAAATAATTTAAATGAGATTGTTAGATGCTTTGAAATGTAAAAAGCAGAACGAAAATCTCACAATACATTTGTCCGGATCACTGCGCCACTATCGTTTGTCCTTGCCTCCAGAAAAGAGTAATTTTTCTATAAATCCCAAAATTAAATCAATGACTGCTTGACAGAGTAAATTGAGATTTGGGTCTGGTTTGTCACACCAAGCCATTACAATACCTTCAAATATTCAAAAGAGCTGAAAAAATTCACAAAGGACCTAGGCCTGGATCTTTTTTATGTTGTAGCAGCACCAGCTTACTCTTTTCACTTGTTTGAAAAGGCCCCTATATCATAATATACCATTTTAATAAGCAGCAAAGATTCATTTGCAGAGGGGTAAAAATGGAGCTTTACAAATCTTTGCAATTTAATTTAGTGCTGCTTTACTTTATGTATAATAGCACTTTTGTTAAAGGTGAAGTGTTTGATTTCTACGCCACTAGTGTCACTAAATGGAATTGCAAAAATAATGTTTTAAAACAGATTTCCCACACATTTACTTGTCTGCCAATGGATAAAAAGTAGTGCTGTCAGCTGATATTTTTTTTTAATCACAATTAATCTCATAATATTTTGTAGTTAATCGTGATTAATCGCACATTTTGAAAGTGCTTATTTTTTTTGTCAAAATGCATTTATTTCCATATTAGGAAAGAAAACAAATATAATAATACAACTATATAACAATATAATGCTTTATTAACATTTTCCAAACAAGGCCTTTTTCACAAGACATTTCACTAAAACTGCACCAATTCGAGTAACATTAAATGCTTCCCAAAGTGTAAGTGGGAGGTTGACTCATTGAAAGAAATAGTTTCCCCATAGGTTGCATATTCATTGCAATGGGAATTCAATCTTTTAAACTTTCATCCTCCGCAATACCAATCTGCCGGTAGACAGATTAGGCTATCCGCTTTGTTACAGCAATCTTGAAGCTGCGTTCATGATTCACGTCAGAGTGTCAAAGCCTGAGCTTTGAACTCACCTTGAAAAGCGCTTCCAGACAAAAATGTCCCTTTCTGCGTTTTGGTGATAGTTAAGACTTGACTTGCTTCTGTGGTAATTTAAATGTGCCTTACAAGTCCCATCAGGGCATGTTTTGTACATAAAATAGCGCTAAGAGCTCCTTTCTCCATAATTTTATCACTGACAGGGAAGCGATGTCAGAGATTCTTTTATTTACTGAGATAAAAACCTCCGCGGCTCTATCATAAGAGAGTATTATGACAGTACCGCCCATAGAATGTCAATGGTACTGCTGCATTATGTTAATATATGCTAAGCTTGTAGGCTCATCTTGTTAGAAGACCTCTGGCGCTCTGTCTGTTTGTGAAGTGTAATGACTCTGGGCAGACACATTACAGAGGTTCCACCCTTCACACAAGTGTTTATGCTGTATTAACGGTAAATGGGTTAATCGCAAATCGTGAAAATGAATGCATTAAACTTTTTTTAATTAATCACATGCATTAACGCATAAATTCTGACAGCTCTAATAAAAACATATTGTCCTGCCCCAAACTCCAGAGTATTTACACTTTTCATGAAATCAAACCACTTATGGCTTACTAATAGCATATTAAGCTGGGATAGGAGAAAGTATTTTGAGAATGAAAACATTACACACTGAACATTTTTAGTATCTTCAGTGTTCTATTCAAATGGATTTTTGGATTAGTGAATACATCTCCACTTGAACAAGAGCAGTACTTTTTTCATAGACTATGAAACTATAAAAACACACAAGAATTGTGACTGTGTCAGCTCATGCATGCACCAGTTTTAAAATAGTAGAATCCCTCACTAGGCAGGCAGGAAAACCCAAAATATATTTTAACAGGCAGTCAAGCGCCTGGTAGAGAACATGAGGCTGGAATCCCTTGATGGCAGCCATTGTGAAATTTACATTCTTATCTCAAAGACAACTGCTGTGCTGCCGAGGTGGGAATCCCTCTATTTACACTCTACTTCCTCTCCCAGCAGGGAACTGTAGGTACTCATTACCCTCACAGGAAGTCATGCACATTAGAGCATTCCCTCTGACATCAGACTCGCAAATGATATTTCTCAGTCACACCAGTGACCAGTTGCCAAGTTTGTATCTTGTTGTAACAAATCACACGCAAAAAGTGAATCATAGCATATTTTCCTTCTAACTTGTAAGCTCTCAGCCTGAGTGTGTTGTATTACAATGCAGTAGTTTAAAGTCCCTTTGAAATGCCTTGACAAATATCATTTTCTGTGTGGTGTTAACATATGACCTTTTGATATATTGAAGGGCTTGTCCCTCTGTCTAAATAGCCAATAGGCTTTAGTTATTTCACAGCCATTAACCATGACTATGTTCAGAATTGAATACTAACATACTAGTCTTACTATTGCTGCTGTATATAGTATGCATACTATGGAAAAATGTATGAAGTAATATCTCCCAGGATTTTTAACATCTCTTTATTCAATCATTACTTCATAAATTCAATATGGGACACAATCCCCTCAATACAGGACGTTGTAGCCCTTCTCCTTGTGTTTTTCCGATAAAATACATGACAATAGTAGTCTCTGAAATGAACTTTTCAGTAATAACCCCCGGATTTGAATTTCAGGGGCATTTTGTACTTTTTCTCAACATAAAAAATATACCATGTGTCATCCATTCATTTCAAATTCTTCAATTTAATCAATTAATTTACATAGTTATCCATCTTAATAATTAGATTAGAAGAGAATATAGAGAAAATACTACCTCTTACTTATACAATTAAATCGGCATCAACTCATATTTTTTGCCATAATATTTATAACCAGGCCTCGAATATTAAGAAATACTTTAAATTAGGGTTAGTGTTACAAATAAATGAATCATTTTTTCTTGCAAAGTTTGAATTTTGTGGGCACTTTTGTCGCTTTTGGTGGCCCCCCTTAATTTCTATCACTGGACAATAGTCATGCCATAAGAGAGATCTTGCAGGACAATGGAGGGCATCTTGGCTAATATGGGACAGTTGGCAACCTTATGTACAGATATGTTGCAAACTACTGTATGAAAAGTTTATTGTTGAATAATCCCAATTGAAAAGATAGCAGGCAGTATACAGTACATGCTGTGCAGCATTCAGTAAGTAGTAAGCTAGTATTCCATTCCAAACACATCTAATTGCAACTCGGTGTAGGGAGAGGGACATTCTCATAATAGAGCATTTGACTGTACAATAATCTCTTGTGCAACATGAGTCATCAATATTTTTGTTCCATTTTCTTGAAGAAAAAGACTCTAAAATGTAAATGTGTAAATATACATGCTAAAAGAGGGTAATAGGCATGGACTAAAAGCAACAAAGCTCCAATTTTTTCCCATGCAGTCTTTTAGAAATAGACCTGAACAACTAGACATGTTTTACTTGTCTGTATTATAGCTAACATTAGCTAAACTGGATGATTCTGGCTGTTGCAGCTAACAGGCTAACACAACACAGATGCTACTACAACGGGCGGTGGGGGAACAGACAGGGCTAAAGCCAGTCATATATGTTGTCTTTTCCTGGTGTGGGGAGTTCCAGGGTCTGAGCCAGGCACTTATTGTGTATGGAGGCGACATTTCCATGCAGGAAGACGGATGGACTACAGACCGAATTAGCCCCCACTGCTCTAAACCAGACTCTCTGTCTGTGATCCAAATTAGTGACTATCCAAGATGGATGGTGTTCTGTATTCATTTACAAAAGGAAAGAGGGAAAAAAGAAACGACAATGTAAGAAGATGCAGGCCTTTTTTCCCTAGTTTTCATGCTGGCCTTATGGTCAGTGCAAGTGCTTTGAGATATTGAGCTGTGCAGGTGCTCATGGGAGACCACGAGAAAAGTTCAAATCTTTCTTTACCACTGTGTCTATCAATGAAATATGGAAAACCCTATCCCCCACAACCAAAATGTCCCAGGCCAAAGGAGTCAAGAAGATATTGAAAATAAGGACACATTAAGCCATTGAAAAACAAAAACCTGCTAATTTTTTTTGAAACTACTGTATACATCTAGCACAATGACCTCTGTTGACATCTCATGCCCCCTATTGAAATGCATAGGTAGTGACATCAGTGCCTCTCTCTTTATATCCTCTTATTTCTGTCACATTCACTCTAATTCACCTTTTCACCCAACCACCCCATACGTCAGATGGCGTCTCTCGATTCACTGGATTGATCCTGGACTCTGTCCATCTGCTCCCGGCCTGTGTCTACAAGTCCGCCGGCCTCCCAGAGAGCAGAGTGGCTGTGCCCAGGACAGCTGGTCCTGATAACCAATCTGTCTTTTGCTAGCTTTTTGTAAAACAAGAAACTGGGCAACCAGATAGCGTAAATTAATACATGACCAGTTTACAGCACTTCCCCCTCCCCAACCTCCCATGCCCCCTCTTTTTTTATTGGGTGGGGTGCGGTGGTGGTGGTGGGGGGTGTCCTTACGCAAAGAAACAGTTGGCTCTTTTAGGCCTCGTACAAAGCATTCTTTCAAGGGCCATTTCAAGGGCAACAAAAGCCCACAGAGTTCTCCACTACCAAGTCTTCTTTCATTTGAGCAGGTGGTTACTAAGTCTACTATGAGATACTGATCATTCATATTAATTAAGGGTAAACTACATATTTTAATATTTTCATTCGACTAGTCTGAGGGCTTCTTGAAAGACTTGTTGATAATCAACTTGGAACAAAGCTCTGTATAATTATGCTGGTTTCAGGTATGCCTAAACCTGATTGGATGCATTTAATTGGGGTGTGTTTACATAGACACTTTTTCCCATTAAAATCAGCTTGATGGAGCACAATTGAATGGAACATAATGCTGGGTTCTCAATGGACATTTTTAGAAATTGCACAGTTATAAACAGTCTTAAATAAGCAACGTTTGTGATGGGACAATCAAAAAACAGTGATACAGGACAAAATGGACATTCTTAATCATTCATATTGATTTTATTAATTGATTCCTATTGAAAACCTGGCTGCCCCTGATTAGAGGTGTTTCACAGGAGGCCATTTACATAAAGACACTTTTTGGCATTCAAAAACAGCTAGATAAAGTTCAGAAGATTGAAACTGAATGTAGGGGCATCAGAACACGTTTTTACAAGTTGGACTACTTGAAACTATAAAACCCAACACTTATGGTGGGAGACTCAGAAAACAGCACAGTATGCAACATAATTGCCAAAGACATACAGTATGAATGTGGATGGCTTTAAAAGGGATGAATGTAAAGATGCAACATTTCTCAGAGGGTTTTATTGTGCAAATTATCTAACAGCTAAAAGACAGCACGTGGTTAGCACGCTAATTTAAGTACAGCTGAGAAAATATAAAAAATACAAAATATTAACAAATGGAAATATAGTTGTCAACCTCACCAATCGATTAGTATAGTTTTTGTTTAGGAAGCAGGCCCGTTTCTGAGCATATGGAGTCCCTAAGCGAAATCATGACATGATTGTTAAGTCAGATGAGCTGGTTTGAGTATTTCTGTAACTGCTGATCTCCTGGGATGTTCACGCACATCGGTGTCTAGAGTTTTGACAGAATTTTGCCAGTGAGCGGCAGTTCTGCGAATAAAAACGACTTGTTGATTAGAGAGGTGAACAGAGAATTGCCAGACTGGTTCGAGCTAAAAGAAAGGCTAAAGTAACCCAGATAAACACTCTGTACAACTGTAGTGAGCAGAACAGCATCTCAGAATGCACAACATGTTGAACATTGAGACAGATGGACCACAACATCAGAAGACCACGTCGGGCACTTTATTAGGACCATAGTGTTCCTAATAAAGTGCTCAGTGAGCGTATTTCAAATAAATAAATAAAAACCTTGCTTTGTGGGGTCCCCAGGTGGCTCGGTGACCCTAAGTGGCTGCTTATAACGCATATAACTAAAAACAGCCTCATGAGGACGAGTGGATTTGTCTGTCATTGCGCAACAATACCACATATTTTTTACTCGTTTGAGAAAATATTTACTTGCGTAAAATAATACTGCTCCACCCCAAGGACACCTGCAGTACCAGTGCAGGGAGGTTAAAATGCAGCATCATAGAATTCAGGAAGTGCAGTTAGGCCTGATCTACAGCCCGGCAGATGCTGTGCGCACAAAATGTAGGTGGGCCAGGCAGGCAGACAAGAACAACAAGCATTTGAGCAATGCACTGACTCTCAGTACAGCATACACAGAAGACTGTTTGTTCTTGTCTGTGCTTTAAAACAGGTGTGCAGTCAGGGCGGAGGAACATTAGAAGGGAGAGGAACAGGCACAGGCCTGATTGTAACCATGATAGCCCTGAGGGTTGCAATGATGGGAGGGTCACACGATGTGGTCCAGGGAAGGAAAAGGCCTTTCCAGTGGCAAGCAACCTGCCGATGGTTTGATGGCAACTGTCGATGGCAACCATTGAGATTGATGACTTGGATCAGCTGGACCTCTTTAGCACTTGCTTTGCTCTCCAAGATGGCGGAGACATCGCCTGTTTCTACCCTTGTCTTTCACACCTTCTACTGATCTTTCTCTGTGGCGTCAATGTTTTCCACACAGCCCCCATCTGCGAGAGAAAGCAATGCCGTTGAATGGAAAAACACCCTGAAACAATAGCAAGAAAAACATCAAAAATGACTTTTGACCCATGTCAAGTCCCAGGAAAACTGTATATAGGTCTGGAACAGGGCTGGACTGGGAAGATGAAATAGGCCCGGGATTGCGTAACTTGGCGGCTCATTTTAGCTTATCGCGGCCCATTCGGTCTGTTTCGCGGCCAACCCACTGGCCCGCTTGGTTCTTTCGATGCCCAGTCTGCCCCTGATCGGCCCCTAATTATGTCGGCCCACCGGGAAAATGAAGTCAGCACAATTATGGCCAAATTTCACTTTCATAGACATTTAACACACCTACCGTTACATAACCGTAAACATCTTTCATTCAGTAGTTACAAATATTTGTACTGTTTTCTGGTCTGACTTTCAAATAGGGCTCTATATTGATAATACAGTGCTTTTTATTTATTTAAATGTGATACAATTATGACATACAGTGGTTTTCACAGTTTTTTACAGAAAATCATGCTTTGATGTCTTAAAACAGTTTAAAACTGACACAAGGATGTTTCCTGTGTGAACAGTCCCTTATAAGTCTTCAAAAAATGAACACCTTCCTGGACACCCTAGCAACTGCTTAGCAAAACCCTGGCATCTGAGCATAAGCAAGCATAAACCAGCCTAGACCAGCATTGAAAACCATTCAGTTTTAGCGAGGGGAATAAAAGTGTGGTGCTAGTTTTAAAATCGATTGGCAATAAATTTACAAATAAACATGGATAAAGATTTAAAACAGCACATGAACTGTGATATTTTCAGCTTTGCTAGGGCATGGCGAGGTACAGATCAATACTAATAGAGGGCTAGCAAATTCAAAATGAAAACAGCACATTCGCTTTGATTTCAGGGAAATGTCATTAAGCTTGTGCTCGTGTCTGTGTGTGCGCACCTGTGAATGGGTGTGTGGTTGTGACGCTGATGAATGGCTCTTAGAAGGCACTGTAAAAGCACAATTAAGATTCCATCAGGATAAAAGTAATGGTAAATTACGTACATTAACGAGGGTCCAGGCTCATCCAAACACGCAAGCACAAATAAGGGAAAGTCACTCCTCTGAATTTGCAGATGTTTCAGAGAAGGCATGCACTGATGAATTGATTAGGCAAGCGTAGGGGTACAGTGTGTGTGTGACGATTTTTAAATTGTATTTTTTGCATGTGTACATAAGGGAATGCTCTGTCCTCATTATTTCAGCTGTCACTTGCTCTGTGTACTTTGCTGAAGGCTGTGAGTTTTCTTCATGAACTTCATTTTATTTGATGCCACATAATAGAGCCCTATGTGATCTGTGGTCGATGTAGTAATTATGAAATTGATAGCTATTCTAGCTTTTTCTATACTTAAAGAGTTTGTATTTATTTATTGTAACTTACTATGTTAATAACAAGACAAATATATTTTAAGAAATACAGTGGCCCGAAAAGGTACTAGGGAATATACTTTAAGGAATATTCTGGGTTCAATACAAGTTAAGACCATTGGACAGCATTTGTGACATGTTGAATATCACAAGAAATGTTGCTGATTTGTCCCTCCTTTGATTTAAACCAACCAAACACTGAAGTTACAGTGAGGCACTTAGAACGGAAGTGAATGGAAAGAATTTCTGTAGGGTTTATTGTTTTATTATTTTAATAAGTGGTGGACTGAAGCACTGAACTGGTAAGCAAAAGGTTGTTGGTTGGAACCACAGCCACCACCATTGTGTCCTTGAGTAAGGCACTTAACTCCAGGTTGCTACGGGGGGACTGTCCCTGTAATAAGGGCTCTGTAAGTCACTTTGGACACTGTGTCTGCCAAATGCGTAAATGTAAATGCTTGAAAAATGTGGTTGTGCCATCTTTCTGTAAATGTATCAAAAAGGTCAACATTTTGTCATAGCTTACACTTGTTTCTCAAAAATGAGTAAAAAATGAGTTAAAAATTAACTAGCCATCCAAACCTCACAATCTTACGATCTGGATTGTGTAAAAGAATGTTCAAACATTTGCGTGCGTCATGATGTTTCAGGGTGTCAAACTTGGCTTTTGGTTCAAGGCACGTGAATGTTTTGGTAACATGTTTCGCTAAGGGTACGTTCACTTTTTTTTTGCTGAACTGTAAGGAAGAACAGGGTGTGGAGAAAATACAAGGGAAGAAATACCTTAACAAATGTAAACAGATCTTTCTCTTTATTTGCTTAATGTGACACTATTTTGTCAACATAAAAGAAATGGCATTCTTTTTGCATTTTACTTCTGCGCCGTGACACATTTTCATGTGGAACTGAACATTCAATGAGAATGAAAAGTAGGCTGGATTTTATTAATTGAGAATTTATTGGATCAAGAAAAGTGGTCTCTATTACATGTGGTTGGAGAGGAATGGTTGATAAAATTACAATGAGAGAAAATTACAGAATTTTCATATTTGGTTGAACTATCCTTTTCAAAACTAAAATCTTCTGAAAAATGTGCATTTCTTATTACATTTGACCGTTTCATGCATGATCGTGAAGGAGCAGGTCAGTACACCAAAATCTGTTCATATATATGTCTCGGCTGACCACTTGTGGTCAGATCACACGAGAGGGATGGGAAAACCAAGTGTAAACTGGGCCACAATGAGGAGTTCTCCTAAATCTTTTAAAACTTCTTACACTGTCCTGGGTCAAGCTACTTTTTTGTAGCTTTTTTGTTTTCCAGTGGACACTAAGGCTTCTTTTGTGGGCGCTTGCAATCTCATGGGTACCAATATTTCAATCTGTTAAAGTGTTTCTGTGGACCATGACCATGTCTGTGGCTTCTTAGAGTCCCTGTTCTATGGCTGGACCAAAACCCAAGAGGAATACACTCCTTGATTTGGTTTGCGCCAGTAGTTCTCAACCGGTATTGCTTTAGAATCCAGATTTTACATTGTCATGAAGTGATGACACAACAGAGTTGACAAAACTTTCTTGCTGATTTATATACTGTATACATATATACAGGGTTGGTAGTGTTACTTTAAAAAAGTATTCCACTACAGATTACAGAATGCATGCTGTAAGGTTTAGTTAAAGTATAGCAGAACTCCACTTTAGAAGTTAGTGAGCATAGCATACAATTAGCTTCCTGATCAGGCAACTATAAATACATTTAATGTATTAAATGTTCTGTTATCAACTTGATATTTTTAACTCAAGGAAGTACTCTATCATCATTGTGTGCCTTTGAGCAAGAATCTGTACTCAAATTGATCCAAGGGGACTGCCCATGCAATTAGCATACTATGAATCTCTTATGATATAAAGCGTCTGCTAAATGACAAGTAACCACCTAAGGGTTATTACTGGTATAATAAGAAGCGATGAGTACTCTCAGGGAACTCTGTACATAGTTCATACTGTGAAAATTACCCAGACAGTATGCTTTTTTTAAACATGTCACATGTAGCATACTTTTAATGTCACATTAGTGTACTGTTGTTTGCTAATTAAGGCCTATAGATGTAAACACACTAGTTTCTGTGTCAGATAAAATATTGTCTCATACATAAGATGGCTAGTGCTGAATGAGCCTGTGTGTGGTTTTCTGTTTCACAACCATGTGAACAGTGAATTGCCTACATTTGTACTATAGCACTAAATGCCATTATAGCTAATACAGGTTCTGGAATCCAAAAGGGTCATTCAGAGCAAATGCTACTGTATATTTTGCTGCTATTGTATTCATAAAATATTGTACTTCTACCTGGCTGCTACCCCAATAACTGCTATGTCTATGTACAGTATAAGCTTATCTGCTAAATACTATGTCATAGTATGTTATGTTTACATTCACTTTTTCTATTATATTATTATTATTATTATTATTATTATTATTATTATATTATATTGTAATATCTTTTTTATCTGTTTTATCTGACAATTTCACACTAGAACTGTGTATTGCTTGGCGCTTCACAGTCTCTTACTGTGCCTATTGTCCTGTTTCAGCCATTATTATTATTATACCATCTTGTACTGTTTGCACATGTTTACACGTGCACTTATGTAGAAATGTGTAGGTCTTTTAGTTCTGTGTAGTCTCATGTAGTTCCATGTTTGTTGATTTTATGTAACATCATGGTCCTGGAGGAATGTTGTTTCGTTTCACTGTGTACTAGCTGTATATTGTTGAAATGACAATAAAAGCCACTTGACTTGACTTGAATAGTTTGCATTCCCTCACAACAAGTTTTGCATTCCCTCATGATAGTTTGTGTTCCTCGCAATAAGTTTGGCTTTCCCTCGTGATAGTTTGAGTTCCCTCGGAATAAGTTTTGCATTCCCTTGCGATAGTTTGCGTTCCCTCGCAACAAGTTTTGCATTCCCTTGCGATAGTTTGCGTTCCCTCGCAACAAGTTTTGCATTCCCTTGCGATAGTTTGCGTTCCCTCGCAATAAGTTTTGCATTCCCTTGCGATAGTTTGTGTTCCCCGGCAATAAGTTTTGCTTTCCCTCATGATAGTTTGCATCCCTTGCAATAATTTTTGCCATGGTATTTCTAGTAATCCATAGTAACCTCAAGAATTACCATGGTTAATCTATGGTAAAAATATGGATAAAATATGCTGTATCAAAACCATGGTTTACACCAAAAACTAAACTTTAGACTATAACAAAAACTATGGTTACTACATTCTACAGTATTACTACATAAAAATCATAGTTAAACTATGCTTTTTGTATATAAAAACCATAATAACCACAAAATTATGAGTTTTATTACCCAAATTTTTTGTTCCCAGTCTTCGCTCACTTTGACATTGTTTCAAGTGAAGCGACACTAGGGGACTTTCTTGAAGTAACCTCTGGACTTGAGAAAAGGCCAATGAGAATTTGGCAGACAAAATTTGCATGTCCCTCCCCTGGACATAGGGTTTTAAAGGGAGGGAATCATGCATCTGTTCATTCAGATTTCTTCTTTGGAGCCGAGCGGTTGTGTGATCACCTCTGTAGAGCATCTGCTGTTGAATCTGGCATTCTCCTTCTCTGCACGGCAGTGCAGCTTTGCCCCTGGGCACTTCTACCACGCTTCTAAAAGAGAGTATTTCTTCTAAAAGAGAGTTTATTTATAAAAAAGACCTCCCACTACCCACTCTGGTATTCCCTAGCGGAGGCTCCCCTCGGGACAGACGCGCTGGCACACAGCTGGCCCCAGGGGCTGCGCAAATACGCATTTCCCCTATTTGCCCACACGGACTTGGTTCTCAGATCTCACGCTCATCTTGACAGCCCCTCCTTGGTGAATTCCCTGAGGAAGAACCTTCTTTCTCAGGGACGGGGCACCCTCTGGCATCCGCGCCCATACTTCTGGAACCTCCACATCTGGCCCCTGGATGGGATGCGGAAGATCTATGTAGCCTACCACCTACTGTCGTAGACACGATCAACCAAGCCAGAGATCCCTCTACCAGGCAACTTTACGTCCTGATGTGGCGCTTGTTCGCGAATTGGTGTTCTTCCTGATCTGAAGACCTGCAGAGATGTGCAGTCGGGTCAGTGTTCTCATTTCTGCAGGAGAGGCTGGACCAGCCTCCACCTTGAAGGCTTATGTAGCTGCCATATCGGCTCACCACGATGCAGTGGACGGTAAGTCCCTAGGGAAGCACAATCTAATTATCAAGTTCCTTAGAGGTGCCCGGAGGCTGAACCCTCCCAGGCCATGCCTGTTCCCCTCATGGATGTCTCCATGGTCCTTTCAGGCTTTCAGAGACCCCCCTTGCGGGTTCAAGCACACTCGACGAGAAGTGTGGCATCCTCGTGAGCACTGGCCGTGGGCTACTTTATTTGCAGAGCAGTGAGCTGGGCAACACCCAATACCTTTACGAGATTTTACAATCTCAGGGTTGAGTCAGTCTCGTCCAGTGTTCTCTCATGTCCGAGCACGTAGAAATCGGGAATGCAGAACGTCTGACCGGGTGTTCAGCTTGCACATAGCACCTTTCCCCATCCACTGAGGTGATCACGTGCACGCTTTTCCCCCAGGAGAGTCCACTAGATTCACGCTCCCTGGATGTTCTTCCTCCCTAGCCCTCTGGTCCAAGATTTCAGCAGAGGAATTCCCCGACCAGACCCACTATGGGTACTAGAATTATTCTGTACTGGAATAGGTGCTCCACAGGATGGGCCTTTGTGGATTAATCCCCCTGTGTGTAGTTTCCGCAGTACGGTCCCCCTACTGATGGACCTGCGTCTCCATTGGGCAGTCCCCACTGCCCCCCGGTCGCCATGTTTGTAGCAACTCCTCCCTCGCAGCAGGTAGGATCTATGTGTGGTCTGAAAACCCATGTGATGTATTTTGCCACTCTTTACCTCACCCCAGCCTGGGCAGGTGGTGGTCTCCATGGAGTCTTTTCCCCCTGAAAGAATAGGAGTTGGAAAAGAATGCCTTCCCCGATGCGTGTGATAGCATTAAGATGGCCCCAGCCACTTTTACTCTATGTGAGAAATCCTTAGCACATCGCTTTGTTCCCTCCCTCCAGGATGCCGAGAACCTAAAAAGTTTATGACGATTTTTCATGGGTTGTTGGGGAAGGGTACCTGCAGTCTTACGCAGCCTGTTGCTTTGGCACGCAACTGCCTGCCCACATCTGTGTCAGCAGCGCATGTACACGGTTCAGCGCATGGTGTGATTGAGTAGGGACCCCTAGTGCCGCTTCACTCGACACAACGTCGAAGTGAGCGACAGACGGGGAATGTCTAGGTTATTGTTGTAACCTCCATTCCCTGATGGAGGGAACAAGACATTGTGTCCCTCCGGCCACATTGCTGAACCGAGCCACTGTAACGGCCGAACCTTATTCTCAGCTCCTCAGTGCAAAACCTGAATGAACAGATGCACGATTCCCTCACTTTATACCCATATGTCCAGGGGAGGGACATGCAAATTCTGTCTGCCAAATTCTCATTGGCCTTTTCTCAAGTTCAGAGGTAACCGAGGCTTTCAAGAAAGTCCCCGTGTCACTTCACTTGACACAACGTCTCGTTCCCTCCATCATGGTTAAAAACCTTTAACCTAGATTAAAAACAGGTTAAAAACAGTAACCTAGATGTTTTCTTGTATTATCACTATGGTTTCACTACAAGTATCATGGTTACTGTAGTTAAACCATGGTAAATTTATTGTGAGGTAACAAAACTTTTGCGAGGGAATGCAAACTATTGCATTTCAACACAAAACGTATTGTGCTGGCAAGCAAAACTATTTCAGAAAAATGTCCTACCCCGTCCTTTAAGGGGCTCCGTACAAAGAGCAACCTCTTGAGCAATAACATTTTGCTCTGGGCATAGCATGGATTGAATGTTTCCACAACGTGGCACAGCTATATATGTTTATGGAAAATTTATATTACACTGCAACAATTAGGACATCTAAATTAAATGTTTTATAAATAACATACAACTCTGGTACAGTCAACTATATACAAAGAATGGGTCAACTCAAATGTGTTCAAAGATTTTGCAGATAGGTTGCAGCGAGTGTGCGCCCTGAAGAGTGAGCCAAAACTAGAGCTTGCACACACACATTTTACAAAACCCTTTTCAAAGCAGCTGTCCAACTTTCTCAAAAGTTGTAGGAATACACTTTTGTGGCATTACGTGACTCTTTGAACAATGTTTATCTGTGCAGTTTCCTCCTCACTCCTAATGAAATTTCCCTTCTTGAAGTTGAAGCCCCCTCGGGACAAGTACATGCGACAGATCCCACATTGTTCATTGTTGTTGTGCTCTTCTTATTGTTGAAAAAAGCCCCTCAAAACAAGAATCTGCACCATGGTGTGGGCTACAGAGAGAGAGTGACAAAGATTGCATGCTGGCACCCTTTGATCTCTGTCTTGGGAGACTTTTATAAGGGGGTGGCACTGCTGTTTTTTGGAGACTTTTTGGAAAGAGAGAGAGAGACTTGCGACCATCCTTAAGGGCCATACCGAGCCTTGTACACATGAGAAGTGTGGGTTATTTATTTGCTGTGTCTGCTGCCCACCTCACAGGCCTCTAGGGGAATGTTCCCATCCTTTCGCTGTGCCCCGAGGCCACTTGTGATTCTGTGGGCAGCCTCATTGTTAAAATGCAGAGGAGAGAAACTTGGATATCCCAGAGGCATTTTCTCTGTCTCTCTCTCTCTCTCTCTCTCTCTCTCTCTCTCTCTCTCTCTCTCTCTCTCTGTGTCTCTCAGAAATGAAGGAAAGAGACCATGCTGAGCCTCATCCTTGTATTATAGGCAAACAAACATTGCCCTAATGTTGGAGATGTGCTTGGAAAATCATAGGCCAGCCAGTCTAAATACTAATTGTTTGTTCACTGGTTATTCCCCCCTGCGCCTCTCTGGATTCTGTTGCTTATTTAACCTCAGAACAACCTTTTCTCAATGTTCAAAAAACAGTACGGGGGTCACACACTAAACACGGCAGGCAGAGAAACATACAGTGTCCTAAAAAAATAAACCATCACTCTCTATTAATGTACACACACCGTCGCCTACAATGCTATGGAACACAAAAAAGTTATATATATATATATATCATCATCGTTTTCTAAACTATGAGGTGATGGAGAGCATTTTCAAAAGTCAAATCTTTTGGTGAGGGAAAACACCATTCTAGTGTTGTTGAGCAGCATAAACGCAGCAAAATCAATGTTTTCAATAGAGCTGTCAAAATTAACATGTTATCGCATGTGATTAATTGCAAAAGTTCTATTGCAATTAATTCATTTACCATTGATAAAGCATAAACCAGCATAAACACTAGTCGGATCAGGGCGGAAGCTTTGTGCCATGTCGAAATGTCTGCCTGAAGTCATTACACTGGTGCAAACACCACAACACACACACAACAGAGATTCAGTGTCAGTGATCAAATGATGGAGGAAGGACCTCATAACACTATTTGTTGTACAAAACGATGGGACTTGTGACAGAAATCAAGTACTTTTCAGATTGTTATGTGCAGTTTAATCACCACAGAAGCATGTCATGTCTTAACTAATACAAAAATGTTACCTGCAGCACTTTTCATGGTAAGTTCAAAGCGCCGCTTGACACGAATAAAGAATGCGGCTTTAAGATTGCTTTGACAAAGCAGATAGCCACAGTCTGCCAGCTGATTAATATTGTGGAGGATGAACGTTTACAAGATTTAATGCCCATAGCAATAAATATGCAACCTATGGAGGGGCTATTTATTTTAATTAGTCGTCCTCCCACTTAGACTTTGGGAAACATTTAATTGTGGCAGCGGGGGCGTGGTCAAGCGCCCGTTCGGAGGGAGGGAGCGGTAAGGGCGCTTGCACCTGAGCTAAAATATGTCTAACACCTGTCTCTAATTTCAGTGAGCACGGGGAGAGCGGCATATAAAAGCCACAACAACGCCAGTGAGGGGGGAGTCTAGCGTTGCCAAGCGAAGCCCAAGAGCTTGTTTATAGAGAGATCGTTCCTTTGTTAATTATAAACGGTTTATGTTCAGTGTTGTACTTTTTGTTTTGGAGATTAAAACCCTTACCTTTGAGTTCACCCTCCTGTCATCGTGTCCTGCTTCCCCAGTCCAGTAAAGTGTTACATTGGTGCCGAAAGCCCGGGAAGGAAGAGGGATACGCCGTAGCGGAGTTCTCGCCACTTCTCAATGGAGCAGCCGCGGCCATCTGCCGGGGGACGGAGGAGCCCAGCCGCCTGGACGCGGAGGAACGGCCGCCGACCGCGAGGGGAGGAGGGGCTCCTGGCCGACCGCCTGGAGCGGTAAGGGCCGCTGCCAGGGGCGGGGGAGTCCCCTACTGGCCACTGGAACGCGGCGGGGTTGGAGACTGCCGACCGCGTGCGGGGAGGGGCTCGCCGCCGACCGCCTGGAGCGGGAGAACCGCTGCCAGGGGCGGGGGGAGGCCCCTTCGACACCCCGGGAACGCGGCGGGGCGTTCCGTCCGCCAGGGGCTGAGGACTGCCTCCGATCTGCCCGGAGAGGCGCGGCTGTTGTCATGAAGAGGGTGGAGAAGTGGCTGAGGAACGAGCTACGGCGTATCAGAGAACCGGCGAGTACGTTTTTTTTTCTTTCCTTTAATCTCTCTCTCTCCTCTCTCTCTCGATACCGCTCTGCGTTGGCCTTTTCCCTCTTTTTTAAATTATGGTGTTTGTGGGAGGGGAGGTACTGCCCAGTGCAGGAACCCTCCCTCCCCTATTTTTAATTGTTGTTTCCCTCCCCTTGCCCCCTCCCTCGTCCAGGCTGATGGGGATGACCTGCCGGCAGACCGCGCGGGAGGCGCCCCCCCCCCCAGGGGATGTACGTCAGGCCGTGGTCCCCAGCCTGAGAGAACGGGGGAGGAATGTGGCACGGTGGAGGGCGGGACCGGCGCGTGATTGCGCACGCCCGGTCCCGTATCAGGCTAAATTGAGCCGGCAAGAGGGTTAAAAGGCCACTCGCAGACGGCGATCGGGAGAGAGAGCTTAATCAGCAGACGTCTGCTGTCCTAAATGTTTGTTTTAAGTTCTTAATTAAATTATTATTTATGTTGACAAGCCGGTTTCTCGCCTCTTCCTTGCCCGCGAACTTGAACTGTGTTACATTGGTGCCGAAACCCGGGATATTAGGCATGGAAGGTCGCCCCGTAGAGTCCGCCCAGCTGACCGAAGTCCTCCAGTCCCTCGCTACACTCCATCAAAGCCACCAGCATTCCCTGCTTGAGCTCCGAGAGGACCAGGATCGACGGTTCTTCGAGATCATGCGGGCTCAAGCAGAGGACCGACTTGCCATCCGGAGCCTCCTCAGCCGGGAGGTCGCTCCCGCCACAGCCGCGACCCCGGACAATCACCCTCCATTACCCCCTCCCATGTTACAAAAAATGGGGGCGACGGACGACCCAGAGGCGTTCCTCGATTTGTTCGAGCGCACGGCGGAGATCTGGGCCTGGCCGCACTACCAATGGGCAGCCCGCCTCATCCCATTATTGTCCGGGGAAGCCCAACTCGCGGCTCAACAACTGCCGACAGCGAACCTCCTGGCCTACCCCGATCTGAGGAGAGCCATCATGCAACGGGTTGGTCGGAGCCCTGAGGAGAATCGCCAGCTCTTCCGGGTCATGAAGCAGGACACGATGACAGGAGGGTGAACTCAAAGGTAAGGGTTTTAATCTCCAAAACAAAAAGTACAACACTGAACATAAACCGTTTATAATTAACAAAGGAACGATCTCTCTATAAACAAGCTCTTGGGCTTCGCTTGGCAACGCTAGACTCCCCCCTCACTGGCGTTGTTGTGGCTTTTATATGCCGCTCTCCCCGTGCTCACTGAAATTAGAGACAGGTGTTAGACATATTTTAGCTCAGGTGCAAGCGCCCTTACCGCTCCCTCCCTCCGAACGGGCACTTGACCACGCCCCCGCTGCCACATTAATGTTACTTAAATTTATTTTTTATCTATTTAGTGCATTTCTTTCTTTATACTGTGGAAGGTTTTATTTGGAAAATGTTCATAAATCATTATGTTGTTATATATTGTTCTGTTTTCTTTCCTTAAAAGCAAATAAATGCATTTTGACAGGAAAAAATTAATGAGTCAAATTTCACTCATTTCAAAATCTGCGATTAATTGCAATTAACAATGAAAAACTGCCGATTAATCGTGATTTTAAAAAATGTAGCGACTGACAGCATGAGCTTTCAAACAAAAATGTACGGGCGTGGATGTGGTCTAAGTAAGTGGTGTTTTTCAGGAATCTAACAGCAGTATCAAGTATTCAAGTAATTTTCAAAAATTTAAAGTAACATTTTTTTAATTAAATGTAAAATAAAACTAATTTGCATAGTCTTCAGTGCATTATAAGTAATGGAATAATACCGATTTTTTTCATGAAAATTACCTGTATTGTTTAATTTTTTCTTCTTTGTGTTCATGTTTGATTTTAGATGGCTTATTAAAAATACTAAAGTTATCTAGCCAAGACCTGTAAGTGGTTAAATAAATACCTTGCCAAGATGGACAATTGGACTACGAGGTGCATGTCCGCAAGGCATGAGTGCTGCATGCGAGCATTCGAAAGCTGCCGGATAAACATAAACTACCCTGAAGGGGAAAATACAAAGTAAATAATCCAGGCAGGGGAAACTTGGAACAGGACCGACCGGACTGGGCTACAGGAACCAGGGAAGGAGGAAATAGACCGACTGACAGGACCGTCATGAGAGAACCAACAAGTCAGGAAACAAGACGAACTGGCACTGTAAAGCAAACTCTAGGAAACTAAAATAGGGAGAGAAATCAACAGGTTAACAAGACGGGGCAGGTGTGATTAATAAACGAATAATGGGCAAACAAGGAAGCGGGGTATGACGTAAGACAGAAAGACACGCGGCGAAAGAAAACAAAAACAGAAACAAAACAAAGCCACGTGTTCTCACAAGACAACAAAACACAGAATGGCATGAGCGCACATCGCCAAGACAATAAGGTAATATACTGTACGGCCATGGTAACTGACAAACAAGACGAGAGAATGCGTAGCAACGCTAAACAGAAAAGTGTTAAGTGATGCCAAACATTCTCACTCTAAACGAAACCTGAGCGTACATTGCGAGGCAAGACACCTGTGCAAGAGTTCGGCCAAACACACACCAAACACCTTAGAGCAAAGTGACCGAACCTCAACACAACATAAAAACAGCTCGCGACCCCGACGTGCAACGCGAGCGCGATGTGATGCGCACCCGTGTTCACAAGAGACAGACAAACTATTGACGCTCGTGCAAGCTGATATGATGACATAAGCACTATGCACCCACATCAATAATATTCAGCCCTAAAAAGTGTTTTCGGAAGACTCTGTTTTCGGTGTAGGAGTGTGGACATGGCCTGGGTCAGTACTTGGTTCTACTAATAATGTAGAAAGACTATTGGGGGTTTTTTATTTTAGTATTGACTTATCACCATGAGTACCAATAATTTCGACATTCCCTAGTCATCCAAAATGGAACCCACAGATGATCGGATGATGATGAAGAGGGAACTTGAAGAATTGTCAGGGGGAAGGTAAGATAGTTGAGAAGAATGAAGGAGGTGCCACTGCCCCTAGCAGGCAGGAGGGTGCAGAGGAGGTGGGTTGTCGTTTCGACTTCTGCAGGGATGAGATAGGGACTTGGCCACACCACAGGGGGTGAGGCTAGCCAAATCTGTACTTTTTAAATGCAAACCGTGAAAGCTTTTTACCTCCAGTCTTCATTATTTAATGCATTTTGCCAGTACCTTCCAAATGCATCTGATAAATATAAAGGACTTGACAGATAAATGACTGCGGCAAAATACACCAATCAATCTTCACACTCCATACTCCATACTATCTAGTGTACAGACCTCTGATCCTTGTAATCCATCCCTCACGTTTACGAGCTACTTTCCTTCAATATAGTTCACTAGAGTCTCTGGTTTTGCTCAAGCAAGCCTGTTTCCCATTTCTTAAGAGATATTGCATATCCTGTCCACTATTAACTTCTACTGGAAACAATCCAACAGCCTGAGAGACTACACATGATAACATTTGTTCTACAGTCTGCATTCTGAAATGTATGGACAACCACTAAATCATTTGAGGTGGATCAGTATGTGGAATTCATATGATTTCTCAACCAAAAAATTCAAAATATACTGAGCTTTCCATTTCAGTTATTTTTGCAATTGCCTTTGGTGAAAACTTTGTTGCACATTTTAACCACATCCAAATGCAAAAGATTGACTTCATCTTCGTCAGTATTATACAAAAATAAACAATGGCACTTTTATATAATGATTACTGCAAGTGGACGTATGTAAACATTTTGCAAGGTGGTAGGAGGCCGAAAGGGGAGGTCGGATTCTCTGAAGATCTATTAGCACAGAGGGAGGAATGTGCAACTTCCTTGTTTAGTTGTTTTGCTTAAATCACCTTTATGTTCAAACATTAGAGGAAGCCAACTCCCTGCCATCCCTGATGATTAAAACCAGCTCTGCTCCTGACCCCTGCCTTGGTCCATATGTGCAAAGGGGAAGTCTTCTGGGGTCTTTGACCCTGACCTCATAAAATATGGTCTTTCAAGTGTAGCAAAATTGTTTGAACAAGGTTTTGTATGATCTGTGCATTTTAGTGATGGTTTGTGTATTTTGTAGGCATCAGAAACTATGCAACTTTATGCATAGTCAAGCCACAGTATACATGACACAACGAGTAACTAAATAGTGGAAGGTCGACAAATATGCCAGGTTAAATACATGTCGTTAGCCACTTCTGTCTTTTGGAACGTGAATACGGACAACGGCGAGGCCAATTGTGGTCCGATTTAGGTGTATAAACTCTGGACAAAGTTGAGCTGCAATTGCAGTATCTAGATCTGTTAGTATGACAATGCAAAAATTAGACTTGAATGATAACAGTCAAACTAAAGCATGGTTGTGACATTTTTAAAAGGCAAATTGTTGTTTTTGTATGTCAGAAATCTAACTTTTTAAGTGCATGTAAACATACTGAATGAGTCTGTTGATTAAATGCATAAGTGACTGCATTCAGGCTACCACAACTATCCTTAAACATGCTGTTTTTAGTTTTTTTTTTTGCATTTTAATTGTTGCTTTGTGACCCCATCACACCCTAGTATCAGTAGCCCATGAAATTTCATAAGTTGAATAAGCATGTGCGATTGAAATTATATGTCCAGTAGATCAGTCTCAAAGGGTCTCTTCTGATAGGGTTGCAGACAGCAAGGGAAACCAATGCTAAATGCAAATAATAAAAGACAACTAACCATCTTTTGTTGTTGATATCCAATTAAAAGTGAAATGAGTAAAAGTGCCGGGACTGGTATAGCTCCTGATCCACAAAGTCGCTGCTGAACACAATTTTTGTGTGAAACACACATTTCTGATCTTGCAGGCCAATTCTGTGCCCTATATAGCAGAAGGACCATCGTTATCCCATTGGCAGGACTGAACAGCAACACAGACCACTGTGATCCAGACATCTGAATCACATGCCGAAGTGCGCTCGACTACACTGCGCATCTGAAGATATGCCAGGTTATAACACTCTTCTCCATTTGTTTATAATGCTCTTCTCCACCATTTGTTTATTATTTGATGAATCAATGATCGATATAAAATGCACACTTTTCTTTCAAATAAAATTCATTTTAATAGCACAATGTTAATTGTGGAAGGCAATTTCTGTGAATGAAGCACAATAAGTGGTGCTGTCAGTCGATTTTTTTTTTTTAATCATGATTCATCCCAGAATTTTTCATAGTTAATCGCGATTAATCGCAGATTTTGAAAGTGCAGAAATTTGACTATATATACTTATTTTCTTGTCAAAATACATTTATTTCCATCTTAGGAAAAAAAAACAATATGTAACAATATAATGCTTTATTTACATTTTCCAAACAAAGCCTTCCACAGTAAAGACAGTAATTCACTTGAATAGCACCAATTCAAAAAATATAACATTTCCCAAAGTCTAAGTGGGAAGATGACTAATTGAAATAACTAGTCCCCCAATAGGTTGCATATTCATTGCAATGGGCATTAAGTCTCTTAAACTCTCATCCTCCACAATATTAATCTGCCAGTAGACTGTGGCCATCCACTTTTTTACAGCAATCGTGAAGCTGCGTTCATGATTTGCGCCAGGGCGTCAATGTTAACATCAAGAGCCACTTTGTTCTCCACATGAAAAGTGCTGCAGACATCTCATTCTGTGTTTTTGTGATAGTTAAGACTTAGGTTAGGTTAGGGTTAGGTTAAGTTAGAACCTTTGCCTCCATCGGGGTCATTACACTGACGCACACACACACACACACACACACAACAGCTATTTGTATATACAAAACAAGCACAGATTAATTAGGTTAATTTTGACAGCTCTAATAATAAGAATAATTTGCATAGAAAGGAGGCCTGTTCGCATAGAAAAAGCGCCCCTGGGCACTTCGACAGCGCAAAACTTCGATGGCACGATAAAACTTATTGTTAAAAGAGTGATTTTCTCAGTAAAAGAGTATTTTCCTCTAAAAGAGCAATACACAGCGGCATTGTGGAGAGTGGAGGCTTCAACCCCAGTCGGTTCAGCTGATTTGGGAATGGTTTGGCAAGGCTCAGGTAGACCTGTTCGCCTCCCGCTCTGGTATGCCCAAACAGAGGCTCCCCTCGGGGCAGACGCACTGGCACACAGCTGCGCAAGTACGCATTTCCCCCAGTCAGGGCATTTCTCCCACTTTTTGCAGCTAAGGTCAGGGAGGATGAGGAACAAGTCACCCTAGTGGTTCCCTACTGGAGCTCCCTATTCCTACATTATGTGTACACTGAAGATGGGTATGCTGAAGAAATAACTATATGAATATTGCAAAAGGTGTTTAAAATGACACATAAAAGCATGTCAGATCTCATTACATTGTCAAAAACACCCCATTAAAAATCCCTTTGTAGTCACCCATGCAAGCGGCACATTCACCACCTTTAGAAAAAACAACAACACCCTGATTACTTTCATGACTAATGCTGTTTTTAAAAAGAACAGAAATAGGATCACAAGATGTCTTCAGTCATCCTTGCTGTGCTAAGTGAGAATGCCTATGTGTCTTTTTTCATTTGCTTTACATTTCAAATGACAGCTGAGGAGCCAGACGGGCAACTTGCTCCGGTGTCAAGCACCTCGGGTGCACAAAGGGCCGCGACTGCCGTTGCCTGGCAACAGTGGAGAAGCAGTCGGCACGAGCTAGAAGAAAGGGGATCCCTCTCTGTAAATGTGCATGCGATCGTGCTTATTCATGCTTTTGTTCAGCATCTATCTATCCTATGTAGGCTACAGTAGGCTACAAATTATGCTTTCATAAGGACCAGACTCAAAAACAACAGCTGCACAAACATGAGTATGATGACTATACATTTGCAACCCCATATACACTGTATAGCATATATAGGCCTATTTGCACCCTATTGTACCATAAATATGTATAATTGTAGTATATCTTGGCTATGTTTTATATATATATATATATATATATATATATATATATACAGCTTTATGTAATTTTTGTCCCTTTTGTTCTGATGCTGCTTCTATTTACCCGAGCATCTGCAGTCACAGATCTGTGTGGGGGTTGGCTACATTCTGGATGGTATTTTAGGCCAGTGGATGAAGGTAGAGGGGTAGTTTCCAAATGGCTTGGCTCAAAGCAAGTCTTTGCTGGGCTTTCATAATCAGGTTGCAAACTACAGACGCACAAAGATGAACATGAAACTTGTGCCAAAACGGATCCATGGAGATAACACACATCATTCACATTACTTCTGCATGCAAATTTATTTCATGGCTTGGTCTTGTATTATCATGTGAATAGAATAATGACCAAAATGCAGCACATGATCTATACATTTTATTTATTCGAATTCTATTGTCTCATATTTTTTCTACATTTGAGTATGCAACCATTCCCATGGAAACACCATGGACCCACTTTATATTATGTGTCTTTAACTACTATGTACTTAAGCATTTGAAACAATGTACTTATTAAGTACGTACGTTAAAGTACCTGGATATAATTACATCTGTAGTTAGATGTTTAATCTTATCCATAACCCTAAACCTAACCCTACCCCAACCCTTCCCCAACGCCCTAACCATAAACCTAACTTCACCACAACCCTTGCCTTAAACCCTAAACTTGACCCTACCCCATATCTTTCCCTACACCCTAAACCTAACCCTACCCCAACACTTGCCTTACACCCTAAACATAACCCAAACCCAATCCTTGCCCTACACCCTTAACCCTAAATCATACCCTACCCCAATCCTTGCCTTAAACCCTAAACCTAACCCTACACCCTAAGCCTAACCCTGATCCTCAACCTCAATGATCATTCTGAATCTTGTAAGATTTTTGCAGAACAACATGTAGTTACACAATAAATAAATTATATTTTATGTATTTTAATATTAGTACAAAATAGTTAAAGACACCTATTAAACAGTGGGACCAAAACCAATTTCCCCTAACATTCTGAGCAGATTCCATTCTAGCTCTCCACCTGAGATTTCATGTTTCCCTTTAAATTAATCTCTGAATGTCAGTTGAAGAACTAACATTGTGAATGTGTGTGCTCCTCTATTCATGCTGAAGTACATCTGTTCCATTAACACAACACCTTAATTCAATGAATCTTTTCATTTGAGCCCCTCTAAAGAGGACTGTTAGAAGTCCTCTTGATTAGAGGACTAAAATGCTCCTTTTGATCCAGAAGTGGGCATTGTCCTTCTCTCTCTTGTCTTTGAGGAAGCAAAGCATTTCACCAGTGGTGCCGAGCTGAGTCCTCCTCACTGCCAAGCTGACTGTCTTACCAGATAAAAATAGGGGTGCAGAAACAATCAGAACTGCAGTTAGGTGCACTTACGCAACAAGCCATCTGAATACACAGCATGTAGCTGTGCCCATTAATGACACAACATTATATTCTGGGAATATTGTGACATTTCCTTCTTTCTCGCCAAAAGTAAACAGTACCTGCCCTTGATGTCATAACTGCTTATTGGTACACTAAAGAAAATGACAGCTTATTAAGCAATTCTTCTGACTCTTTAGTCTGGTGCACATTATCCTTTTAAATGTGATGGCAGCCTTGTGTAATAATAATAATAACCCTGCAGAATAAAAAATGCTATAACCAGCATAGATTGGGTTGCTGGTCTTAGCTGGTCTCCCAGCCTTTGGTCAGATGGCTGGTTTTAGAGTAAAGCATATCTCTGAGATTTATAATTTAGAACTTTTTATCTGGAAAGCATCAGAACATAATTACCATCTGTTAAACATCTTTAAAAGACCAGATTTTCAAACATACTCATTTCAAAATTAATGTCTTATCAATCATACTTATTGACATACGTCTTGTACTGCATATGAGGAAACAACATGAAAAATAAGTCTTTCAGATGTATACACATACATTAAATAGATATCTGGATGATGTGCGTGTGCTGTCAGGATGGTTTGGGCCCTTTTCAAGCTGAAGGCCATCTTGGCCAGGTTGGTTGACAAGCTAGACAAGCTAAGACCAACAAAATATCTTAGGTTGGTTTAAGCTTTTTTTTTTTTTTTTTGACAGGGAACAAAGTCGTTTTCCAAAAAGATGTTTTACATGCTGTATCACTATTTTATTTTTATCTGACTAGCCTAGGGATAATTTCGACACTCACTTAGCACATTATTTGGAACATTATTTTATGGTCCTAATAAAGTGCCCGATGTGGTATTCTGTTGTTGTAGCCTCAAGTTTCGACATGTTGTGCATTCTCAGATGCTATTCTACTCACTACATTTGTACAGAGTGGTTATCTGAATTAACATAGCCTTTCGTTCAGCTTGAACCAGTCTTAGTTGTATCTGCATATTATGTTAGGATTGGACAAAGTATTTGTATCAAAACAATGACACACATCACCTTTTTTCCCACAAAATATTTCACTACGCATAGCTTTGCACTGTTGAAATCGTGTTTATATAAGGCCATTTTAAATCTACAAGTCAATGGAATTTCATCTACTTGTGCTTTAGCTCTTTGTTGCTTTTTGCACTATGCTGGAAGAGCTGCAAAGCACTCATTCGGGACAATGAAAGTTATTCACAACACTTCCAGCCTACCTCCGTCTCCTCCAGTCCACACTCGGCGATGAATCTTGGCCAGACCTAATGTTGAGTATCTAAAAAGAGCCGGCTGGCTGTGTGGGTGTATTGAGTGGAGTTCAGGCCAGGAAGTTGCCTACACAACCCTCAGTCTGAGTCAATTTTCACAGAGCTACATTAGGACAAAGCATTTGAATATCCGACTGTAAAAAGCAGAGTCTGATGCAAACTCACACTCTCCTCAACCCCCCTTGACCGCTTTCACTATACGCCCCCTCCACCTCCACATCACATGCTTCTACACGGCTCAAATCATAGCCTATCCGGCTTGTTCTTGGTCAAAATAAACGTTGAAGTGGGTGCATTTTAAACACTTGAGCATATACATTGGGGTTTGAAAGTTGACAGTTCGCTTGAGAAAATGTTTGTTTTGCATTTTTCTAATTTAATCAAATTTACCATTGCAAATTATAGTATTAGCTTAACAATTTGCGTGAGATGTTGTATCACAGGAAAGCCACAGGAGACACAGGAAAACCAGAGTTCTGGGGTAGGGCAGAGCGTGCAACTCAACACACATTCAAAATCATGGTGAGCAGACACCACAAAACGAATGCACTTAATATGAATTCTACAGAGAATCATCTCGTTTAAATCTCTGGGGAAGAAGTAAAACCTCTCAAACTGTTAGATATCCCCGTCATTATAAAGAGCACTGATAGAGGAGACAACACCATGCCTCACCATTGTGGCAGACAAGCCTCTCATTCATCGGGAAAGAAGGAAGCAAGAAGGACTTCATTCAACATAAAACTGAAACATCCCTCCCCTTTGGCCATTCCGTCACCGGCTGATCTTCCCCATCTCCCGGGTACCTGGGTAGGATGAGGGGAGGGTAGGGGAGGGGAGGGTATGAGAGAAATTTAGCAGGAGAGATAGAGAGGAAGAGAGAAAGAAAAAAGAAAAGAAAAAAACTTTGCGACCACGCCACCATTCGTTCCTCAGCCAACTACCCAGTGATCCTTCACGACACCAGGTGATGGCACAGGATTCCACCTCCTGGCGGCCGACAGCGGCTCCTCTGTCCCCTGGCAAATGGCAGCGGTTCCTACTTTTATCTCTCTTTTGCAGACTGGGAAACTCTCAGCCCGGCTACACCCTCTTCCTCGTCACAACCATCAGTTATTAGGCTTTTTAAAATGCAAATCATCACCCTTACTAAAATGTATCATGTTTATTCTGCAGTAACACATTAACACATGTCATTTTAAATCCATTAGGAGGAATCTTGATTTTTATATTATTTAAAGTATGTTATGTACATTTTTAGGCTATACATTTTTGTAGAAAGTCTAGCTACACTGACCTAACTAAGGTAATGATAAGGAGCATCCATTTTGGTTATGGCCCTATTATTTGGCTACCAATGACAATTAAACAGTGGAAGAACTATGACAGGCTAAACATTCATATGGGCAAATACATATTATAGAATGAAGAGGTTTCAAATCTGGACCTTCATGAATTTTGGCCAAATTATAGACAAAGTTTTCCTCCTGTTCTAACAAACTGGCCCTGTTTATCTTCAGATATTTCAAGATATGACTTACTGAAAACAGTATCAGTATCTTTCGAAAGAACACAATAATTTTTTCTGGAATTATTACAGTCCCATCTCAGGAAAGTGGCCCACTCATACTCTAGGTACCATCATGTTTTATTTCCTGTAGCATTTTGAAGTAAAACAATTGTAACCCAACTGTAAAATATTTTGGCTACAATTTAAAAGAAACAAACTGTTTTGCATATGACTATAAAGTAATAATAATAATAAAACAAACTTTCAATCTTAACTTTTCTTGATTCAGGCCTATTTTGACCATGAGTTCAGTATCATGAACCGAACCAAATCGTGAGATGAGTGAACCGTTACACCCCTAGTTAACAAGAATTAACAATGAGCAATTCTTTTACAGCATTTATTTGTCTTGGTTAATATTAATTTCAAAATATCCTACAACATTTTTTAAATCAAAAGTTGTATATGTTAAAATAAGTTAATGAACTATAAACTAACATGAACTAACAATGAACAATTGTATTTATATTAACTAATGTAAACAAAGATGAATAAATGCCGTAAAACATATTGTTCATTGTTTGTTCATGATACCTTCCCTAACGAAAATCAAGAGTTCATCGAAATGTTATGCAAACTTGCCGCAAATTCGCAACTGATCATTTTCACATTCAAATGAGCTTTGCGGTAAAATTGCGGCAAATCGTCCATTGTTGCCAAAGGTTTACCAGATGTTCACAACTACTGGCGAAGAACTGCAAAGTTCTGGTAAACATTTGCACAGAATCAAAAGCTCATTTGCATGTGAAAATAACGAGCTGCAAATTTGCGGCAAGTTTGCGGCTAGTTTAGATGTTTTGCAAGCGTAATGCATTAACTAATGTTTCTAAATGGTGCCTTATTGTAAAGTGTTACCAATGTATTTCTTTAATAACTTCTTAACTAGCTTGTGGTAATGCAATGCAGAACAGTTAAACCCTCAAGTCTTTATTTTGGCAGAAGCTTTTATTTTGACAGGAAACTGAAGGAACTGTTTCAGTTGCTAGTAGTTGAGTTGAAAACAGTCTTTAAAAACTCTGTCCATAAAAACCGGTGTGATTGAGTTATTTTAGATTGGTATAGTAAATTATAGCATCAAAAATTATGCGATACTGAACTGAATTCAGAGGACATATGTCACTCAGACCACCACATTGATGGAACTTTTGTATATTGAGCACAGAACTGCTCTGAAACCACTGAAAACTTGGGTAAAACATGTATATAAGTAAGCATTTAATTTAACACCTGTGTGTAACTCATACACTTTTAATCGAAAGACACTGTTCAATTTGAATGTAGAGTAAACATTTAGCATTTGTCAGTGTGATGTTGTAACTACAGTAAGCGTGCTGTAAGGATTGCTATTGTGATGGTAAAAGATGGACTTCGACTTATGTATTTACAAAGAGAGGCATGAGAAATATTTTTGTTCTACCCCCACCCACAGGAAGGAGTGGAGAGGTTTTATTTTCTTTGAAGGTGAGGTTAAGTGTGCTTCTTTAACCTGTGTGTGCCTGTCCTCTCCCCGTCAATGTCAGTGCTTTGTTTCTTGGGTGCCGGTAAATAAAATCAGTGGCAGCTAATTCCCTTGACATTTTCACATCTACTGCGGTGAGTCGTTGTTTGAGGGAGAATGGAAACGAAAAGTTATCAAAAGATGGGTTTATTGTTATGCTTCCTTTTGTGGAGTTCACAGTCCTATTTATGTGTGTGTGTGTGTGTGTGTGTGTGTGTGTGTGTGTGTGTGTGTGCATATATATAGACACCTGTGTGTCTATCCACGCCTACACACTCTGTTGTTGACATTGCCTGGCGTTCTTTCTTCCATTTACCTCAGTGACTGTAATCTCAGGGAGCACGTCAGTGTGCGGGCTAGTGCGTCATAAAGGGAAGCATCACCTCACAGCGAGTGCACAGCCGAGGAGCTGAGGCATATGGAACACAGCACTGCCATCTATCTCATGCTGTTCTAAACAAATCCCTGTCTCTAATTCTGAAATGCAGCCATTTAGATTCCCTTTCAAAAAGCGACAACAAAGGAATGCTACACTAAGGCGGCTCGAGGTAAACATTAAAAAATCCTTAAAATCCTTTTTCTAATGACAATTACATGAATGCGGCACATAGTATGTGGGTGAAATAACATCTCAGAGTGAATTATTACACAATAGAGACAGTAATCCAGTGCTGAAGACATTCAAAATGGAAGTTTTGTGGTTTTTAGTCCATGTGAACTTACATTTGTATGCTAGTGTACTCGTTGACACTCTTTTTTTAAGCAGCTATACATATGCATAACAGAAACAGAAATATTGATGACTCATCATGCACTACGCAGATTTTTGGCCAATCAAATGATCTCAGGTATAAGAATGTTCTTCCCACTAACACTACCTGGCTGCAACCGACTAGCAATTAGCAAAACATTGAGTGCTTTTACATGCAGAAGCTTATACAGATTATGCTGAGTTAGCAGACAATGTCTTGAGGTCATGTGATTACAAGTCTCATGTAAACACGTTTTTTATTTTTTATTTTCAGATACAAACAAGCTGATTTTTGGTAGTTATCAGCATATTATATATGTTATATGTCCAACCCCAACTTCTTGTTTTAAGCCAATACTTCAACACAAAAAAGAAAACAGCACTTTCTTAATGTACATTCCCATTGTGAACAATTCATCGGTGCACATTATTCTGAATAGAAAAAAGTTGGTCTTTTATTCAAATAAAAAATGCTCTGGCCCTTAAAAAAGTATTTGCTTAACAGTTGATGTCACCATTTTTTCTTTACAGTTGAAGCCCTTCCCTAAATCTTTTACTCTTTGAATATCCTGTTTCACTTACAAATACAACACATTACAGAAGTAAAATCAGTTACAAACATCATTTCAAGTTGACTTAGGTAACTCTGTACATCAGTTATTAATTTTATTCATGTTAGGTTTAATAATTCACTTCAGTATCTCCAGTTGCCATCTACTAGTGGTCACATGACTCACAAGTATCTCCAAAAAAAAAAAAAACCCTACTCTACATTAGACTAAAGGTGAAAAACCTGGGGGTACTTGTCCTCACACATACACAAAGTGTGAACATGATAAACATGATATAGCTTTTTCTTTAAAGGGCAGCTATTATGCCCCTTTTCACAAGATGTAATTAAAATCTTTGGTGTCCCCAGAATGTGTCTACGAAGTTTCAGCACAAAATACTCTACAGATCATTAATCATACCGTGTTGAAAATGCCAATTTTTGGGTGGGAATAAAAACGAGCTGTGTGTCTTTAAATGCAAATGAGCTGGTTCTCCCCGCCCCGTATCCAGAATAGGGTGGAGTTTTGACGTCAATGCTTCGGATAACTAGACGTCGTAGGCAATATGGCTGACAGCGAAAATAGTGGCGTTCAGCCCTATATGTTTGAACCGGAGTCAGACACTGATGAGGGAGCGACTCCGTCAGGATTAACAACTTTGAGAATGAGCCAGGAATTTCCGAATGGTTATTTGATAAATGTATTTATTTGTTGTAGAGTTTTTCAGCAGTTTTGCAATGATGGATGAGCAACACACACACACGGATACTGTTACAATGTTCGCTACGCGCTATAACGTAACAAGCATGTTGAACATGTTGCGTAATGTTCACTTATTAATTGGTCGTGGGTAGGGCCTGTACAAAGTGACATCACTTTGTACAGAACCTGCGAATGGCTTGTTCTGAGACAGTGCTTGTGATTAATGGGGATTTTAAAAAAAAGGACTGGGTGGATTTATATCATTATAGGGTGGTTGAGTGCACACACTGCCAACACACATTTATGTTCAAATGCCATGTAAAAGTTAATTTCGCATAATAGGTCCTCTTTAAGAGAGTAGAGGTGCAAAGAAAGTTCAAATGGCATTGAAAATGCAATGAGGATAAGAGTGCCACAGAAGAAACTTAAGTCATACTATAATATAATAAAATGGTAGAATCATTGTAATACATGGACTCAAATGGCTTACTTCCTTTATAGGCCATAAGCTGGAAGGCAACTTACAAATACAGGTTTGGAAGTGGAGGGTAAGTAAATGATGACAGAATTTTTCAAGCATGCTTCCCATGCTTGAATATGGATTAACATCAGGGTGGCTGTGGCTCAGGTGGTAGAGCGGGTTGGCCACTACTCGCAGGGCTGGTGGTTTGATTCCTGGCCCACATGACTCTACATGCTGAAGTGTCCTTGGGCAAGACACTGAACCAAGTTGCTCCCAATGGCAGGCTAGTGTCTTGCATGGCAGCTCTACCATCATTGGTGTGTGAGTGTGTGTATGAATGGGTGAATGAGTCACAGTGTAAAATGCTAAGGCTAAAAAAAAGTGCTATATAAGTGCAGACCATTAAAAGTCTTCCAAACAGTAATTGAAGATCTGGACAATTTCTGAGCAGTATTAGACTGTTACACTCTCAAAAGCACCCATGAGATAATGCAGAGAAAGAGTTGATTCATAATTCTCTTATTCTGTTGCATAAGAATAAGGGGCGACTGTGGCTCAAGTGGTAGAGCTGGTTGGCTGCCAATCACAGGGTTGGTGGTTCGATTCCTGGCACACACGACTCCACATGCCGAAGTGTCCTTGGGCAAGAAACTGAACCCCAAGTTGCTCCCAATATCAGTGGTGTGCAGACCATTTACCATAACAAGCCTTTTGAACAACATTACATTGTTCTATGTAATAATGTGCTAAATGTACTTCTTTGGCCATTGCACCGCGTCTCGCAGGTTTGTTTTTCAGCATCTCGTTTTTAAAATGCAGTGTCGAGTTAAAAGAACTTCAGCTTTTAAAACACATCTCGAGACACCTGCCACGGGACACTGTATGTTCCATTAGCTGCAAAATAATGTTGTTTCCTCCTCTCTCCTAACTTTCTATTGTTCCTCTTGCTGATGTATCTACACTGACTTCCAGAAGATCATTATTTGACTGAGCATATCTTGAAGGTTTGTTTTGCTTTTCATGGTGGTGAGAAGTCCAAAAGCACAGGAAACACTTCTCCAAAGCAAAGCTTGCTCCATTCATCCAAATGTCATCACTGCCAAGACTTGAATTGTCCCATCCATTACCTTCATAGGCAGCCACAGACAATGGGAGCAAAATGTCAATTGAGGCAAAGTTGATCAGGAGATATAGGACATATCAGCTTGTCTCTTCATGGACCATTTCACGTAGGTGAGCCTTATCACAGCGTGACATCTGTACGCTAATCCAACTCCAAAAATCAAGCATTTACGAAGCTTAAAGATAATTACAGCGTGTCACGTTGATCAGTGATGCATCTGAACAGATCGCTGGACAGCCTGCTGTTATGATTGAGATAATGCCGCATGGAACATTGTGTGATTACCGACGAGCATTTCGGATAACGTTTATGAAATGCTCAATAACAGAACTAAAAAGGATACCAGAGTAATATTTTGTTTCTCAAATGTTGTTTTTTAATAGCTTTTATGTTTTCATTTATGTTTCAATTATGTTTTAAACAGATAGTTAACCCAAAGTGAAAATTCTGTCATCATTTGAGGAGAAATGCTCCCTAACAAAAATCAAAACGTTCATGGCAAATTTGCAGCAACTTCGCAACTGATTATTTTCACATGCAAATAACCTTTGCGGCAAATAGTCCATTGTTGCCAAAGGCTTGCTCCAGGTTCACCACTACTGGTGAAGAGTTGCAAACTTCTGGCAAACATTTATGGTGAATAACAAGCTCATTTGCATTTGAAAATAATGAGTGGTAAATAAGCGACAAATTTGTGGTAAATTTGCGGCTAGTTTGCCAGAACTCTAGATTTTTTTGTAACGGTTTATATCAAAATCTGACTTTTGATTGCAGACCTGGGTATCTTGGTAAATCCGTTTGAGACATTGTTGAGATCTCTTGCGAAACTTCTGAGTACTAGGGTATATACCTCTGAAGACAAATCTGAGAAACATGAGTCTCTGCAAGTCTCCATTTGCTCGCCATTTAAACACGTTGCTGTCTAGGAGAAACAATTGATATATTAGAAAGATCTCAGTGGTGGTTTTACTTTCCTATGGGATCTGCCATTGGACATTTAAACTGCAAACTTGAAACAAATTTGCCACTGATAATTTTCACATGCAAATTAGCTTTGCGGAAGCAGCACTTTTTCCATTATTCCCAAAAGTTTGCAGCTAGATTGCCCAGAACTCTAGATTTGTTTGTAAGGATATAGCTGCTGAACTTTCTGTTATGCTAATATCAATTTCTGCTTTAGCAATCATTGGATGACCCACTCTGTGGTTATTTTTCATCTCACAGACCAGATATTCTAATATAGACAGACACGTACGAGAAGTTGGGGAAGGACAAGAGCCGCTGATTGAGCTCAAGAACTGATAAGTACACAATCACCCTTCACTTCCTTAACATGTAGCGCTGTATCAGTACCAGTGCTCAAGGCAATGCTGAGAGAATGATCTGGACAATGGAGCCTAGAAATGCAGGTAGCAGCGCAGCCCTACCCCCATGAAGTGGTTTGGCAATCACTAACACAACCTTACAAACACTCACACATCCTCAAACACTTTGGTCCTGCAACATAAACCCACAAATCAGCCAAGCCATGAAGCCAACACAGAGTTGATGTCTATTATGAAGGTACTGAACAGCCAGAATTCACATTTATATCTGCATGCAGGAAGAAAAAACAAAACAAACACACACAGCATGACTGCCCCTGACCCTGAGCCCAGGCAAACCTTTTATAAACTTCCCCGTGTCTTGCTTCCGCGATGTCCCCCTGGCAGCTGTGTAAACACACGCAAGGGTCCTGACCTTAAACACACCCTCAAGAAAGTCATTATACACTGTCCCACTAATTTACCCACTTAACATTTGGATATCTAACGACAGTGTGAAATCGTAAATACACAATAAAAATAAGGTCTCGGAAGCTTTATGTTCTATGTTTAAGGATGCTGTGTGTTTTTTAAGAGTTGTTTTTTTTTGGTTTGTATTAATGTTGAAGAATATTTTGATAAAACAATTGTTTTTGTGGTTGATGGCAGTTAAAAGTTCACCTAAATACGAAAATTCACACTCACTGTCGTTCAAAACCTGTATGACCCAAATTTTATCTAAATAAAAATTTTAAAAAGTGATTTTTTGGTGAAATAAGATGACGTCCCTTCAGTGGCGTAACTTGTACCCAGTGCCCACTCCTTGGGGCGCCTGGTCATTTATCGTCACCTGTCGGCCCTGTGGTAATTTTTATGGTTCCTTTTGGTCAACTGGGGGCGGTTGCCCACCCTGCCCTAGCTGTAGTTACGCCCCTGCATCCCTTCCTGAGTGCTACACAACTCAAGTTCTTGCTTGAACACACACTTCTCTCAAAGTGCGCATGAATGTGCAATATATGTCAGATCTTCACTGAAAAATGACTTCAATTTCAGGGTTAGAGTCAGTATGCCTTTAGAAGACTTGCAATATGACACACAAGCCATATGGACTAATTTTATGATGATCTTGGTTCATTTTTTAAGCTTTAAAGTCCCCATCAACTGCCATTTTATGGAATATACAGACTGTAATTGCAATTTTAATATCATAAAATGGTTTCATTTGTGTTCTGGAGAAGAAAGAAAGTCATATGTGTAAGGAACAACATGGGGGCAAGTAAATTATAACAGAATTTTCATTTTTGGGTGAACAATCCCCTAAAGTCAAACAGGATATTATGAAACCTTAAAAGGTTTTACATAATGTGGTTGCCAGTATTTCAGAGAACAAAATGCAACAGTTAGTATTCACAATCAGTCAGTTTTACTTATCAAGGAAAGTTTTCTTATGTTTTGTTTGAAACCCCTTTTATTTGGACCAACTAAATTAAATTCATGCCAGTTATACTGTATATTATTGCTAACATAAATTAGCAAGAACGCACTGAGAATTAGGTGGATATTATTCTAACTGCTTTATGTTATGTATTCTTAGTTTCTGCGTTTCTACATCTCTGGTTTCCACTTTTATCTGTTTTTCCAGAGGGCCCCTTGTTTGGTGTCATAACAAACCGCCCAGTCCCTTCATATGATTCTGTTCTTTTGACTTTGTTGATATATAGCGTCTGAAGGTGACTGACTGAGTATGTTGCTTTGCTTCATTTCTGTTTTTCTTCCTTCTCATTTTTACTGTGTCATAATGCATCACAGAGGAAGTTGCAACTTTACTGATACAAAGTGCTCGCATCAGATGCAGGTTGGATTTCAAAGCCATCGTGAGGTCTAATGGGTGGCTGGGGTGAGATGGCATGGCGATTATTGCTTCTTAATGTTCATGTACCCTGAGATGTACTCAAATTACTTACCAGTGCCTTTGCCAGTCAGATGTTTTTGCATCAATTCAAATGTGTTTAATTTTCCTGTGGCTCACTTGATACTGCATTGCACAAGCATCCTTCAATACATTGGGACATGGAAACCAGGAAGTAATTGCGCAAACTATTGAGAGCATGTCAGAGCCGTAGCCTTGTGGCCGAGTGCTCAGACATATAGTGCAGTAGCATCCTGGGCGACCCAGCTCAAGGTCCTTTCCCAATCCTGATCCCCCTCTTCTCGTTAGTCATTTCCTGTCTTTCTCCATTAACCTGCCTAATAAAATTGTCAAAAAAATGTCCATCCATCCATCATCAACCGCTTATCCTGTACAGGGTCACGGGGGGCTGGAGCCTATCCCAGCTAACATTGGGCGAAAGGTGGGGTACACCCTGGACAGGTCGCCAGTCCATCACAGGGCCACACATATACAGACAACCACTCACACTCACATCCACACCTAGGGCAATTTTTTTGGGAGACATCAATTAACCTAGCCTGCATGTCTTTGGATGGTGGGAGGAAGCCAGAGCACCCAGAGAGAACCCACGCAGACACGGGGAGAACATGCAAACTCCACACAGAAAGGCCAGGGCACGGGGAGAACATGCAAACTCCACACAGAAAGGCCGGGGCAACCGGGGTTTGAACCCATGACCTTCTTGCTGTGAGGCGACAGTGCTAACCGCTGCACCACCATGTCAAAAAAATGTAACCTAAAATCTAAAATAACGGTAAGCGTAATTTGGAGGTAGCATTTTCACTCGAAAATTAAATTTTTACTCCAGTGATGGTTTAGGGTTGGGGTTTGGGTTCATAATTTTGTATTCCTGTTGAATGTATGGCATCATTTACAACTATAAAAACAACTCACTTTTGGAAATTTCTCCCAGGAAACTGGAGCTCACACGTGCCCATGCGTTCAACAATTCTTCCAGCTTCAGCCACTCAGGGCAGTGGTTAAGATTTCGATATGCTCAAACCAATTTCAGCTGCAGAACTTTCGACCTACTGTTGCCTAATTCACTGGGTGAACAGTCTGACATGCTCCACTAGATAGACCAGCACAAAACCTGCATAAACCAGTTTAGACCTGCATGGAGGACACCATGCCGACCTGTTATAGGACAACCAGTTGTTGAAAACCACTCATTATTCACTGGCCCCATTTGAGCCCAGCTTCTGAAAAAATTATGATATAGGTGTTTGCCATGCCAAGTGTTCTTCTCCAGAAATCAGCCACACATATACACATACCGACTACACACACAAGCAGCCACCTCTTCAGGCCTGGCCCCGGGCCCTTTCAGCCATCACTGTGTCACAGCGGGTCTGGTGACTAACGGTTTTGGCTGCTACTATAGCAAGGAAGCGGCTGACGTTTCAGGGCCACTCTGCCAGAGTACACAGGCTGGGAATCTGGCCAGTGGCAATATAGGAGGAAGCTGCTGGCATGCCAAGCCTGGGAGAAAAGCCATCACATTAAAAGTGTCTGTTCAAAAAGGGAATGAAAAGTGTGGAATGTAGCGGTGACATGCAGTGAAGCTAAAACAGCCCGTAGGCAGATAAGCGGGACACGCCACATGTAATTGGCGATTATTGCAAGCCAAGGACAGCCGTGACGTGGCACTAACGTGAGTTGTGCAATTTACATAATAGGCCTCAGGTCAGATATAGTAAAGATAAACGTTCACTCGTGCTGTGATATCTACTCACTGCTGACAAGACAAGCTCAAACCAGTATAAATGACCATAATGGTCCAGAGTGGTTCATTACAGTCCTTCTAATTGTTTAAGCTGAAGTGTGAAACTTTTGTGATGAAGACAGGGTGTAAGTATGTTTTTTGGACCATTTACAACTCGCTTCATTAAATATAACAGTTGTAACACGGTTAAACATTTTTAAACAATATCAGTTAATACGTGACCTAAAATACTAGTAAAATACTTACTATGTTAGTAAAATACTAAAAGTTAAAGCCAACAAAAAAAAACTGAAAAAACTAAAACTAAAGTTTCTATAGAGTGAAAACTAATGAAACTATATTGTTGAAAAAAAAATGCTGGTTAAGCTAGTTAAAAAGCACGAGAACCTCATGCAGGTGACCAGCATCCAAACCTCAACATGTGGTGGTTTCAACAGAGCTGTAGTCTGGGTTCAAAATTTAGCACACGCTAGAACAAAGCAATGCTCACTGCACATGTAGATGAAGGCCATTTCCTGTTAGATATTGACCTTTCTAGCCATGTGTGCCAAAATCTGAGCGCTTCATCCGCTGACACATCAACCCACAGAGGCTGAGAAAGGCCACCAGAACAATGCACCCTCAACCTGCGAAGAAAAAAAGACTGATGTGCAGAAATTGGTACTGTCCCCAGCACAGGAAGCTCAAGCAGTTCCCTTTGTGTGAAGACCTGAATGGGAGCAATACTGCTGACCACACACCACAGGCATTAGCAGCCGGCACATAGCCATTTCGGTTTGACCTTCAAGCTGGTTCCTGGAGCACAGCTTCAGTGAAATGGCCCCTTCAACCTTTTTGAAAGAGCAGTCATCTGTTTGCCCACTTCTCAGACCTCTCCTTTGTGAGTGTGTAGTGTGTTTTTATCATTGGGCAGTCAGCCACACAAGATCAGTCAACCATGAAGCAAAGCCTTTTCAAACTCAACCTCTGACATACATGTGACAAACGCTGCGCCTTTTAGGAGTTCAACATGTCTCCTTTGTTTATTTTTCAAAACATCACAGACTGATTGGAGGATTGTGCTTGTGTATTTTGCTAGACAAACTTCGCTAACAAGGATTTATTTTTGTTCGGAAACGCGAGAGGAGCCGCAGATAGTAAGGAAAACAAAATCAAACGTTTTGTTGTTGTTAGATCATTAGAAGCAGTCTCGTTTTCTTTTCACCGCCAAATCTTTTCCAACCATTATTACTAACATCTGAGTGATGTTCTCCAACAAGCCTGGCAACGGACTAGTCAGCAAGACTTAAAGTGTCCCATGACCACATATATTTACTTCATTTTCTCAATGGTAATGGCGAGTACCAGGCTCCTTAGAAGGTTCCCGCCACAGAACTGCTTTATTTACCAAACAAACATCACATACTGATAAGTCGTCATTCAGCTTTGCGTATACACGTTTACCGATGTTCAGAGAGTTGTCAGGGTTGTACAAAAGTGCCTTTGGTGTGAAGCGTAAACAGACTCATCCTCCAGGGAGGGTTGTGGTGAATTCTTACATGACGTGAACCTAAACACTGCGGCTGAGGTGGGGAAAGATTAAAGTGAAAAGAAAGGGAAGGAACAACTGTATTAAAGGGGAAGTTAATCTGAAAATGTAAATCCTATCATTATTTACTCACTCTTATTTTTAAGTTTCCTTGCGCCAAGTCCAAGCCCAACCTTTTGTGCTCCATTTTAAACAGGTTTTTGATTATGTTAGTTAAATTTAGAGGTTTAAATGGCAATCTGGGATAAGTTTGTAGGCTTGGAGTTGTTGTTGACAATCAGTTCTCTACAGTATGCAAGATGCCGACAACTGATGCACATAGTCTTCGGAAAAGCACATTATTTTGATTGTGTCATTGAAATGTGATTGTTTCATGCAGACTAATCACAACCATGTAATTCAATATCTTAATTCTGTCACATCACTTCTGCTGTGAAAGTCCAACAATTGCTGTTTTCAGTCACAAACCAGCACAGTGCCAATCTTCATTTCCTGAGAACATTAATAGAAAATGAACTGATATTAAATTAAAGAGATTTGTTACTTTGCCTCGCTACAGTTCTTCAAAGATAACATTAAAAATGACTGTTAAAGTGATAGTTTACCCCAAAATAAAAAGTATTTTGCCAACATTTACTCACCCTCACTTGAGAAACGAATCAGTCTGATCTGTGAACAAATCATCTAGATTAGTTTTGGGAACTGGATCAAGTGATTCATTGAAAATGTCGCACTCAAAGAAACAAATGGGTCACAAATCAGGCATTGCTACTTACATTTCGGCCAGTTACACACACAAAGCTACAGTATATACACAAGTTGTATGTGTGGACCACTTTTAATGGTACTTTTCTGTCATTTTGAAACTAGCTCCATACCTCATTAACTTTTGTTATTTGGAAAAGAGTGATCAGGATATTCTTCAAAGTTGTAAATGAAAATGATTTTCAAAATTCATACACTATATATCAAAATGATAATATTGTATATATTGTACTGTATATACACTGACTGAGCACTTAACCTACTTGTTCATGTGATTATCGAATCATCAAATCTCGTGGCAGCAGTGTAATGTATAAAATAATGCAGATATGGGTCAGGAGCTTTAGTTAATGTTCACATCAACCATCAGAATGGGGGGAAAATTTTATCTCAGTGATTTTGACCGTGGCATGATTGTTGGTGCCAGACAGCTGGTTTGAGTATTTCTAGCTAACTCAGATAACCGATCTGTGCAATTATTGTGAGCAGAATAGCATCTCAGAATCGGGGCTCTAGCTGAGACGGTCCCCTTGTTGAAAGAAATCACAAAAAGCATCACTATTGTAAAATCGCCAATCTCCCTTACCATCCCCTTTAGATTAATTGTGTCATGTATTACTAAAAGCTAATCAGGCAAATTAAATATTTTAATTCTCTACGTTTGATAGACAGACTTTAACCACAATTTGCCAATCAGAATTAGATTTCGACATATTTGGGGTTGTCAGATATCAAGAGAGGCAATCCGTATTTGTACATTTGTAGTTAAAAAGTATGTAAGTATTGTTTTGTTTCTAAAAATAATCAACTGTTTGGGTTCAGCAGAAATGTATTTGTCAATTGGAGTCATGTGGATTAATTTGATGCACCCTAAATATGCATTTTGGACCGTAAAAAAATGGAGTACATTCACTTGCATTGTTTAAAGGAGGAGGCCTGAAATGAAATCTTAAATTCTGCTTTGATGAAGAAAGAAAATACAGTGTTTTCCAAAATGAAGTGGACATCGCAACACCCAGAATGCTTTGACTCTTAAGGAAGTGGAATTACCTTGTGGGCTTCATTGTTGAGCAAAGGGAGTCTGAGTGAAATCCCCTGTCTGGCACTGGTGCTTATCCCAGTTTCTGTGTCGTTTCTTTCAACCAAAAGGACTCTGTCACACATGCATGTAATCTCAGTGACAGATAGAAGGAGCAAAAATTTAATTTAGCTTGAAAGGAGAATGAAAACACGTGCAGAAAGGGAAAAGAAAAGGGTCTGAGAGGTATTTTTGTTTACATAAAATAGGGTTTCTTAATAGTTCATAACAAAGACCTTTGCAGCTTAAATTATAGGTTGAGTGCATAGTATGCTTAGCAATGCATTGTGCATTATTCATGGAAACTTCAAAATTTCAATTATAGCCTAGATGAAAATAGAAAATTAGAGAAAGGAAGGAACTGTTTGAGAAAGCATATAAAAGAACAATTATGCAACACTGGGGAATGCGGAAATGCAATAAACTCAGTGTCAAAGCAAAAGAGGGCATTGGCTAAATTTGGAATTGCATGCTACAATACTACTCTTACAAATTCTGCAGTTTGTAGCATGTTTGCTGTGCACACTGTAAAAAAATTTCCTGTAAAATAACAGTAAAGAGCTGGCAGCAGAGACGCCAGCAGTATACCGTTATTTTTACGGTATTCATACGTAAAATGACTTTACGGTAGTAGTCTGTAAACCAGAAAAACTGTATATTTCTGTATTTCTATAATTTACAGTAAAGAGCTGGCAGCAAAGATACCAGCAATATACAGTCATTTTACAGTAGTAGTCTGTAAACCAGAAATACAGTATATTTCTGTAGTCAAACTGTTAAATGATTTCACAGTCTAATACAGAAAAAAATAAATGCAGCATATTTCTGTGATTATTTTGAAATTAAAATAATATTGTTTAGGTTGTTACTTTAACTTCTCAGAGTTTACTGTAGACAGCCACAATAGATAATACAATAATTTATTTATTCAATATTGATTGCAATGAACTTCATTATTCTCAGGCCTATAGACAGTTTCTTAAGATGTGCATTATTGTGAATATTATGCAAAATAAGCAATAAAAACTTTATTTCAAAGAGCAATGTCAATATTAACATGAATACAAAAAATGGAAAAAAATAAAATAAACCCTGTTGGACGACACTGAGAAGAGATTTCTAGTAGCAAACAGAAACAGCCTAGTGTCTGCTTTAGACTATGGCAATAAACTTAGACTATTAAAGGAACATACTGGCGGTAGCACTTTGAGCATAGCTTAGCATAGATCATTGAATCTGATTAGACCGTTAGCATCTCTCTCAAAAAAATGACAAAAGAGTTTCGATATTTTTCCTATTTAAAACTTGACTCTTCTGTAGTTACATCGTGTACTAAGACCGACGGAAAATGAAAAGTTGCAATTTTCTAGGCTGATATGGCTAGGAACTATATTCTCATTCCTGCGTAGCAATCAAGGAACTTGATGCAGTACCACGGGTGCAGCCGGCTCAATGATATTACGTGTGTATTGACTGCAGAAGACTTCTGGACGATCACACCTTTCTTTTTGGAGACAACCTTGCCCCTTTTGTCCTTTGTCCCTCTCTCTGGATTTATACCAATGAAGCGCCTGAAATCAAAATAGTCTAAGATCAGAGTGGGGTTGCAACAACATACTGTTTTGTGTACATTCAATTAAATGCAATTAATAGTTTTTTTGTCTTTCTTCATTGCACAAATAGAGTGGACTTGAATGACATATAGAAGTGACATCAAATGGAATTATGATAAAGCCTATAGTACAACAAAATACCTTGTGTGTGTGTGTGTGTGTGTGTGTTTGTGCGTGCGTGCGTGTTGTGGCTTGAAATGTACAGTACTAATACCATTTTATGCAAAAAATACAAACACATTCATTTAATTGTATATATTCATATAATGATGACAGGGAATGAAGGGGTTTTACCTCTTAATGAATTCCAGAGTGCAGGCTGCCTCATCTTGATATTGAAGGTTGAATATGTAGTAGATTGCAAACACAGCAGCAAGTCCCGTTGCAAATGTTGGTGTGATGCCCTCAGAGATTACATGGCCCTCAAAGGTGATCATCCAACTTTTAATTGTGACTTGCCCTGTTGCACCTGAAACTTCAAGTCATAGGAACATGAAAAATCATGTTACCTTGTATAAACATTTGTAAACTCAAGATGAATGGCCGCTATGATATATAATGTGTCTATCAATTAATCTAAATGAAATGTATACCAGGCAGTATCAGGCGAGGACTTGCAGGAAGACTGAGAGTTGTCTCAACGTCAGCTGCAGTGGCAGACACCTTTAGGGAACAAATACATTATGCTTACCATAATAAGATTTTTAAGAAGAAAAATTATAAAAAGATCAATAATTAGTAAACACTAGGTGAGAATAACCTAGAGGCAAATGTTGAAAAGTTTTGAAAAGTCTGACTACAATCTGGCAAAACACACTTAAAAGTTAAATTAGGTGTATTTTTATGAATTCTCATGTGCCTTACGTATGTCACTATTGTGGTACAGTTATGGCAACAAATCTGACAGGGGAACATTTTGTCACTGCCCGATTAGTCTTGATTACGGCTGGCTGCTTTTGACACCGTATCAGTCTTCACGAAGAAATATTTAATCTTAACGGAATTGCAATGTTAAGATTGTGAAAGAAATGCCAAAGATGATCAAAACGGTTTGACAAAGCGACAGATAAATAAACAAAATGCATTCACAAAGCGTCCAGAAAGGCAATATTTTCACACCAATTTTCCGTTTAATCAGAAAAATGCAAAGCCTTGAGGATTCAATTGTCTCTCTTTAACTACAATTAGCTTAATTTTCTTGTTAAATGTTTGTAAAACACACTAAGTTACATTAAAAGTCGACACAAACAAAATAAAACTCACCAAAACCATCTCGGTTAGCCGATGTTCCAATATAATAATAATAATTTAGGAGGAATCTCCTCAAAGTTGGGATAGTTATGGTTTGGTTGAAATAAATCCTAATCACCGGGTATCAATGTAGGATAATTATTCCAGTATGCTAATGATATTTTCCTGCTGCCTCCATCTGCCGATTGCCTCTCTTACCGATTAACAAGTGTTGTTCCTCGGATGCAAACGTTCGGCTAATGTTACCAAAATTAAACAAAAAACCACCCAAAAGTAATATTGTTTTGGCCATTCAAATCTAACCCTCACAGATAAATGACATGTTCAAATCCATAGCTAGACAAGCTCCTGAGCATCAGTTTGATATCAAACATGTTTGGCAATATGAATAAGATTTTAATTACCGTTTCATTTGTAGATGCAAGACCCGATGGATGTTGTTGATGAATAATACTCGATGATGTGTAGAATGCACGTCATCTAAATTGTGCGTCCTCTTCTGGAAAATCTCCTATACGAATGATGGTTCCTGAAGTCCCTCCAGAAGTTGTGGCAAATTATTTCTGTATTTTATAAAGAAAATTTACCAAAACAAAAGTAGTAGCCTCAATGTAAAAGACTGACGTTGTATCAAACTTATGACCGTGCTCCAAATTCCCCAGTCAACACTAAGTTTCTAAAAAATACTGTAGTTTCCTGTAATTTAAAACATCAGCATACTGTTTAGGGCCTCTGTCCTGTTGCTCCAAGTTAGGCAGCCCACAATGCATTGCTAACTACAGTACTAAACTGTTTAACATGAAAGCAGTATTTTAGTGTTGAAAATTGGCTGTAAATTTACAGCAATTGCTTACAGTGCATAATAAATAACTTTTTGGTATTCATGGAACATCGGGATCCTATATTTCTCAAAATATGCAGCATACAACAGAGCTCACGGTGCCATATTGCATAATGCAATGCCCTCAACTTGACCTTCCGTTTCCAGTGTGACGAATAAACTGAAAATTAATAGCCACAATTGTTTAAAATCTTTTTCTTGACTCATTATTATTAGGTCATAATATTTTGCCTACAAGTTTTTTTTAAATTATTAGTTCTGTTTAGTGCTAGTGTATGCTGTGCAGTATGCAGTAAGTTTGTCCCCATTATTTTGTTTATAAATTGTCACTTATAGCAGATATACACATTTTAAATTTACATTTGATGACTAAACTTACATTACACAGATTTTTAGGATTTTTGTCCAATCAAATGTTCTCTAAAACGAGAATGTCCCTTTCCCTCATACCACCTGCAACTGACTAGCAATTCATGGTTCAGTGAACTAAAGCGTAACTTACTGGTTATTTAAAAAAAGGATATGTCCCACCCCAACTTCCAATTTCAATAATAAATATATCAACACAGGAAGGAAAACTGCATTCATGAAGCCAATTCATGGGAACTTTAAAAAGCATCGTTTCAATCACTGTATTCTGGGCCTTTATTATCGTCAGTTTTACCAAAGGGACATTGTGAAGCCGAGTACTGCTGTAAATGGGGTTAATACTAGAAAAGGCTTCAAGAACCCATTTTTTCTTCCAAGCTTTGTGTGTGTAAATGTGTGTATGCACTTCTGTTCGAAAAGGCTTGGGGCCCAGACACTTGAAATAATTTAGAGAATATGTCGAGTGTGGGTGGAAAGGAATGCGTGCCCAGATAAAAAAGAAAAGAAAGTGAAAGAAAGTGGAGGAGGTGGAGTGTGTGTGTGTGATAGACAGGGATAGACAGAGAAAGGGCAACGAGTAGGGTGGGGTGGGACAGCAGTGCCACCTGAGATGGAGGAACGTTTAAGTGGCAGAATGCCTCGATGTAGGAGAGAGGGTTAAAAAGAGGACAGCGAAGGGAGAGCCAGAAGGGAACAACAGATAGGGGGGGGGGGGGGGGGGTATAAAGAGGGAAGGAGAGAGAGAGAGAGAGAGAGAGTGCAAAAAAGCAGGCAGCCCACTCTCTTACCTACTGTTCTCCATCGAGCACATTTCAAATGGCTTTTGCAGGTCTCGCTTAGGGGAACATCTATTCCTATCACAATGCTGCCCACACACCTCTCTCTCTCTCTCTGACAACAGAAAGGAGGGGGAGAGCGAGTAGGAGAGATGGGGAGAGAAGGAAAAAGAAACACAGAATACACACAGGTTCGGGCCTTAATTGTGCAGTAGCAGAAGCTTGAGGTTAGCATGTGATGCATGCAATTCGTTCAATTTAAGTTAGACCCCACTGCACATTAAGGCCAACACAAATGTCATTTGTTTTCTCTCACTCATTTTACCATTTCTGCTCAGCTATCTTTCTTTGTATTCCCTAAACCCTTTCTTTTATTGACACCCCCTTGAGCTGTGTTTTAGAACACGTTAGTTGATTTCTAGTTGGTGCAAGCTGTTCCAAAAACCAACTTGACAACATTTAGCTGGGATGACCAGATGGTAGAGGGTTTCTAGCTGGTCTAAGATGGTCCAAGCTGCTTATTAGCTTGTTGACCAGCAACCATGTTCCAAAAACCAGTCTGACCAGCTTAAACTGATATGACCAGCTAGTAGCTAGTCTGTTGCTGGTCCAATATAGTCAATTGACCAACTTGGACAAGCTAATGATTAGCTTCGGCCAGCTAGAAACCAGCTACCATGTTCCAAAAACCAGCTTGACCTCCTTTAGCTGCTTTGTTGCAAGTCCAAGATGGTCTACCAGCATGGACCAGCTAATAACTAGCTTAGACCAGCTTGAAACCAGCTACCATTTTACCAAAAAAAAAAAACAGCTTGACAGTCTTTAGCTGCTATTATCTGTTGCTGGGCCAAGATGGTCTAATGACCAGCTAATGACTAGCTTCAATCAGCTAGAAAACAGCTACCATGTTCCAAAAACAGATCGACAACCTTTAGCTGGTTTGACCAGCTGGTGTGTTGCTTGTTTAAAATGATCTACCAGATAGGACCAGCTACTAACCAGCTGTTGACTAGCTTAGACCAGCTAGAAACCAGCTACCATAAAAATTAAAATTAAAATTACAAAACAAAAAACAGCTTGACCACCTCTAGCTGCTATGACCAGCTGCTAGCTGGTGTGTTTTTGGTACAAAACGGTCTAATGAGAAGCTTGGGCCAAACAATGAATAGCTTAGACCATCTAGAAACCAGCTACAATGTTCCAAAAACTGATTGACCACCTTTGGCTGCTATGGACAGATGGTAGCTGATCCACTGCTGGTGTAAGATGGTCTACCAGATTGGACAAACTACAAACCAGCTATTGACAAGCTAAGACCAGCTAGAAACCAGCTACCATATTCCAAAAACCTGCTTGACAACCTTTAGTTAGCATGACCAGCTGGTATTTGATCTTAGTTTGTCAATAAGCTTAATATCAAGAAGATAATGAACAACAAGCTTAAACCAGCAAAAACCAGCTACCATGTTCCAGAATCCCGCTTGAATATCTTTAGCTGGTATGACTACCTGGTAGTGTATTGCTGGTCTAATATAGTCTACCAGCCAGGACCAGCTTGGACAAGCTTCTACCAGCTAATGACTGGCTTGGATATGCGTAGACTAGCTAGAAACCAGTTGCCATGTTTCAGAAACCTCCTTGAGTTTCCTCCTTAAGCTGGTATGACCAGTTGGTAGATGGTGTGTTGCAGGTCTAATAAGGTCTGCCAGCCTGGACCAGCTAATATTTAGCTTGGACCAGCTAATGACCATCTTGAAATAGATGTGTGTTCCAAAACACATCTATCAATTTAAGATGGATTTTCCAGCAGGAACTGTCTCTTTCTTTTCCATTTTGAGCATCTCATCCCCTCTACCCCCTTCTCACCATCCCTCCCTCAGCCCTCTCCTTGTCTTCATCCCCCGCCTTGTACTTTGTAGGATTCAGGCAGCCCATGTGACCACAGAGTGACTGCAGAGCTGGGGCACTTCCACTGCCAGAGAATTCCACCAGAATACGAATGAGAATCCAGCTTTTACAGAGAACGTGGCCAAAATTTCCAGGGTAATGCACACATTTAAGATGTGCCTCTGATACAAAAACAATAATTATTGCTACAAAGATGGATTGGAAGCAAAAATAGTTAGGCATTTGTTATATTTGTAAAGCTTGATTTTAAATAGAAATTGTAGATATTAAAACACCTTTAGGGCTTGAATACGCCTTTGTGCATTCTCTTTTGGTAATGGTTTAATATTGACCTTCTGATCAATAACAAAGATTGCATTCATATGGTGAGTCCTATCTGAAATTGATATATGCACACAGAGTGAACTCGAATATCTATTGAAAATATTCTAACCCCAAATGTTATGTGATAAACAAGTAATGTATTGATTTCTGCAGGGAGAAATATAGGTCCAAGTAATGGGTATGCTTAAGATCAACCACAGAATTCTCACTTGAACCAAGGCTACTGAATACTAATCAATACCACTGCATTGCCTACTGAAAGAGGAAGGTGGGAAGGACATATTGAAGGGCTTGTCCCTTATTTTTAAATAGCCAATAGCCTTTTGATCATGTCATGGCAAGGCAAAACCACACAAAGCCACTTCCTTTACAATCAATTGATGATTGAAAAATTAAACCTAGTAAATGGATAAAGTTTGAGGATTAATACAAGCAAAACAACCAACACACACAAACAATCATGATTTGCTACTTGCTATCATTTCTACAGTATGCTAATTGATTTATGATAATATATCTAGGATAATTAGGAAGATAATAAAAATATACTTTTGTCATTCTAGAGAATATTTGATTGGATAAAAGGGTGTATATGCCCATGCATAGAAGATACAAGAATTATCTATATTTTTTTAGTTTTCCTAGAAGATAAGGAGTACATTTAAAATGTTTTAGGAGTACTTTTAAATATAAATGGCCACAAAGTTAAAACATGTGTTACTTTATGTGCTTTAAGTTCTCTGCCCTGCCCAGTAGTTGGAGATGTGCACAAAGAATGCGAAATGGCAAAAACAAACGGAGAAAAAAGTACAAGTGGAGATTTATACTGAAAAAGGACTTACATTTTGATCTGTTTCTCACCCAAACCTATCATATCGCTTCTGAAGATATTCAGTATTTTCATTTTTAGGTGAACAGTCCCTTTAATTTCAGGATTCTGGATCGTGATACTATCTGAGCCTTTCTGAATTCTTGTGTGGTCTCTCTGGCTCATTCTGGTTCAATGGCATGAGTGTTTATTCGTTGTTAATCCAGAATGTCACATCTGTCTCTATGGTGGTGAAAAGCTCCTCACTCCTTTTGGGATCCAAGACCAGCATCTCCAGACAAACCTTAATGAAAACCATTGTGAAGGTAATCTCAAAACCAGTCTGAGATCAGGGTGAAGAAGTGACTTTCACCAATACATCTCCATAGAAGTGAGAAAGATTCAGTGGAAACCAGATCAGCAAAAGAAAGGGCCTTGTTCTCGTACAAAAACGAGCCTTCTTTGTGAAGAGCAAAAACAAACACTCTCACCCTTTCAACAAAGCACTGAGACATAGATTATGAGGCAGTGCACAAGACAGACCGTGTTTCCATGAACAAACAATAACTGAGAGACCACCCTGAGGACATTATTTAAACTCTGAAGTCAAACAAAGCCCCCCCGGTGGGGCTCCTTTCTCATGTTAACATGAACGTCGAAACTCAACCTTGCATGAGTTTGACTCCTAAGTGATGTGCTCTGCCTCTTGGTTTGAGCATGACTGTAACTAACCCTCACTTGACTCATCCAATGTGATCTTGTGGGTCCTGGTGTCGTGACTAAAGCTGGATGCACACGGTGCAATTTTTGCCATGATTTTGCCTTCTGAGTCCATTTTGTGGCATCGTAAAAGATTTCTGTTGTCGTACTCTTGAATTGCTTAGTTTGACAATCAATTGATACCATTTCAGTTTCTCGTGTAAATGCAATGGATGTCATAAGGAATGTGGAATGGTGACATAATGCTGGTTGACACTGTCAGTGGTGAGCAAAGTGAAGATGATGTAGCCTATACCGTACAGTCTGACATAAAAGACTGATGTCATACAATATGCCTTGGCTTTTCCTCAAGATCTCACTTGGGTCATATCATACAATCTGACAAGCAACAATCATAAATGACAGAAAAAAATCATACAGTGTACACCCGGCTAAAGCTTGAATGTATGAAATGAGAGTTCGCATCGGCTTTGGAATTAGCAATGCTGCCCTGGGCATCGCAGAGGAGCAGCTGGACATGAACGCTCCAGAGAGATTCGACTGAGCTCTGGAGCAGACTGAAAATGGACTGATCTGGAACGCAGGCTCTATTGAACATCTGCTGATTATCCAGCAGTGCCACCGTAAGGCCTGGAGGTGAGGGACGTTGTTGGTTCATCAAGAGTACTGTGAAAGCTGGAGACTCCAGATGATGTCCACACCAGAGGCACATGCTATGTGTGGCATCATGATAGCATGACATCAAAGGCCCCATTAAAGGAGTAGTTCACCCAAAAAAGAAAATTCTCTCATTATTCACTTACCCCGATGCCATCCCAGATATGTATGACTGTCTTTCTTCAACAGAGCACAAATGAAGATTTTTTGAAGACAGAGCTCTGTCAGGTCCTTATAATGCAAGTACACGGGTGCCAGCACTTTTACGGTCCTAAAGTCACATTTAGGCTGCATAAAAGTAATCCACACAACTCCAGTTGATCAATGAATGTTAAAAATAAATCGATAATTAAAACATTATTAACACATTAAAATGAACTAATAGAGCTCTGTCTTCTTCTAAAAATCTTCTTTGTGTTCTGCTGAAGAAAGACAGTCTGGGATGGCATCAGGGAGTAATGAGGGAACTTTCATTTTTGGGAGAACTATTTCTTTAACACCTGGTACTAAAATGTGTTTTGGATAATCTGTTTGAAACGGGATGGCATTAAAGATGGTGGTCAAAAACAGCTCAAAGTGTAAACAGTCATCAACAGTATTTCTGAGTGAAAGAGGATATTCAGTGTGAATATAGGGCAGGACTTTATCTATGAGGAATTGAATATGAAAGCAATCTCTGTGGGGGGAGGGGTTGAAATATAAGAGGGACTGGTGGTATCAACCAAATAGGGATGTTTTTACTACAGAGCCCCTTTGAGGACAGGGTAGGATTTTTTATTTTTTTTCAGAAAGTTTTGCATTCCCAAGCAATAAGTTTTGCATTAACTCGCAACAAATTTACCATGGTTTTACTTTAGTAACCATATTTTAACCTTAACACAGTATTAATATTGTGTTAAATGACCATTTTGAATATAACATTATTTTTTTATTTGTGATGTAGTATTTATTAAAACCAGAAGCCCTCGAGCGTGACATCATATACTGACCATTGCGCTGTCTGAAATATTTTTGCGAACTCAAAACCTAATGTGACCGCGGCTTCAAGCTGAAATTCTAGAAATATCCGAGACGACGTAAGCATATAACAATAAATCAGAGTGACTCCTCAGATCCTACACCCTCTCTCTTTCTCTGTCTCTCTCTCTCTCCATCCCCACCTTTGCAAAGACAAACTCATTTCCATATAAATGGAGTGTAGGCCTGCAGCCCAGGGACCAGGCAGAATTGCAAATATTTCATCTCTTGCCTGGAGAGCCATTGCTGTTTCTCAGGCACCATTAGTCGTTGCTACCTCTCTCTTTCTCTATCCTCATCCACTTCATCCTCTTACTGTTATGCACACCTGACCACATCACCCAAGCACCTGCAGCAGTCAAAGGAGGCTCTCTGGCTCTGATCACTCAGCGGTTGGCTATCCAAATGTTGCTCGTCAGGTGAACACGGGGACACTTGAAAGCTTTGGCTATACCATGTGGGTGAGCAGACAAGCTGTTTCTCTCGTGTCCTTCACCATCCACCCACAATATTTTTCTTTTTTAATTCTACCCTTCTTCCCCAAGGCAGCTGACATCCTGGTTTAAATGTTTTTGTGTGTGTTTATTAACATTAACATCTTATTCAGATGCGGTTCCATTTTTTTCCCCGGATCCATTCCTTTTCTTTATTATTCGGTCAAAGTCATCCGTTTCAAAAAATGTTTCATTTTTTAAATACAATTTTAGTTTTTTTAATTAAATCAATTAATATGTTGGCACAAATATATGTTTGGTCTACAAAACTCATTTGAAATATTGATTGAATTGCTGTAGCTTTTCTATCAGCTCGAACCAATCCGTTGACCTCTCATCAACAAGGCATTTCCATCCGCAGAACTGCCGTTCACTGGATGTTTTTTTGTTTTTGGCACAATTCTGAGTAAACTCCAGAGACTGTTGTGCATGAAAACCCAGGAGATCAACAGTTACAGAAATACTCAAACCAGCCCATCTGGCACCAACAATCATGCCACAGTTGAAATCACAGAGATCTTTTTCCTCATTCTGATGGTTGAGTGAACATTAAATGACGCTCCTGACCCGTATCTGCATGATTTTTATGCACTGCACTGTTGCCACACGGCTGATTAGACAATTGCATGAATAAGTAGGTGTTCAGGTGTTACTAATGTAGTGCTCAGAGAGTGAATATGCATTTTATAAAAATAAATGATTAAAGCATTTTTTGTTTGTTCAGAATCCTCTGGGTTCCCTTTTAAAAGCATTATTCCTCTTCTATTTAGACATTAGTCCAATGTCAACCACTAGAACGTGATCGCTACAGATGGTCATTGTGTAATACGGTTAGTTATAGTTACACCAGTGCCAGAAGTTCAGATTACATGATCTAATTCCCTTCTCTGTGTGTGGCTCTTTGTCACACTTCATGCCTTGTGATGCTCAGACACATTCAACAGTGCTGAGGAGAACTGAAGATCTGGGATCTAATTGAGGAAGCTTTATTTTTTCCACCAGGAGAGCGCAATACAAATTTAATGAGGAAATAAATAATTAAGTTTTAGTTTCAAGTGAAAAAAAGGCTTTACGCTGACTGATAGGGAAGAAATCAATGCTTTCTTACTCCTTGCGTGTTCAGAGCAAAGACTCGGGGGGATACGGGGGCAACGTCTGTGTGTCTCCGAGACGACATGTGTGAGAACAAGCAGTGGAAAGCAGAAACTGTTATTAAACATTTTAGAGTGTTACAATGGTGACTGATGTCAAATACGACACAACTGGAGACAGAAGTAATGATTTAATATGAATGCAAAACAATGGAGTTCGTGGGAAAATTGCTACTATTAGGAACTGCGGGAACAAATTTTGATGGAATTTGAAAATTATAGAGGTTAGGCAGGAGAACGGATGTTAGAGACAGCAATATATACATAATAAAGGAAATAAGTGTAAATATAGTAGGATTACTAGTATCCAGACACTGCAGCAATTCTCTAGGAAATTAAATTTATTCAGGAGAAAAAAGTCCATCTCGGCTTGTGCTAGGGCTGCTTTTTTGTTGGTTTTTGCTATCAAAACAGTACTATAAATGAATGGATTTTGCCACATAAAATGTCTTGAAATGGACACACAGTACCGGCGTTCCCTATAAACAGACTATGCGGTCTGCGTAGGGCACCAACTCCCTAGGGGGGCACCATCTTACCCTAGGAGGGCACCAGAAATTCCACCGTTGCCCTTACTCGCACATTATACGTTATTTCAGGACCCGAAAGCAGTTGCGGAACATAGGTGATCGCTTCACACTCATATCACCCACATCCCCCCTCCCTGATCAGACGATCACTTCTCACTCATTGACAAGGCACTAAAACGCCGTCTTACAGACCGATTTCATCTGAACTTCCAACCTCCTCTTGCTGAATTAATAGTGTAAATTAATGTATTATAAAGGTGTACATAAGGGTGAAACATAATTTCTTCATTCATTACAGAAAATTAATCATTTTGAAAACAATTAAAAAAATGCCTTGCATTGTGACAAATTCCAGCACAACCCCCGTGACTTACATACACACCCACCCAAATTCTCATTAATGTAATGCAAAAAAATCTATTTTTCATTACTGTATTGTGAAAAAATATACATATTGTTTAGTCAACATTGCATTTAAACTAGGGCTGTCAATCAATTACAATTTTTAATCAAATTAATTACATGGTGTCCCAATTAATTAATTGCGATTAATCGCATATACAAAAAGCCCCTCAGCCCCTCATATAACAATAACTCAATATATAATGATTATACATATTTAAATCAATATATAATTATACATAGTTATCTTTAAATACTTAAAAATTGTATATTATATATTATATATATATTCAGATAATTAAAATGCATTACATTCTTGTAGCAGAAGAGTTAATCATTGATAAGACGACACAAAAAGTGGCTTTAGAATACAATGTATTGTTTACTACCATATTATTGATAATAAACCAATCATTGGCATACAGTTCACAGCAATCCATTTCACAAGTGAATTTGTCAATCAGTTGGAGATTTATTATGAGGGCTTGTTTAAGGACCCGTTTAATTTACACCTGCGTCAGACATTTTTTTTCATTTATTTTTTTATTAATGCTTACAAAACTTTTACATCTAGAGCCAAGAGGAATATTAAAACAAACAACAACAAAATGGAAAATAAATAAATAAACAGTTTAATAAAAATATCAAATTGTTTACATATTTCAAAACACTTTACAGCTTTCTTGTTACTAAAATTGGAAATTGTTCTTAGGTATTGCTGATCCGCCGTTAAAACTATTGGTTTATAACCACCATACTTACATTTATGAATACTAAACTTTGCCAACAAAAGCAGAACATTAATCAAATAATATTCCTTGTGAAGAGACATGTCATAGCTAAAAAAAAAAAAAACTAATAAAACATTTTCAAAACAAAGTTGAAAGCTGGGAATAATATGATCTCTAACAATCTTGCAGAAATCAGAGCAAAAACAAGTTGAGTAGGGACAACTCCAAAATAAATGAAAAAAAAATTTCCGCCTGCAGACCACAAAATGTACAGAATATATCGACATCACAATTAAATCTCTCTACAAGAAAATAATTAGTGAGGTAGTACTTATGAATAAGTTTGAAGGAAATTTCTTTGTTTTATTCGTGATTAAATATTTACTGGTAACTTCCAAATTTTGCACCATCTCAATCCAGCCACACCCTGCATCAGACATGCTTGTGTAGCGTCTCGGGTGTGTTGCATCATAAACATTAAATGTTTAGGTCACTGTGTCAAGTTAAATATAGTTTAATACTCAATCTTTAAACACATCTTGAGATCCCTTAGTTCGCATTTGCGCTCCTTCAAGTGTTTTGAGTGCAAGAACGTAACGCATGTCTGTGTTGTGGGTTGTTTTCTTCACTGTATAAACTGTGCGTTGCTCACACAGCTGAAATTTCACTTACTGCCCTCTGGAGTAAACAGGTGGTACTACAAGCTTGCATTTCTCAGGACTCTTCCTTATTATGGTCTGGGGGAAGTGTGATTAATTGCGGAAAAAATTTTAATGCGTTATTTTTTGTAAAATGAATCACTGAATTAATGTGTTAAATCGACTGCCCTAATTTAAACACAAAGCATTTATACATCATGTACTGCCTTTAACGTATACTGTTTGAAATAATATATATATATATATATATATATATATATATATATATATATATCCACAGAAGACATTTGGAAACAATGTGCAAATCCTTGACATGTTTCTTAATACTTTGTACTACATGATATAGCCTATATTAGAATTTCTTGATGTGTCAGATTTGTGGCATATCTAGAGCATAACTCAGCAGTTGAGATTTGAGAAACCTGAGACTTCCAAGCAGTACCTACTACACTAGAAGTTGCTTTCAATACTGTAGTTCAAGATCTTTCTTGATGTTCTACTGTTATTTTGCAGGTTTCTGGAAGAGCAGACTTAAATACAGTTAAATGAGCTGTGGTGGAATTCTCTTTGCTCACAGTCCGTATTCCCATAGGTGATTTGTTATTTGTCAGCTGTCATGCTCACAGTCACTCATGCAAGAGAATACATCTGTGAGACTGTCTAAAAATGTAGTTTCAACCTATTATATTGAACTGATATAAATCTGTGAGTGGCACAAGCATCAGAATGGCAGAACAGGACAGTATTGAAAATAAAAGCTTAACTTACAAGTTATTTTCAATATCCTACTGAAAAGACCAGCATAATTGTTTTCATATTAGTACTATCTTAATAGTATTATGATGTAAATGTGAGTCCTGTGTACATCGCTTTGTTTTCGAGAGCTGATGCAATTGGCTAATCTTCAGTCTGGAATGCTATGAAAAGAACTCCAGTAACAACAATGAACAGCCTAAAAGATCATTCATAATGATATTGGAGCCTCCTTTACCACATAGATGTTCTGTGGTCCATGTTATGAGGTGAATTATAGCTGATCTTGCAATTTGGAAACACCTATGAAAAACATGAGTGACAGTTGAAGCCATTTGATCCTACACAGTGTATATGATTGGAAATAACATTTTCAGAAATATGACAAATACATGGACAACTTTAAAATAAATCTTGATTATCCATAATGACAACAAGTTTATTTGACATTCTACACTCCTGTAAGAGACGTAAAGCAGAACAGAGGCATATGGGTTAAAGAGGGGGAAGGATAGAAAGGGAGAGAGAGAAACAAAAGAGAACAAATGGATGATGTTCTAATCCCACTCTGACACCCACTCATCCTCCTGAGCCATAATTCCATCCATGGAGGGAATGCCGAGTGTGTTGTCCTTCCTCTGTCAACCATTCCATTTCTTCATCTCTAGCGCCATCCCTCTCTCCCACTTTCCTTCCTACTCAGAGGTTAAGAGGTCACACCATGTTGATGGTATTTGTCCTTTATGCTGTTCATGAGAAACAGAACCGTTCCAAAGCAACCCACAAACATTTCAAAAGAAGGGAGTTTTTTTTTTTTTATTGGCATAAAACGTTTTTTTTAAAAATGTTTTTCAATCAGTATTCAACTTGAACACACCAGCGTGAAAGACCATGTTATACATGTTACCATGTAATACTATGAAATAATTAGTCTACAAAAGGATTCAAATCTATTCAAATACTCAAATGGGAAGTGTCCATTCATTCATTCATGTACCATCTGCAGCAAAAGCCATTCACACATCTGCCAAAAGTAAGAAATCTTATCACCATTCTTGTGTCTTTATTCTGAATATGAACACTCTTTTATGATCTTATCTTTGCAGTAGTGTCAGTGTCATCATAAATTACAATCACAGAGTGTAATCGGTGCATATTATGGTCACGTATAGTGTGTTAGCACATTCGTGTCATGAATTCACAATCTAAACAAGAAAAATGAAACATTTTCTACAGAAAATAGTACTTGAAATCACCATTGAGTGGTTAAAAAAATGTTACTGATCAAGAGTGAATTACACTCATATAATGAGACATTAAGTAATTGATAACACATTTAGAAACCTCAAATGCTCCTATAAACACCTCCCACAGCGGTGTGGTGGGTGTCTGAATGTTCGCAAACAGTATACCATTTTTTAGATCTTCTTTATACCCCTGAACGAAGAATGAAGAAGAATGAAATATATCGGGGCATGGTTCATGGTTACTGTCTTGCCTCTTATTCTTAAGTCTCTTGTGGTTTGTGAAAGGCTAGTGGAATAACATCTTCACATGTAGCACACAGAGGATGTCGAAAAATCTCACCATTATTCACTCTTGGAGATCCTTAATTAATTAATGTACTGATCATAGGTAATTGCCGTTTCAAGGTTGAGAGAGTACGCTGAGCCAAAGAGTGTCAACCACAGCCGAAAGTAAGCTGTGCAATCTTGGACTTCACAGAGGGTCAAGGAAAGTTGTGTCTTCCCAGATAAACACCACCAAACCTCTCACAATTACATATGTGCAAACAAAATATTTTCAAAGTCATCTAGTAGATGGGTTGCCTGAACAACTAATCCTCTAAGTGGTCTTTAAGCCCTGGTCTTTAATCTTGGGTTACACTCAATCGGACATGTTTCTTAAGGCTAATCGATATTTAATGGGTGAACAGGCTTTTTTAAAATTCTTTTAAAAGTTATGATGAAATTACTTATGTTTTTGTTATGCTTAGGTGTTAGTTTAGTGATATTTGGTTAGTAAAATCATAACGAACTGTCTCCAGGCAGGCGATTCTCTGTGCCATCATGGCTTCCAAAACTTATCAGCCAAATGGAAACTTTGTTAAGCTGTTTACGAGTTTTGTTTGTTTAATTAGTTTACTTCATTTACTAGAAAAAAGTCTGGCTTCTTCCATTCTATAAATTAGGCTTTAGGGGGCATTTACATACGACACATTCTTGCATTCATAAACAGATAATTTGGTCAAAAAGAATGAAACAGATTGCAAGACACTTGCGACACCTTTTAAAACATTTTTTTATATATATTTTTGACATTAAAATGGCTGAACAATTCTAGATAAACTAGTAAAACTCTCTAATAAACAGGTCAGTTGTTGGACGATTAGTGGTCTTCTCAACCATCATAACCTCTCGTACACATTTGTGAATTAGCTAGACTAACTTTGAGGATTTGAGACCAATGACGCAAGAAAACTTTGGGAAAATATGACCTTTTGTGCCACTATATCCTTGGATGACGAAACTGAGCAAACAAAATAGTTGTGCATTCAATAAATGTATATGCAGCATAGTTCTAGTGGGAAGTCTAGCAGCTGTACATCATTGCACCATTAGCTAGGTAACTCCTAGCTAGTCACATGTAAGCCAATGCTTTAGTCTACTCACAATCACATTGCTGTTTTAGTGTGCTAACACGGCAACCTCCACCACCCCAGCACCACCAGTCGAGTCCCGTCCTGCACGGGTTTATGCTCCTCGCCCCTGCCTCCTATCTCTGGCAGGATATGACGGTTCTGAGTACAACTTCTTCGGACTGCCAGATGGGGCTTACGCCAAAGAGAGACATTACTTTTCTGTTTTATATCCATCAAATAAATGGCATCTTAAATTTCACTCATGTCTGCAAGTCTTTCTGATAGAATAACTATTCCTTTAGCTTCAAGAATTTCCTGGGAAACCAATAAACATTGTTTTTTTTCATGTGTTTCCAAGGTGTGAATGCACTATTTGGGGTGAGCGTGTCACAACCTGCAATACATGCAAAGAACACAGGAAGCAGGAAACAGACTGGAGACTCAGTCAGAGAGCATGGCATTGCATTCAGACCACACTGTTTTTGACATGACTCAAAGGAAAAACATGTTACTCTCATCATTTACCCTAACCCTCCCGGATGACCATCTCAAGGCCCTGCCCTCACATGCTTGGCCTAAGTTGTTTGTCATTCATCGTCATAGGACTTCAATGCTTTGTGCAACAAGTGCAAACATATAAATTCTCATTAGACTCAGTCACCTTTCACTTTCATTGCATTTTTTTTCCATACGATAAAAGTTTGTATATTTTGTATTTTATTGAAGAAAAGAAAAGAAAGTCTTAGTGTTTGAAATTACATGAAGGTGAGTAAATGAAAACAGCATTTTTGTGAATTCTTTTTACCCCTAAACAAAGAAGAACTTCTCCTGAAATATATTGGGGCCTTGGTTCATGGTCATTTTTTGTGGTTTGTGAAAGGCTAGTGGACTAACATTGTCACACATAGCACGTAGAGGGTGTCGAAAAATCTTACCGTTATTCACCCATGGAGACCCTTAATTAATTAATGTACTGATCATAGGTAATTGCCGTTTCAAGGTTGAGAGAATACGCTGAGCCACAGCTTTTCGGTAAAAGAGTGTCTTCCACAGCCAAAGGAAGCATAGCAATCTTGGACTTCACAGAGGGTCAAGGAAAGTTGCATCTTCCCAAATAAACACCACCAAACCTCTCACAATTACATATGTGCAAACAAAATATTTTCAAAGTCAGTAGATGGGTGGCCTGAACAACTAACCCTGTAAGTGGTCTTTAATCTTGGGTTACACTCAATCGGACATTTTTCTTAAAGTTAATCGATATTTAATGGGTGAACAGGCTTCTTTAATTAATCTAAAATATTATGATGAAATGACTTATGTTTTTGTTATGCTAAGATGTTTGTTTAGTGATATTTGGTTAGTAAAATCATAACGAATTGCGATTGGTCTCAGTATGGCTCCAACACATCCAGGCAGGTGATTCTCTGTGCCATCACAGCTTCCAAAACTTATCAGCCAAACGGAAACTTTGTTAAGCTGTTTACGAGTTTAGTTTGTTTAATTTGTTTACTTCATTTACTAGAAAAAAGTCTGGCTTCTTCCATTCAATAAATTAGCTTTAGGGGACATTTACATACGACACATTCTTGCATTCTTATACAAATAATTTGGTCAAATAGAACGAAACAGATTGCAAGACTTGCGACACCTTGTAAAACAATTTTGTATACTATTTTTTACACGCCAAACAATATAAAAAATTTAATTCATGAAAAATTCTAGATAAACTAGAAAACTTCTCTAATAAACAGGTCATTTTTTGGATGACTAGTGGACGTCTCAACCATCGTAACCTCTCGTACACACAACAGTTGTGAATTAGCTAGGCTAAGTTTGAGGATTTGAGACCAATGACACAAGAAAACTTTTGGAAAATATGCCCTTTTGTGCCTTGGATCAGGAAACTGAGCAAACAAAATAGTTGTGCATTCAATAATAACTATTCCTTTAGTTTCAAGAAAGTTCCTGGAAAACCAAACAACGTTGTTTTTTCATGTGTTTCCATGGTGTGAATGCACTATTTGGGGTGAGCGTGTCACAACCTGAAATACATGCAAAGAACACAGGAAGCAGACTGGAGACTCAGTCAGAGAGCATGGCATTGCATTCAGACCTCACTGTTTTTGATGTGACTCAAAGGAAGGACATGTTACTCTCATCATGTACCCTAACCCTCCCAGATGACCAACCCAAGGCACTGGCAATCACATGCCCCTTACAGCAAGTCCAGTCATGATCAAGCATCTTTCCAGTAATACTCTACCAATGGGACATGCCGAGTTGCAGTTTGGAAATAGCACTCTGTCACTTACTGTAATATCACTTTCCTTAAAAATATGTTGCTATATTGTCACTACTCATCTTTAGGGGTGGAAATCAGCAGGGACATTGCCATAAAATATTTTTTGTGGATATCTAGTTCGCATTATGATAATATTGCAATTCTTTATGTTAAAGGTGCTATAAGCCATTTTCTTTTTACATGGAAAGGTATGCAAAAGATTTTCCAACACCCCTGAAAGATATTACTGAAATAAGTGTCCTGAGATATTTCACCAGTCTCTGTGACAGCATTAGACTCTGTAAACAGCAAAACAAAATGTGTATACGGCCTCTGACGCTTTGTGCCTGTCAATCATTTTGCGCGTTCTCATAGTATTGTAGTTGCTGTGAATAATCACGGCTTAATGACATTTTTATGCCACGAGCATAACAGTTATCAGATGAAGGTGCTATTTTGCTGCTGTTGTTTTTGACAACCGCCTTTGCTTAGTGTTGGTATTAAAGCTCATTAAGTATCTTTGAGTGGTGGTGGTGTAGTGGGCTAAAGCACATAACTGGTAATCAGAATGTTGCTGGTTCAATTCCCACAGCCACCACCATTGTGTCCTTGAGCAAGGCACTTAACTCCAGGTTGCTCCAGGGGAATTGTCCCTGTAATAAGTGCAGTGTAAGTCATTTTGTATAAAAGCGTCTGCCAAATGTATAATTGTAAATGTAAATCTTTGGAGTGCACGGTTTTGGAAAAAAAGGGGCTGGGCTAATCCAACGACTCAGCTTTTGGAAATTACAGAATGGCAAAAATTGCTTACAGCACCTTTAAGCATATGTAATTTCAAAACTGTAATATATATAACAATCTTTTACTAAGACAATGTCCGCACCTGTGTGTTTTTATTTGAAAATGCATTAATTTTGCTATGTTTACGCCTCTTATCCACACTAGAACAGCGTTTTCCTCCACCAAACATTATGACTTTTGAATATGCTCTATATTACCGCATACCTTTGAAAACAATAACGTTAAGAAACTGAAAACTGTTTTCAAATGGAAACGGATTAAAGTTGTTTGTCATTCATCTTCATAGGTCTTCAGTGCTTTGTGCAACAAGTGCAAACATATTGATTCTCGTTACCCTCGGTCACCTTTCACTTTCATTGCATCTTTTTTCCATTCGATGAAAGTTAATGTATTTTGTGTTCCATTGAACAAAAGAAAGTCTTAGTGTTTGAAATTACATGAAGGTGAGTAAATGAAAACAGGATTGAAATTTTAGGCTGAAACATCCCTTTGCGCATTTCAATGTACATGAAATAATAAATAAAAACAACTTGACTTGACTTGAAACAGACCTCATTTTCTGGAATAGTGTGAACAGCATGGAATTAATTTAGCCAGCTGTTATGTGACTTATGTGAACTCTCAAGGGTGGCAAATTATATATATATAGCAAAATATACACATACATGCAAAGACATATTTCGTACAGTATGACAAACCAGTGGCTACAGTATGTCTCACATACATGTGTCTCCCAACATTTTCTTTCTGATGAAAAAGCATTTTGCTGCTGAAACAGAAGTAGACAGATTTCAAACCTATACTTCATCTGGGTCAATACAAGACCTTTGGGATGTTTGTTTATGCCTCACAGTTCCAAATATGGATGAGTTTATGTCCAGAAATAGACTCTTGTAGGTGTGGTTGCATTTGTCCTTTGACACCTGTCAACATAACGTGCTTTATTACAGTCTTCAAAGAGCTATCGTGATAATCAGGACAAGCTGCAAATGAACTTCACCATGCGCTGTGAAAAAAAAAATGCAATGCCCAAATCTCAAAATGAATAGTTTAATGTACAAATGTAGTATGTTACACAATATGTGTGTGATTGGCAATACATTTTATGCTTGTTGGAATGTCACGTAATTAGCTTAGCAACATGCCAACTCTAATCTCTATTCAGGCAAAAATATACTTTGGTTTTCCCATCCCGGGTCCGCGAGACTTAAATTTTGCAATTAGCGCAGTCAAAAGAGAATAATTTGAAAGGCTAGAGAACTTAACCATATGTGAACAGCATGCACAATAACCTTAACATCAATAGTGAGTGGCGTCTCCAGCGTGTCTTCGCGAACAGTCAAATGCTCAGCCTTTCGAAGAATACTCCATTTGACTGTGCGCACATACACAGGTGGTTGGAACATGTGAGCTACGACTACAATGATATAATGGACTATGTCTCTTCAGGAGTTTAGACCTATAAAGATGTCTTTAAATCCTTTAGACTCGAGACTACAAATGCTCACACATGCGCTCTTGATGTGCATATCCACTGTTTCTCCTGTTGTTTATCAGCCATTTACATCTTCTAGCACTTCGTTGTGACAGCAACGACTCAACTGTGAGTGTTGACACCTTGTGGACCCGCTAGTTAGTGCAAATAATTCCAGGCGCATGTGCATACTGCACGTTCAAAGTACGTGCGGTTAAAAAAAAAGTGCTCAAAATTACATTTGCGTAACATGTCCTGTACGCAGACACTTAGCGTTCACATTAAACCGAAGTATACTTTAGCCACTGGGAGCTGCCTATATGGGCAACAGACAGCAAGCCAGCTCACTATGTTTTGGAACAGAGCTTATGTGTGGATTTTGTGATCAGCTAGCAATAAAAGCTAGCAATTAGCAAAGTCAGCCACAGGTTTTCAAACATTTCTCAACCACTCTAAATCTGGACTAGATAAATGACTAGACCAGACTGATTCATTAGTGATGACGTATAAGTGTCTCAAATAGCGTGGACATTAAATAGACAGGAAAATCTTGACTGTTCATCAGAGTATCCACAAAGGAATTTTGGTGCCCTGCCAACGTTTCCGAGAATTACAAAAGTTTACCGGACAAATTTGAAAAAAACAAATGGTCATCTAAGTTTACTGTAACATGATGGACTATGCATAATATGTGATATAATAATGGCACAATCAAGTAAAATGAACAACAAACGTTTGTTCATTATAGTTGCTATTCCATTATAATAGTTTTTTATTAGCGACTAAATAAAAAAACAATCAAAACAAAAACAGAGGGCAAAGCAAAAAGATAAACTGCAATTTGCCACATATCTTAGTAAAATAGCTAAATCATTAGGTTATGATGGCATAGATGTTGTCACCTAGGTTAATAACTTTCCCTTAATTGTTCTGATTATTTTTCTCATTGCACAGAAAGTGTTTTGCTGCCGACGCGAAGTCAACTGTATGCAACGTTTCTCTGCAACTTGAAAAAGCATGGTGTTCTTCTTCTCCTCAAAACAGCTATGCAAGGCTGTTTTAATGTGATGCTGAAGTGAGAAGCTTCTCACTGCAGGCATGCAAAACAGGAATAATTCAGGCTGCTTTTTCCAGAGTGCGGGGGATGGCCCGGATTAGGATTTCCCAAACTGTACCACACATTTTAAACCTCTGTGGCAGCGAAACACTGTCATCATTGGGATGGCATCACGGTGTACTCTTGTGGCACCAACAAAAGGAGTTACTCATGCTTCATATACAATGGCATATGTTCTAAAGGTGTTTTAATGTGGGTGTTTGCCATGACTAAATGCTTAATCGGGGGAATTCACAATAGCGGACACCTCCAATCAACCGTTTCCCACGCCAAACCACTAAAAAGTGCCTCATCTCTGATTTTTCACTTATTACTATTAGGGTGAATAAATTAGCAATATTTTCATTTTTGGGTGAGCTATCCCTTTAACATATGAATTGTCATGAATTCGAGAATGAAAACGAGTGTGTGTGTGTGTGGGGGGGGGGGGGGGGGGGGGGAACTTGTTTTTAGGTTACAAACTGGTAATTACAATGGTATTATGCAATAAATATGGTTTATGAGGACATTTCTAATATCCCCATAATTCAAACCGCTTAAAAACATACTAAACTATGTTTTATTGAAAATGAAAAATGCAGAAAGTTTAGTGGTATGGAATCTATAGTTCATACAGTATAACAATCATTATGTTTATGGAGAGTCCTCATAATGATAGCTGCACCACGTGTGTGTGTGTGTGTGTGTGTGTGTGCGCGCGCGTGTGTGTGTGTGTGTGTGTGTGTGTGTGTGTGTGTGTGTGTGAGAGAGAAAGACATGTTCCTATCAGTTTGCTTGCATCTGCTGTCGGTTTATTGTTGTTGTGTCAAACTGGAGTGCTGTGAGTTCTTGGCATGATATGGCTATAATCACAACCCACACCCATAAACCCACACAGTACAGAGTAACACCCGCCCACACACACACACCAGTCACATGAACATCCTGTCATGCCCCAAACAGGAATGGGCAGACCACAGGCATTTACACCCTTTCACACAGTCAAATGCTCACAAACTGTAGGAACGTGCCATGGACACGGAAACAGACATGGATGAGAGACATCCAACCTCCTCTCACACACACACACCAAATATGCAACCCAATACTTAAAGGGATAGTTCACCCAAAAAATAACAACATACTGGTTTGGAATGAGATGAGTATGAGTAAAAGATGACAGATTTTAATTTCTGGATTAACTATTCCTTTCATCTGCCACAAGCCTTGTTTTCATTTCCTCTTTGTCTACAAAACTCCCCCTTATATCTTCCAGTCACGGGACTGCAGGAGGAAAGGTGAATGGGTTTCTTTCTCTCTTTCCCTCCTTTTCCCTCAATTCCCTCCTCCACTGGAGACCAAGCAACCCAACAGATCAAGATTACTCCTTGACGATGACTAATGCTGCAGCTCAACAACTTTAACAATGTATGACTCACAAACACACACACATACAATCTGAACTGTTGCAGTCAAGGGCACGCCAACCCTTTCATTCTCTTTTCTGTTCTTACACATTTGAGGCCTCAATCACGTCTTCCTGACTTGCTTTTTATGAGCTGGCCCGCACGGCTTATGATTCACTACTGCCAATCACTCTTCCCGTAGTTTGGAAAATGCTGTCCAATTGAAATAAACTCATGCAAGAGATTCTATTATGGTGAGGCGATTTTCTGATTCTGTTTGGATACGGACAATGTGTCATAAGCAATTTTTGATTCTTTTCCTTACAAAAAATCTAGAGTTCTGGCAAACTAGCCGCAAACTTGCCACAAATTTGCTGCAAATGTGCCCTCATTATTTTCACATGCAAATTCTAGGGAATTCTGCAGAATGGATTTTAATGTGTTAAAATGTGCAACCTAGTCTCATAGAATGAACGTTACTATAGCTACATTTCTGCGAACTGAGTTTTACGTGCTGCTTTCTACGTTTGCTGCAGTTTCCTGGTGAAAATAACACTAGAGTCACTAAAACAACTGGATGTTTTATTAATTTTTACACAAATCACGGGTGCTATGGCTGTAAATAAACACTTATTTTTCAATATTTTATCATATAATTTGAAAAAAACATACATTTTAATGCTTGTATTACAGACCAACCTACATTTACACACTTATTCCAATGTGGTGAACTTCTGCGGTAGCTCACCTGATAGAGTGTTGGACTTTAAACTCTGAGACCGAGCCTCAAGCCCAGCCAAGGACGCTTGAAGCGAATGTGCCGCAGAAGCGACACGATAAGATGGGGTTGCTTCAGTAAATGTGCTTTTCATTTCGAATTTGCTTTTAAAACACATTTGGTTAGGTGTTGGTTAAGTGTATTGATGTCTGTTTTGTTCATCTTTTATTAATATTTTAAGAAACGATTGGTAATTTAGGTTAAAGTTTCCAGTTAGGGAGGTAATTTTTACTCATTTAAACATCCATAAAATTAACCTTAAAACCCTCCTCTGATTACGGCTTAATTTCACTAGCTTTTGGCACCCCCTGCTGGACATTTCACTAGGAAACTGCAGCCAAACATGTAATGAAGCACCTCATTTAGGTTTGCAAAAATGTTGTCATTGTCACTCATATTTCATGAGATCAGGCTTAAAATGTGTTATACACTTATATTGGTTGATATTATGTATATATATACATTGTGTGTGTGTGTGGGTATGTGTGTGTGTTTCCCATCCCTACATCTTCCATCCTCCTCTCATAAACCTTTTTATCCAGTCCTTCCTTAAACATTTTTTATTCAAGCTACTCAAAAAATGTTGAGCCAAACTAGCAACAGCTCTACAGAAATACAATGTATAATAGCTAAGCTGAAATCTACTCTCTAGTGAAAGTTGCTAGTTGCTGTGCATAGCTGCATACATAGCAGATAATTTAAATTGGCCTACACATGGTATTGAATGTCTACCATTTTCATGTACCATGGTATTACTTCAAAGAATACCATGGTACAACAATGCTACATGTCTAATATTGAGATTCTTAATGGTTTTGGTTTGAAAGTCTTTAACTGCAGTTGAGTCATTCATTAGCTGCTACATGCATGTGTAGCATATAATGAAGACCTTCTTTATTGCTGGCAAACAGTAGAATGCAATTGTGGGCTTGGTTCGATTGATTATTGGTAGGTATTCAACTAAATCCAGTTCCGTTTGATGTCTGAGTAAAAAACCATTGCAAACTATTGAGTCATTGGGCAGTCCAAATTATTCAGATTGACTCTAATTTAGACGATTTAGCTAGGCGGCTCGACTGATTCGTTGAAAAGAACTGAGTCAAATGAGTGATTTATTTGCAAATCAAAGATTTGACTAGCTTTTATTCTAAATATCCAAAGGGAAATTGATTTCTCAAATATTACAATGTTGCATGATTGAATGGAGTCTTGACTCTGCAAATTGCAGAGAATGGACAGCGTTGGTGGCTGTGCTGTCATGGTCCTGTCACTCTGTAAGTCTGGGTTTTTGTCTGACAGGACCGTGACATCATCGTTCCATGTCTGTCTTGTGTTTCGTTGTCTGTCTTTGTGTGAGTGCATGGCTTTTGGTTAAATTTCCTGCCGTGTTTTGTTTCATCTCAGGAGCACGGTGTCTGGATCCTGACTTCCTGTCTGGTTTGGTTTTGGTCTGTGTCGCGATCCGGACACTCGTGTTCAATGTCTGTCTGTTATTTACGTGGGTGCATCGTGCTTGTGTCATCTTGGCAGCATGCACTCGCGTCAATAGTTTGTCTGTCTCTTGCGATCGCAGATGCGCATTGTGCGCCTAGGTCACGAGATGTCTTCATGTTGTGCTGTGGTTCAGTCACTTTGGTCAAAGGTGTCGGGTGTGTGGCCGAGCAAGGGTGCCCAGTCTTGTTTTTGTCGCCTGTTGCGTGCCTCACGTGCCATTTGCCTTGCGATGTATGCTCAGTTTTTGTTTAGTGTGAGAACGCATGGCATCACTTTGTTTGCCATTGCTGCACATTCTCTTGTCTTGTTTGTTGGTTGGCATGAGTGTATATTGCCTTATTGTCTTGCCGATGTGCGCTCATGCCATTTGGGTGTTTTGCCTTGTGAGTGCATGTAGCTTTGTTTTGTTTCTGTATTGCCACATGTCTCTCTGTCTTACGTCATACCCGCCTCCATGTTTGCTTATTATTAGTTAATTTGCCTCACTTATACCGTTAACCCGTTTGATTTCTCTCTCTATTTTAGTCTCCTCGTGTTTGCTGTCCAAGGCCAGTTCATCTTGTTTCCTGTCTTGTGTGCTGTTGCATCCAGTCGTTCTTTAATCCTCCAGTTGGTCCCGTCTTGTTGGTCTGTTTGTCCTGTTTTTTATTCCCATCCCTACCTTGGTCCGGTCGGTCCTGTTTCCTGTTTCCCCTGCCTCAGCCTGGTTTATATTTCCTTAATTTTTCCCCTTCGGGGTAGTTTATGTTTATTGTTTTCCCCCCTTGTGGGAGTTTGAGTTTTGCTTTTTTGTATTTAATAAATTCCCTGTTTTTACCTCTGCGTTTGGGTCCTGTCTTTGCTTTCATGACACCTGCACACTGAAAAAAGTGCTAAACGCAGCGCTACAGACATACGCTTTTAACACCCCAACATGGCGTCTAACGAATGCTGAGCTCATGCACAAGGCACAAAAATGTATTTTGACTTGTCCTAACTTTTTTTTTAAAACCATGAGACGCAATGGCCAAAGACTTATGTCAAGCGCAAGAACCAGCAACCCAGCTAACAATTTTACGTTCTGGGAACGTTCTGGGAATGTTAGTTTTTGGTTCCCAGAACGTTCCCAAGAACGTTCCCTATTGGTGATCCAGGAAAGTTTTCTTAACGTAAATAGAACGTTCCCTTATGGTTAGGGGAACGTTCTGGAAACTTTATGGGAATGTAAAAAAAGACTTTGCCAATCAATGAGCGCTCTCTACTGCCTGATAATGGTCATGTAATTAAGCATTTGATCACTGCTGTTAAAGCAAACATTTGCAACCTTTTAATTTGTTTAAGAAAAATAGAACCTAAAATAACCTACAGGGAACATTCCCAGAACGTTCCTGTTTGGTTCCCAAAAAAATAACCAAATGGGAACCATACAGGAACGTTAGGGGAACGTTCTGTGTTTGCTGGGAAGCAGTTGCTTGGACAGGGTCATTTACGTTTGCAGGATGTTGGCCTGAATTTCCCATGCTCCAACAACCCTGCCCTTCATCACAGGCAACAGAGGGCCTGACCAGGGATCAGCAGAGTCTTCTGAAGGTCTTCTTTAATTGTTTTCAGCAGGGCACCACCACTAAATAATTAAAGCGGCAAAACCTCGGCTGGCTTTTGAAGTTTAGGGCCTCTTCCTCAGCCAGACAGCCTTCTTCACATGGATTCTTTCTTTCTCTTGTTTCTTTTTTTTTCGAGGCTACCTTTTTACTCCTCTGCGTTCCTCCCCTTTCGCTCTCTCTTTCTGCCCACAGGCGCTACACCCCCTCTTCTGTTTGACAGACTTCCTCCTACTCTTTTGCCCCCTGGCCCCGTCCCCAGGGCCCCGTGCACCCCCTGCATTCTTTCACACTGACGTGCTGTGTTTACATGGACGTCGTACTGGAAGTGGGCTTCAATCCCACTGACCAAGTTCAAGAATGACATTCAAACATCCTAAAATTCCTTTTTTTTTTTTTAAATGCATATTATTCCCATTTAAGGACTTAGACTTGGAAATGAAAGTCAGGGAGTTAAAATAGAAAGTGCACACTGACTTTTTGAGGGAAATACAACACAATAGCAGACTTTGAGAGGTGACATTTTGGAGACTGCTTCTTATTCATCCTATTATTGTATGTTTTGGTTCATTATAAGTCCAAAGAATGTCTACGTTTGGTTGTTTTTTAGTTGTTTTCATTTCTAAGCTGCCAACACAGTATAATACATTACACAGCATAGGTCTTTTACAGCATACTATAAAAAGTTAAACATACTTTATATGTACCCATATACCATATACACTACACTACTAGTTTTGAAACACACTCATTCTTTATTAATTATTTTCTTCACATTTTAGAATAATATTAAAGTCATCAAAACTATGGAATAACATAAATGGAACTATGGGAATTATGTTGTGACTTAACAAAATCCCAAATAAATCAAAGCTGTGTTATATTTTAGCATCTTCAACGTAGTCACCCTTTATTTGCAGACATGTACTCTTGACATTTTCTCAACCAACTTCTTGAGGTTTCACCCTGGGATACTTTTTAAACAGTATTGAAGGAGTTCCCATCTATGTTGGGCACTTATTTGCTGCTTTTCTATATTATTCGTTCCAAGTCATCCATTTCAACTCTTTTTTTAATTAATTTTAGTTTTATAATGAAATAAATTAATATGGTGGCAGAAATATATTTTTGTCTGCAAAACATTTAAGCATATCCCTTCAGACAAACATTTCAGTACCGCTAGTGCATGTATAACTTGTTTTGAAAGAAAGCCATTTGTGTTCTTAACTTTTTTTTTGTTTAGTTTGAACTATCCCTTTAAAGAGAAACATTTGGCAGATAGAAAGAAAGTGAGTCTACTTGCAGTGGCAGGAATGCAGTATGCGGTGTTAACAGTGCCTCTATTGAGAAGGTCATCTTTTTCCATCACATACACGTGCGTTCTGCCTGCAAGAGAGTCAGCACATTCAAATGTCATTGTCTGCCGACCTGTTGCATAATTCTCACTGAAAAATGGGTCATGGAGTTCTATGTGCTCCTTGGTCCCGGCTTCTTCCCATTGTGCATGACTTCCGTCCCGCAGTACTTTCAAATCTGCCGTTAGGATATAAATTGTAAGGCAGTGGTTTTGAACTGGTGGGTCTTGACCCATTTGGTCTGTTCTGAGCAATACAATGCAAGTGAATGGTGACCAACATTTTGAAGGTCCTAAAAGCAGATAAAGACAGCAAAAAATTAATCAATAAGACTCCAGTGGTTAAATCCACATCTTCTGAAGCGATATGAGAGATGTGTGGGTGAGAAACAGATCAATACTTAAGTCCTTTTTTATGATCAATCCACACTTTCACATTGTTCTTCTAGTGTTATTGGCAATTTGCATTCACCGTGCATATCACCAACTACTGCGCAGGGAGAAGAATCTATAGTAAAAATAACTTAAATATTGATCTGTTTCTCACCCACACCTATCATATAACTTCTGAAGACACGGATTTAACCACTGGAGTCGTATGAATTACTTTTATGCTGTCTTTATGTGCTTTTTGGAGCTTCAAAGTTCTATCCATCATTCACTTGCATTGTATGGACCTACAGAGATGAGATGTTCTTCAAAAAAATCTTTGTTTGTGTTCAGCAGAAGAAAGAAATTCATACACATCTGGGATGGCATGAGGGTGAGTAAATGATGAGAGAATTTTTGGGTGAGAAACTTGAGAACTGCTAAGGCACATTGATTTGAAAAAAATCTCAGCCTGATCTCATGAACATTTTGTGACTGTTGATAATTTTTGCAAAATGACTTAAAAATTCCTACACAAAATTACAGCATTTCCGAGGTGTGCCACTGAGTGGCACTAAAAGCGAGTTCATTTTGTAAGGTTAATGCTCTATCAAGTTCTAAATCAACAAAATGTACCCCTCTACCCTAAACCTTAAACCTAAATTATCCGATAGTGTCAAAAAAAAAGCAAATGTAGCATAAATACCGGTTTGCTGAAAAAAAACATAATTCTGTGGTGCTTCTATGACACTTTTTGCTTACATGTCGACTCACATGAAAGTCATTATTGTTGTAACTCCTCTTGAGTTCATTTTACCAGGAAACTGTCGCAATACGTACAACGAGGCATGTGAAAATAATTTTGCAGGTTTGTAAAATTTATTTAGACACATACTAGAAGGTCAGTGGGCCATCTTTATACATGCAGAAACCACCGTATGACCTTTTCATGTTTGCAACCACAGGCACGTGAGAGTTCCCTTTTCTAAATCTGAAATGCATCAACAATTGCCGATTTTAAGTGACTCAAGTTCAGTCAGACAATTGTGCTGTTTTCTCTCTCCCAGCCAGACATACATAATGATTCCAGCAGCCTCTCTGGGGGTGGTTGAGTACAGTACAGACACACACATTCAGAGCCCAAGTTGGAGTGTGAAAACAGGGGGGGTTGCGAATGGGGAGTGGGCGGCAGCCACCATGAGTGTCCAGCTCAAAGGTGACAAGGCTCATGGCTGCTGAATCGTCTCCACGCAGACGTTGCCCTTTGCGCAGAAACACCCATGCAGCACCATCCCGCCTACACCCAGCGCTCTGTGCCCTAAACGGAGTGCAGCTCCCTCTCTTTCACCTCGTTAACTGCTGTCACCTGTTTTTTGAAAGCAAGCGTCTGGCTGAGGTGTCCGGCCTCCGCCAAAGAGATGCGCACAGTCCTTTAAGGCACTTTCAGTTTGAGTAGGCATGAAGTGAGTGGGAAAATAGACTCTCTCCAAACATGGATTTATATGCTTGATGTTAATCAAGGGCTGAGCGTGTGTTTTGCCAGCTTAGCTTTGACTCATCGTTCTGTACATTAAAGCAGCTGTAAAAATGCATCTTGGCAGAGGTAAGGACGAAGACAGGGATACAAAGGACACAGTTTACACTCAGACATTTTTTATGTATATTAATTAAATTTACCTTAAATATAGAGTATCACATTCGATGTTTTCACTCAAGTTTTACTCTAAAATGCTAAAGATGCTAAACTGCTAAATGTTCTTTTCATTGAGCATGTTTATGTTCACACCAATAAGCCGATGACTACCAGAAATCAGCTTATTTTCGATGTCAAAATTTAAGGTAGGGAAGCAGGTAAATGTGTTTACATGCAACGCAAAATCAGGAAAATGGGCAAAAATCTTACTGTGCTTATTGGTTATGCCGAAACCGTTTAAGACTTTACCCCGTTTAAGGCATTCACATTAACACACACGTTGTCGTGTAAGCATTATCAGTATAAGGACGTCAATATAAACAAGCTCAATTTTACATATGACTAGTCCCAAACAGAATTTTTTGTATTTTCTGCACTAATATTGGTTGAAAATCTTCAGAATTCGTATCAAATTTGACCAAATATTTAATAAACAAACATGCAAGAAGTAGCGGGTGTGTAGAACCATCAATAATGGGTGCTCCCATTGCTAAAACAAGGAACTGGGCATATATATATATATATTTTAGATAGGAGTTGAGGCGAATTGAGACGATGCAAGAAAGGCGATGCAAAAAAATGAGCAGAGTTCAATGTTGTGCAAATGTACAGCGATGCGTGTGTACTAATGGAAGAGCAGACAGTTGGGTTTAAGTTTTCTTCCAGCTAAATGCCAGAGTATACTTCAGTTTTCCCACATAATGGTACATCTCATGCACAGTGCGTGTGACGCAACCTTTTTCAGCTTCGTTGGTGTATGTGCCTAATGTTGACTTTGATAAGATTATCACAAAGCAATCGTGGTGAGCATGTGTCAATGGCGTCCATAGTATACTATAACAGCCTTAGTGCTCGAACGGAATGGCATGTGGAATAACAAAGTGTACCCTAACCTTAATACAATGCGATATAGCATTAGAGTGGAAATACAAACAAGAAACAAGAAGTGCTGCCACTTTACGACCACCAGTGATTTAATCACTGTCAGTGTGACTGCAGTGTCACTAATAACTTATGGCTGGGGTATACTTTGTTTTTCCGTGTGCCGCTTCACCTTAGACGAAGTTGAGCACTCAGCCTTTTGCTAGAGTATACTCTTTTGACCATGAGCTCAGACGGACACATTCAACCCATAAGAACTAAGCCATAGCATAGTAAACACCAGGCACGAAAAGACACAGACTGTCGGCATGTCTACAAAAACTGGGCTGCATGCGGACATTACTGCGAGGTTTGTGTAAATACAAAGTATTTTCTGAATGACTTACAAAAACAGAAGGGTAAAACTTTTAATGGGCTACCCTTCCCAGTGTTCATATTACTGGCAGTGTGGAAAATGATGTATGGTGTCCCAGAGAATCTAAAGAACAGTCTTGACGGTTCTCTGTAAAAAAAAACAAACCGCAAGTTTCACCACCCACGGTTTGGTAAGCATTTGCTCTGTGGTTCTGGATGTATGGTGTCCTAGGGCAGCTTGTTCTTTGGGGTTGATTGAAATAGTAATGGCCTCATCCTCCACACTTTTATTGTAGGATACCCAGTGAGGAGAGGCCTTGCTCCAGGCCACATGTGCCTAAAGATGGGTCATTATGTCCTCTGTCAACACCACCTGCCCTGGCTTGTGTGGACTGAGTTTGAATGACTCCCACACAGTGCCAAACCTTTATACATCATGCATAGCTGTGCATAAGGGTAGGTTACATGTGTATGCTTGTGCGTTCAAGGATGTTAGCATCCCGTTTGGAAATCACCAGCCTTGCATACCAAATAAGTCTATTCCTTGGCATTTCTTTGACGGCATTCCTTGGTTATCTTTCTTTCTTATTTATTTACTTTTTTCATGTCATTCTGGTTCTGGTCACTCTACCTCATTTTGAAAAATCTAATTTCATCCCTCTAGATGGCAGCAAGCCCTAGAAAAAAATATATTTTCTTTATCACATTCCATCACAATGTACAGATCTGAAACGTAGGTGGCGCTCTAACGCATTTGAGCCCTAACAGATGTGCTCGTCCATAGACATTCAGTCTAATTTTCTGTTCATACACCACCCTCGTTGTTTCATTGAATATCTCGGCCTCTGAGTGGACTAGTGAATTATTTTGAAAATATAATTACAACAAAATAAACTATAGACACATATAATCACACGTATAGTCACAGTCCTAAGAATGAGAGCTTACGTTTGTTATATAACTTTTCATATAAATTTTTCTGCCACATTACCTCTAGGGGCACTAATTCGTGGCGCATATGTTTTTAGGTCTTATTTTGTTATTTTGTGTAACATTAATGCAGAAGTGATGGTTATTTATTAAAAGTTCAGATTCTAATCTTTCAAATGATACCTCACATACCTGACTTATGTATACGAGGACTTTAATGTTTTAATCGTATTTTTTTTTTCACTATATAGCGCCCCCTTTGGAACCGCCGGCATGTCCATATAATTTTATACTTTAATATTAGTTAATGTATTGGGTTTCATGAACTAACAGTGAACAATATTTCGTTTCCTTTTTACATATGTGCATCTTTAACTAAATGAAATCCCTTTATTGTCACTCAAATATATACACAAGTGCAACAGTGGTTGAAAGCCTTGGGTGCAGTTCCAAGCAACATAGCAGAATGTTAATTACAATAAACATCTTATTTACACATAACACAGTTTACACATCTTGTTACACAACACAATATACAATATACACCTAATAATATAACATTTACAGTATACACAGAATAAGACTATATACAATAAAAATACACTGTTTTCCATCAGAAAAATAGCCCATGTGTGTGCAGTGTGATGCAGCATAACCTGCGGGTCCATTTCTGCGCATGACAAAACAAGCTCAGGCGCTGCATGAGTAACTGAACAGGGATATACAGAAAACCCTGTGTTTGTTCTTATTGACTTAAAAAATTCACCAATTTCACTGCTTTTCCTTCCTCTCTTTGGTCCCATCTTTTCTTGTTTTCTTGCAATTTGTTTGTATACTGCTATTTTTTTTTTCAACATCCTTAAAACAAGATACATTTAATTTGAGAAGCTAAATTGTGTTCTAAAAATATATTTTCAGAGAATATATAATTTTATTAAATATTTATAGGTGTTATTTTGCCTTGACAAAGCCAAAATACTGTTATTCTATATACTGGGCTAAGGGTTTTTTCCAAAGTCCTAAACCAAGACCATTATCCTCCTAAAGCTTTCAAGCTACATCCAACAAAATTGGCACAGACCTTCAGACTGTTCTGACTCAGGTCGCTATGTCTTTTCTTACTGATTGGAATTCTGGTTTTCCCATAAGGAACAATCGAATAGCTAGCTAGGTAGCTAGCTAGCTGGTAGAACTCTAACAACTAGTTACAACACAATAGCAATGCCTAGCAACCAGACAGAACCACTAGAAAATCCTAGAAACACCTATAAACCAGTGAAAACTCGTGGCAACATCTAGCAACCATCCAGAACAATCCTGCAACCATTAACTGATGAAACTGTCTGCCTGTCTGTGTTTAAGGCCTCTATAACTTTTAAACTTCAACCATTTAAAACGATTTTAAACTATTCTACACAACATGTTATGACAACCTTGACCTATCTATTTTCAAGCATTAACCTCAAAAATTTTTGTTAGGTTTATGCAATAAAAAATATCAAGGGTAAACAAACATAAATGGATAAATCACCCCAAAATTTTAATTCTGACATTACTTGCTCTCCTTCATGTTGTTCCAACAGTATGACTTTCTTCCATGGAACACAAAAAGTAGATGTTAGACAGGATGTTAGCCTCAGTCACCATTTGCTTTCTTTGCATCTTTTTTCTTCCATCCCATCAAAATGAAAAGTGACTGAGGCTGCCAGTCCCTAACGTTCTGCTAAACATCTCCTTTTGTGTTCCATGGAAGAAAGATTGTCAAACAGGTACGAAAAACACGAAGGAGAGTAAATACTTACAGAATAAAAATTTTTAGTTAACTGTCCCTTTATTTAAAGATATATTCTCTGAAAAAAAAAAAAAAAAAAAAAAAAATATAGTTTTAAGGAAGTTTAGGTATTTGTAATGGAGAACAAGAAAATGTTTTTGCATTGTACCCTTTGCACGCACCCACCCACAAGCATTCCTCTGTGAGTGGGCGTAGGGTTGAACAGGCATGTGTGAGCCCAAAGGGGGCAAGTGACTAGCACACAGCAATGGGGGCTGGTGTGGGGAACTGTGCAGGAACCTAGTATGGCATAAAGTCACTATGGAAAATAAATAATAAAAGTGCCTTTGACAGCAGCTCAGTTCACAAAACCTACTCAGGGTGCTGTCATCCTTTTCCAGAGCCCCAGGGATGAGGTAATCACATAGAGACACCTTCTGGTACATTTGTGCAACTGCTATGTCCTTTTGTGAAACATTTTTGATCCAATGCACAGTACATTCTGTGTTGATGATGGTCAAAAAAATTGAATGAACACTTGGTTTATTTTTGCAAGGCTGTACTTTCAAAGGCATTAACAGGGAGTTCTATATAGGTATAGGCAGGGTTGGGAGGGTTACTTATGAAATGTATTCCACTACAGATTACAGAATACATGCTGTAAATGTAATTTGTAATGTACTCCATTAGATTACTCAAGGTCAGTTATGTAGTATAAATACTTTGGATTACTTCTTCAGCACTGGTGGATTTTTTCACTTGTTTTGACTATAAAAACTCTGCCAGTACAGTAAGATAAAATACACATTAAAAATACAATGTCTAAAAAACCTAAATATCTTATGCAGTGATGTTTCTAAAACAAGAGAAACCTAATTAATCTTGTTTTAAGGATTTTTAGATATTTTTACATGAAAACAATACAAAAATTATTATCAAGAATACCATTTCTGCCCTAATATCAAAGATCTTACTAGAAAAAAGAAATTATGATCCAACATGAATTTTCTTGATAAAAAAATATGATCGTGTCTTGTAACATGTGCATGTAAAATGGCTAGAAAAAGCATTTTATCTTAGCATAAATCTGATAATTTACACAAGGTTTATTTCTATTTCTTATGATGCAAACGTAGTTCAAACATACTTCTCTGTTTGCTCTTATGAATGTCACACATCATAAGAAAGTGTTTCACCGTTGTTCAAATGCACTTTGGATCACATCATTTATATGAATAAATGTTTTCCATCTGAAAGGACTAAATATTAAATTAAACAAATGACAATAAAATGCAAAGTAATCTCTTCAGTAATCAAAATACTTTTTGAATGTGACTGTACTCTAATTACCAATTATTTAAATTGCAACTGTAATGGAATACAGTTACTTATATTTTGTATTTTAAATACATAATCCCATTACATGTATTTCATTACTCCCCAAACCTGGTTATATAAACTCAGGAAAAAAATACATTTCCCCTCACAATCAACTGCTTTTATTTTCTGAACACTTAACATGTGTGAATATTTGTATGAACTTAAAAAGATTCAACAACTAAGACATAAACTGAACAAGTTTCACAGACATGCGTCTAAAATAAATGGAATAATGTGTCCCTGAACAGTCAGTCTGATCTGGTGTGGTCACCTGCTGCATTAAGTACTGCAGTGCATCTCCTCCTCATGAACGGCACCAGATTTGCCAGTTCTTGCTGTGAGATGTTACCCCACGCTTCCACCAAGGCACTTGCAAGTTCCCGGACATTTCTGGGGGGAATGACCCTAGCCCTCACCCTTCGATCCAACAGGTCCCAGACTTGCTCAATGGGATTGAGATCCGTGCTCTTCGCTGGCCATGGCAGAACTCTGACATTCCTGTCTTGCAGGAAATCATGCACAGAATGAGCAGTATGGTTGGTGGCATTATCATGCTGGAGGGTCATGTCAGGATGAGCCTGCAGGAAGGGTAACGCATGAGGGAGGAGGATATCTTCCCTGTAACGCACAGCGTTGAGTTTGCCTGCAATGACAACAAGCTCAATCCGATGATGCTGTGACAACCCACCCCAGACCATGACAGACCCTCCACCTCCAAATCGATCTCGCACCAGAGTACAGGCCTCAGTGTAACACTCATTCCTTCAACGATAAACACGACCATCACCCCTGGTGAGACAAAAACGTGACTCATCATTGAAGAGCACTTTTTGCCAGTCCTGTCTGGTCCAGTGAAGGTGGGTTTGTGCCCATAGATGACGTTGTTGCCGGTGATGTCTGGTGAGGACCTGCCTTACAACAGGACTACAAGCCCTCAGTCCAGCCTCTCTCAGCCTATTGCAGACAGTCTGAGCACTGCTGGAGGGATTGTGCATTCCTGGTGTAACTCGGGTAGTTGTTGTTGCCATCCTGTTCCTGTTGTTACATGTGGTCTGCCACCGCGAGGATGATCAGCTGTACTTCCTGTCTCCTTGTAGCTCTCACAGTACAGAAATTGCTATTTATTGTCCTGGCCACATCTGCAGTCCTCATGCCTCCATGCAGCATGCCTATGTTTAAACCCTTTACAATAAAGATTTGAAAAGGGGATGTTGCATTTTTTGCTGAGTTTATATACACTGCCTGGCCAAAAACAAAAAAAGTCTGCATTTGAATTTAAATAAGCAGAATCTTAAAAGCCGATGATTGGACCTTTAAACAACCATGTCGGAAGACATATCCTGTGGTCATGGAATGGATGTTACTGTGTTTCAGAAGGGGCAAATTACTGGCCTGCATCAAGCAAAGAAAACAACTAAGGAGATTGCTGAAATCACTGGAATTGGGTTAAAAACTGTCCAACGCATTATTAAAACCTGGAAAGATAGTGATGAACCATCAGATTCGTAGAAGAAAAGTGGTTGGAAAAAAATCTTGAATGATCGTGATCAGAATTCATTAAAATGATGAAGTCACATCGTAAAAAATCGACAGTAGAACTCACGGCTATGATTAACAGTGAAAGTAAGAGTATTTCCACATGCATAAAGTGATGAGAACTTACAGGATTGGGATTAAACAGCTGTTTGGCCACAAGAACGGCACTTGTTAGTGAAGCTAATCGGAAAAAATATCTTAAATTTGCTAGGGAGCAGAAAGATTGGACTGTGGAGCAATGGAAAAAGGTCATGTGATCTGTTGAGTCCAGATTTACCCTTTTCCAAAGTGATGGGCGCATCAGGGTAAGAAAGGAAGAGCATGAAACGAAGCCCCCATCATGCGTAGTGCCCACAGTACAAGCCTCTGGAGGCAGTGTTATGGTCTGGGGTTTCTTCAGTTGGTCAAGCCTAGGCTCAACAATGTTATGCAACAATAAAATTAAGTCAGCTGACTACTTCAATGTACTAAATGACCAGGTTATCCCATCAATGGATTTTTTTGTTCCCTGACAGCATGCGCATATTTCAGGATGACAATGCCGCGATTCGACTGGCTCAAATTGTGAAAGAGTGGTTCAGGGAGCATGAGGAATCATTTTCACACATGAATTGGCCACCACAGTGTCCTGACCTAACCCCATTGAAAGTCTTCGGGATATGCTGGTTCGACTCCTCCCATCATCAATACAAGATCTCAGTAAAACATTAATGTAACTGTGGACGGAAATAAATGTTGTGATATTGCATAAGGTTGTCGAAACAATGCCATGATGAATGTATGCTGTAATCAAAGCTAAAGGCAATCCAACAAATGATTAGAGTATGCAATTTTTTTTTGGCCAGGTGTATTTAAAATGTATATCTAAAGGTCCTTTAACTTGTCAACATAATTTCTTTACCTTTTTCAGCACCTGCGGCAAATGGTCCTGTGGTGTGGTATATGAATTTTTAAAAGTACAAATCAATTAATATCTCTCTCAATTTATATGAGGTAATAAAAACTGCATGCATAAAGAATGAGCAAAAAGTTATTTATAATGGTTTTAGAGTACATCATGTCACGCCACATAACATATCAGCTTTCCAAAAGTAAGTAATGTCAACTACCCATATAAGGTATCGTATTAGGTCTAATACACAGCATTGCTACATTGCGCAAATGAAAATTCCCTGTTACGGCAGATGCTTGGCATAGAAAGCACACTGACTCAAACAGCATTATTTTCTTGTTCATGGAACAATGACAAAGGAATCTGAAGATGAGATGAATTCTGAATTGTTATGCAATACAGGAAGGTTTGCAAACAAGGCGGAATTGTTGTACCATGAGGCAATGCAAAGGTGTCATTGAAATATTGCACCTCCCTGTCTGGTGCATTTACCATTGTTGCTTTTGTTTTGAGCAATTTGCATCCTTATGTATATGGTGGAGTTTCTAAATCTTATTTAAACCTGTAAATGGAAGTGAAGGGGCCAGTCCATAAACGTTAAAATGCACACTATTTCAAAAGTAGAGTCACACGGAATAAACTTTATATGTGTTAACACGATTTAAGCGTGATACAATCGTTTACTAACCTTATCCATGTAATGTTATTTCCGATATTATAACTTAGTTGTCATGATAAACAGATAAAGCCGATAAACCCTGTAATCAGATAAATGCCTGTAAATCTTAGATTTTTGCACACTAAAATCATGTTTATATGTATAATGTTTACTTCATGTGGCTATACAGTTTAAATGGTGTGTATTGTACACATGTCCTGGAAAACCTGGAATTAGCTGAAAAGTCATGAAAATTAGAAAAATACCTAAATGACCTGTAAAATAAAAATTTGTCTTGGAAAATATTTCACAGTAATATTATAGTACAATAGAACAGTTTGACTGTGTTGCTTATAAGGTTTTTGATGCATGCTCATAACATGGTAACAATTGGGACTCGCACCCCGAGATGGCCTTTACACTTCGGGATGTGAATTAATTTTCAATAATTCAGTGATCTGAGTCTGGTTATACTGCGGTTACCACATGTAGTATGTGGAAAACATGGACGGAATCACAAAATCTTGTTATAAATTTGTCATTAGCTATAAAACGTAGAATGCCATGGAATATGAAATATTTGGACAAAAATATTTGAATGCACAATTAATCATATTAAAGTTGAGATGTGTCCTAGTGTTATAATTGAACTACACATTTCTGTGATTTAATTGAATATATATATCATCTGCATGTGCTGCACATTTCAAAATGAATGCGGGAAACCAGCTGCTCATACACTGAAAACATCTCATCATGATAATCACACACTCTTGTGTATGTGTGTGTGTGTGTGTGTGTGTATGTGTGAGCTGACAGAAAGCAAAACGTTCTGAAGTGTGCTGCACATACAGACTATGTATTTATTTAATTCAATCACAGCTTCATAGGGATTCATAATCACACTGGGACATATAAGGAACTCCTTATATGGAGGTGAGAAACTACCATCAAAAACACACAGAAACATCAAAATAAAAGCTCAGTTTAAATGGACACATGTATTTTTGCTTAAATGTTACACTTGTTAGGCACATAAAATATCCTGGAAATGTCATGAAAAATTGTGCCTTGAAAAGAGTGGGAACCCTGTTGTAACGTTTATGGACTGGTGCAATTTACTTACATTGTAAGTGCCTCGACGTAACTGCGATTTTTGCTTTTATTTTTTTACAGACTTTTGAACTTCACTATATTTGTTTCATCATGTACTTGTTTGGTTTAATTTCCTCTCGCCCAATCAAACAGGTTTTTCGGAGGCCGAGCTGGTCTGTGGGCTGCTGGTGAGGAGGTGGGACAGGAAGAGGTGGGCGACCAGAGAATTGCATTTCCTGGTGCGTCTCCACTCCCTGCCCTCAGGTTATCGATTCAGCTCCTACTAAAACAGCACACACCCACGTGGGCTGGCACAATACACACGCATTTGTTTGGCTGTGAACTCTCACACATGTACAAGAAATACACATGCACGTAATGCACTTGATCCTCCGAGCTCTACAAATAAAAAGCTTTTTGTGGTTTGGCTTGTTTGCAGTTGTTCATTTTACACCATTTTCTCTCCCCCACCTCACACATTAGGGCCCACACAAATATGATACATGCACACACATATACACACACCTCTACATGCCTCTTCACTCAGACAGCTCATCCAAAGGGACAGTGCATGGACAGAAACATTATGACTCATACAGTCTAATTATCTAAACCAGAGAAAATGTGTTGGATCAAATCAGGACAGGATCTATTTATAATCTCTTGCCCCCTTATTTATTATACTCACGTTATTCTGACATGCATTTAGACATTAATAGAGAACCACCGTAAGTTACTGATGTCTTTGTTCATGGCTTTTGCCAAATGGTCAGTAAGTCATATGTGATAAATACTGTGCAGCTGTTTGAAGTGACAATCCTTTCAAACAAAGTTAATTGTATATTTGTGTTTACGAAAATACAAATGAGTGCAGGAGTAAAATGAAGTCAGCTGACTAACTGAATGTACTAAATGGCCAGGTTATCCCATCAATGTATTTGTTCTTCCCTGAAGTCACGGGTATATTGCAGGGCGATAATGCCAAGATTCATCTGGCTCAAATTGTAAAAGAGTGGTTCAGGGAGCATGAGGAATCATTTTCACACATGAATTGGCCACCGCAGAGTCCTGACCTAACCCCATTCAAAGTCTTTGGGATGTGCTGGAGAAGACTTTACAGAGTGTTTAGACTCTCCCGTCATCAAAACAAGATCTCGGCCAAAAATTAATGCAACTGTGGATGGAAATAAATGTTGTGATGTTGCATAAGGTTGGCGAAACAATGCCATGACGAATGCATGCTGTAATCAAAGCTAAAGGCGGTCCAATGAAATATTAGAGTGTGCAACTTTTTTTGGCCAGGCTGTGTATAATGTTTATGTCTTGTGGTTATACTTTTGAAACAATGTTTCTTTTAGCATTTATTAACTGGCCCCATTCATTTCCATAATTAATTTAGCTAGGTGAAAAATATCTTACATTTCTTTAAAACACTTCTCAATATCCTCTTAGGATTTGAATCATATTTTCTCCATCCCCAAGTAAATGATCAACCATCTCTGACACCAAATAGATTGAGATAGTTTGCCTTTCGGTAAATACTTAATATTGCGTCCATCAACGGGATGAAGAATATCTCCCTGAGCGCTGAGCGAGAGGAGGGTAGACAAGAAACCGGGAGTGTTTCGTTGGCATCGGCTAGTGTATAATTGGCTTGTAAAAGTCTTATTAATTGTACAACCTGCAGGAAGGTAATAAACACAAGCAAAATTATAATTTGCAATGCGCTAGCTGTCAGGCGACTGTTTTTCCATCAGCGAATGTCAGTCGTCTACACAAGCTTCAATCCGCTCAAAGCAAATTGTTTGACTGGAAAATTTTAATATGTTGTTGAGGCACGGTGGAGGGCGGGACCAGCGCGTGATTACGCACGCCCGGTCCCGTATTAGGCTAATTAAGCCGTCAAGAGGGATAAAGGCCACTCGCAGACGGCGATCGAGAGAGAGAGAGCTCAATTACAGACATGTCCGTCATCTTATGTGTTTGTCTTTTGAGTTTTACATTAAACCTTTAAGTTATACGTCAAGCCGGTTTCGGTACCAATGTAAAACAGATCAAATTCATGGGCAAGGAAGAGGCGAGAAACCGGCTTGACATATAAACTAAAGGTTTAATGTAAAACTCAAAAGACAAACACATAAGAGGACGGACATGTCTGTAATTGAGCTCTCTCTCTCTCGATCGCCGTCTGCGAGTGGCCTTTAACCCTCTTGACGGCTTAATTAGCCTAATATGGGACCGGGCGTGCGTAATCACGCGCCGGTCCCGCCTCCACCGTGCCACAGTTGTCTATCTTTCCCTCTATTATTTCATATTTGTCTAGCATTTTAATAGCTATTTGCATACTTTTATTTCTACGTGACATATTTGCTCTAATATTGCTTTGATGTTAAATAATGATTCCGGAAGTTACCAATTCCAGTCTAAAATGAAGTTATGGGGATTACCAGAAACATCTCTTCATGTACATGACATGATGCCGTGTCTGTTGGTTGCCATGTCAGCAGCTGCTCACCTTGTATGAATGGAGACCTGTGTGACTTGCGTAACAGCATTTAGATGGAGGAAGGAGGGTGGAGTGGAAGTGCGTCAATCAACAAGTACCAGTTCACGCCCACGGCAACAAGCATTGTTTGTGTACTGCCCAGGATACCGAAAGACACCAGATGCCTCATTCCCAGGTCTCGCACAACAACAAGCCAACACCCTTCTACCCTCATATCCTGTGGCTTGATCATCTATTGTTTATTTATATTGGAGTTTGGTTATAAAAGGGATAGTTCACCCAAAATGGAAAATTCTATCATTGTTTACTCAACCTCATGCTACACTAAGCCACTCCAAGTGACATGCTCTTATGGCAGGTAGGTAAGTCTAGTTGCTATGACAATGGGCCAGCATATACTCTTCCTCAGTGGTGGCATGGTGCTCAAGTGGGTCTCTTTTAGCCGGGTAGGGGGACAGGACATTCAGCTGCAGTCTATGCTCGCTTGGAACAGCGTGTCCTCTCCATTGAGTATATTTCAAGCTCGGCTGAGAGTCTGATGCACAACTGCTGCGTTACACCTTCTCAAGAGAGTCATCAGAGGACAAATATGCCCTATCATGTAGGACATTTTGCAGAGACTAATATAATTGCAGTTGTAGTTTACAACACAGACAGATTAATTAAACCTCATTCAAAAAGTTTTAGCATAAAAACTCAACAACATGATCACTCAACTGGAAATCCCCATGTTGCTTTTGAAAGTTTGTGTACCCTGAAATCAACCCCATTCAGATGAATTACCGACAAGCGCAATCCCCCATAAGACCATTTTGAATTTTGAACACATTTTCATCTAGCGCTACTGATAATGCATTGCATGAGCATCTTCTGAGGCTGCGTTCACATTAAAGTAATATTACGCATTCAATGCAAGTTAAACTCAATCAACAGCATTTGTGGCATAATATTGATCACCACAAAAATTTATTTTGAGCAGTCCTTTCGTTTCTTGAAAAAACAAGCAAAAATCTGGGTTCCAGTGAGCAACTTAAGACGTAAACAATGTTCATGTTAACATGATTTTAGTCTGATAAAACTGCTTACTAACCTTTTCTGTGTAAAGTTCTAGCCTATTTTACAACTTCATTGCCATGATAATGTAATGTCAACAAACCCTAAAATGACTGTAGAAATTGTGATTTAAACAACTTTACAGCTCAAATAATACATACATTTTAACAGAAGAATTAATTGATTTTATATCATTATAAGATTCACATTTCTGCATTTAAACCCTCATTCACTTCTATTGAAAGTGCCTCACTGCCTCACTTAACTTGTATTGAACCCATAATATTCCCTTACAATAAATCTAAACTAGCTGCAAATTTGCCGCTTGTTATTGTCACATGCAAATGAGGTTTTGATTCATTGCAAATGTTTACCAGAAGTTTGCATCTCTTCGGCAGTAGCGGTGAACCTCCGGCAAACCTTTGGAAACAATGGACATTTTGCTGCAAGTTTGCCGCAAAGCTAATTTGCATGTGAAAATTACCAGTGGTGATTTTACGGCAAGTTTGCCATGAAATCTCGATTTTCGTAGGGTTTCTTTAATCCAGATACATTTGAAAACAGCATTTTCAATTTCAAAACACTCTCCGTCCAAACTGCTGTTTTCAAGCGTTTCCCAAATGTTGCTCTTCCACACTAAAACGTAATAAAACGAGATTGGTGTCTCTGCAGAAAAACGCCCATCCTGCTTTGGAAAGGTTACCGATGAATACATAGAGATTCCCTAATTTCATTGGATAGTTGGAAATTGCCCATCCTGGTTTGAAAATGCCCCCTGATTGGGAAACGCCCATTTATGTTTGGCAGAGGCCTATACTTCATGAAAAGCCTTAAATACCCTTACTGAGCATGCAAAAAAATCGGCATTGCATTTACAGTCTGAAACGCAATTGCCCTTGTGTTCCGTCGCCGGTCAGCAATTCCAAGTAAGCTTCCCGTCACCTTTGAAGGAATGCAATGTGAAGGTTGTACAAAGAAACATTTACCTTTAACAATGCTATCAAAGTGAACAGCAGGCACAACATTGCTGCTACAACTTTGGCCGCCATCTTGATTGTTTTGGGTTGAATGGATCACAAGTGCATCACATGTCAACAAATATGTCATCGTTTTCAGATAAATCCGTTTCCTCTGTCCAGGACCGGAGCTTATTTAAAATCATGCCCACACACATGATATATCAATGCTGTTCAGCCGTGATGTCAGTTTAGGTGAACCTTGAAGTTCATACCTCAAATGCGAATTTTGAAGGCAATGTGCGATTTTTTTTTTTTAAAGTATGTAATTCAATACGGCTTCAAAATTCACGTTTGAGGTATGACTGTGTGTAATTTATGTTGTAGAACAAAACATCCATGTATTGTCAAGTATTGTTTACCACAGACCTTATTTGTCTCATAAGTTCAGAAACTCCATTATAAAAACCCATAGGAAAATCCAGAGGGAACCCATGGAGAATTCTTGTTTTTGGACAACAAGCTGAACAGCTCTATAAAAGCTATTTTATTTACATGGAGCTGGGCTGCATCGTGGGCACCGCCATGTTGAGATCACATGACTAGCTGAATACTACATATTTTTTCTTGGTATCATTCCTATTACTGGACATTTTCACACAGTTAATATATTAATCAGGGCTGAGAATAGCACATTTATACAATAACCGTAAACTATTGGTTTACATGATAATGCATCCATACCACTAGGTGCCAGTATAAGACGACTGACATTTTACACATGTCAACATATAAAAAAAACTTAAAAATAAAACTACTGAGTATAAAATAATACCATCAGCCATTCTAATATAGGATAAGGGAATATGGGTGCTTTTAATAAAAGAGTGAGTTGGCTTTTATAGAACATATCTGGACTGAAATCAAATGAGTCATAGACTGAATATACTGTAGATGCAAGCACACATTTTCATAAGTCATATGCATCCAATAATAACATTTGTGAGAATTATGCCCCCCTTCTTTTGCAAGTAGTGGGCATAAACCTGACATAATCAGAGTGTCCCATGTGATATATAGCCTCACCTGACCGAGCTATGAGTCATCCACCAAAACCGATAAGTCTGTTGCAGTGCAATGAACCTGCAGTAAAAAGTTTTAATGTCTTAGACTTTTCTCAGAAATGGAACACTAGCTGCAATCAGACATCTGATTGAGTGATTTACAAGATGTGTATTGTGTCATGAGAATGATGCTCAGAAATGCTCAGAAATTTGATTCTCAGGATGTTATGCAACCCAATTTTTGAGTGTGAATGAAAATGTATACTTGTGTGCTTATGTTAGCACAGCATAGTCTTGTTCTGTGCGACTAACAAAGGCAGTAACCACCGTTCGTCCACCCCCACAGTGAGCTTGTAAACAAAACAAGATCTCACGCCTTACCTCTTTAAGAACGGGAGCTTGCACAAAGGTCAGGCAGAATCCAATCAGTACAGCCTAATAACAATTATATGAAACAAAGTTAAGTTTACTACACTATAGCACTGATGAGCAGGAATTTAAATTTGTCTACTAACATTGTCCAAGAGTGCATGTACATGCATCACAGGAGATTTATGTCATTTTCCTGAAAGTTCCTGCCACAGTATAATTTCCACCATATCTCAAATTCTGTATTGTGTTCAATAGAATTCCATGGTGGAAATGATGGTGGTGGAAATTAAAATTTTTCCAATGGGTCTGAAAAAAAAAAAGTGTCTGACTGCTAATGATTTAAAATGACAGCTTGATTGGAAATTATGGCCAGTAAAAAATATTCTGCTCACAAGTGATATTTACCTTGAATTTTCTTTGTTTTCTTCAAACATCGATTGTCTCATATTTCATGTCAAGCATGCTCTTTACTGACACCTCAAAATTGTGTGGTGTGGTGGAAATGATGCCACAGTTGTGGGACAGTAAAAATAAATACATAAATAAATACTACTACTACTAATATATATATATATATATATATATATATATATATATATATATATATATATATATATATATATATATATATATATATATATATATATATATATATATTAAATGAAATAATATTCACACAATAAATATTTAAATGGATTATGTTTATTCTATTTTTTTAGATTATCACAGTTATAAACATCCAATAGTGTGTATATATTGGATTTTCATAATTTAATATTGACAGTCTTGTTCTGGGACACCCTAAAACAGTAAAATCTACACATTAACGGCATTTGAAAAGTACCAAAAATAGATTAAAAAAAAAAAAAAAAAAAAATATATATATATATATATATATATATATATCCAAGTCAGTTTTAATGTGACATTCTGTTCGTTTTGGTAAAACTCGACCCTTGGGACAAAAAACGAACTTATCTAGTTTTAACATACATTGTGATGCTAAATCAGAAGTATTAACTACATACTGTAGCTTATGTATGTGTAATATTGGTCACTTAATGTAGATTCAGTGGTAGTGTCTGAAGAGGTGGGCATACTGTGAATTTATTTCCTACTAAGATATATATATATATTGACATTATTTGATATCAAGAGAAAACGGCACCAGTAAAAGACAAGAAAAAAAAAACATTTTACATAATTAAGGGACACAGATGTCCGGCATCTGCAAAGAGCATAAGAACGGGCACGGGTGCAATAACATGCAGTATTTTCACAATTTAGTATAATTGCATAAGTTAAATTGTGTATATATTTACGTTTAGCATAGAAATACATTTACAGCGCAAATTATGTGTACTACAGGGTTGCTTGTGCAATATCATTAGAAGCTGAAATGTCCCGCCCCTTCCTGAAACAGAAAATATGATTGGTTAGCAAAAATCCAATCGTGTCTGAAATGAACGTTCTGATTGGTGGATCAGACTGTCTGTCTTTCCTGTGCCATCCGTTTTGCTCCCGCTGTTCCGTGCGCATTTAGAGAGAATATCTGTACACCTTTTAAAATAAGATTATTAATGTTATTAAAATAATATATAATAATAATAATAATAATAATAATAATACAACACAATTCACTCAACGGTGCTGTGGCATCGCGTTATTAGATTGAAAAAAATTCCGGGTCAAAAGCCTTTGTTGTTTTGGTGGCCATACGAATCATCACTTATTTTAAGTGGGCATACGCAAAATCCTAAGAAAGATAGGTGGGCATATGGTGGAGGCCTGCGTATACTCTGGCATACACTACTGGATATATTTGTTATGCATAGAAAATATATAGGTCTGATATTTGTTATTGTGTAATTCTAACTGCTCATCACAGTAGTCTACATGTAAAAACTAGATGTTGGGAACAATACGTAGCAGGAGAACTAAGCAGCCACCAGGCTTGCAAATATAGACGAGAGTCAGTCACAAAACATCAAACATATTCAGAGAGACATGCAATTACTGCCCTCCACTGCCCAAGCAGCTAATTGCAATGTTGAAAACACTGGATTATTTTGTTTTATGTCTAGGCTATAATGGCAAGCCTGCATTGTACTACAATGCATTGGAATGATTTATTCTGTGGTTCAAGTGATTAGGTAAATTAGATTTAAATGTATGTTTACTATTATTGTTTTATATATATGTGTAGACTGTGTCATTTCATATATTGTCCGGTCTGAATTGTGGGGGAGGCTATGTTCGAGAAATGGAAAGTTGTGGTATGGTACAGGAAGTGCATGTGTGGGTGGTCGAAGCGGAGGACAGCTCTCAAGGTCCTGAGGCTACGATATTTATAACCTGACTGGTTCACCCCTGCTCGAGCATGCTTTCTATTACCTTGAAAAAGACGGAGCATCTTTATCCAGGCCACTGCACAACAGAGTGCAATTTTATTTATAGCTCTCTGCAAGAGCAGATAAGGTGTTGTACACTGAAATAAAGGCAACCAATATACCACAATAGTGATTTAAAATCATTTTTATATACAGCATTATATGACATGTAATTCCTACTTGTTGCATGAGTGTATTAACTTGTTAAAATGGCAAAGCCTTGTCAGAAAATAAAAGTTGTTTGATCATGCATAAACTAGCACATGCTGATCAAGCTTGTCCCACATATGCAGAGAGAACCATTAGTTAACTATTTACAATCATTGTGCCACACTGCAACCAAATGTTTTTGGGTGGGGTCATTAAAACCCTCCAGTGATTCTCAATCTGCCACATTGTTTAGTATGCTAAAGAGGCACATAAGAGATGGGTGATGCTGTTGTGGTAATGAGGTAGAAGCACAACCGATTTGCCTTTATGGGCCATTACCATGGCCAATATCACGATACATTAAAATACCAATACTTTTTGTGGCCTTCTTGTTTACATAAAAAGAGCATCTTTGTGATTTTAGCGGTACAAATCTGAATAAGCATTATTATTATTATCATCAGCTTTAGTATTAAAACAGTTCTTTGTTTTTGTTTATTCTGCTAATCAGAAGGTCGCTGGTTTGAACCCCACGGCCACCACCATTGTGCCCTTGAGCAAGGCACTTAACTCCAGGTTGCTCCGGGGGGATTGTCCCTGTAATAAGTGCACTGTAAGTAGCTTTGGATGAAAGCATCTGCCAAATGCATAAATGTAAATGTATTTAACAGGGTTTAAAAGGTGCACTCTGTATTTTTTTCTTTTTAAAAAAGTTGTGTTTCACTTCTAAAGAAATTAATTGTAATTTTAAAATAGATGTAATAAATAAATAAAAAATACAATATTTGTAACCTTATAAAATCTGTTTTATTGTACATGGAGAGGGTCCCCTCATGGGGGCTGCCATGTTAGAATCACATGAGCAGTGGAAAACTACTTACTACTTTAAAAGAATATTCCAGATTTAATTCAAGTTAAGCTCAGTTTATAGTATTTGTGGCAAAATGTTGATTACCACAAAAAAATATTTAGACTTGTCCCTTCTTTTCTTTAAAAGAAAAGCAAAAATCGAAGTTACAGTGCGGCACTTAGAATGGAAGTGAATGGGGCCAATTTTTGGATGGTTTAAGCACAAAAATATAAAGTTTATAATTTTATTATAGCACTTACACTCATTATTCTGTTAAAACTCATGTATTATTTGAGCTGTAAAGTTGTTTAAATCATAATTTTATGTTTGTTATCACTTTACACAGATAAGGGCTGTAATACACTGAAATTGTTTTAACAAACATATTATGTCTTGTGGCTATACTTTTGAAACAGTGAGTATTTTAACGTTTACAGATTGACCCCATTCACTTCCATTGTAAGTGCCTCATCTCTCTCTCTCTCTCTCTCTCTCTCTCTCTCTCTCTCTCTCTCTCTCTCTCTCTCTCTTTTTTATGAAAAGGAGGGACTAGTTGAAATATTTTTATTGCGGTAATCAACATTATACCGTAAATGCTGTTTTAAATTAAATCCAGAATTGTACTTTAACTGCCCTGTAGCCTAATGGGACAATTACACTAATGGATTAAATTAATCAGTTCTTACTGTGAATAGTGAATTTTTATAATGGCATATGTAACTGAAAACTATAGAGTGCAACAATCTGGTTCAGGAAGTAAAAATCCCATCTTTAAGACAGACCTATACCGTGAGCTCTGAGGTTGTTCATTGGGGGATATGCCTTTGTTGAAGCCATCAATCTGTTATTTTAAAAAATTGTGTTTAATAGCTGAATTCCTGCCGAACAACTACCCATGGTCCAGCAGAGACAGCTCCATCAATCAGTTTTTCTGATTGACGGATTGATGAAAACAATCAGTTTTCTTTCCAATTCATTTTGTTCTTTGGTTTACCAGTATCCTCAGAATGCGCTTCCAACCACCACCCAATCTTTTGAGACCTTCTCAACATTCAAAAACAGCTGTATATGAATATATATCTTCATATAATTATATTATATGAAGATATCTCTTCATTGATTTCTTAATCATTCCACATATGTAAGGCATTTTATATTTATGAAAATATCCTTTTTCGGCTCTAAAGTTTGTGCTACTCCAGCAACAATTAGTACTTAGCAGTACGATACTGCAGATATTTTTGGCTTTTGTATGACAAATTGCTATTTTCCTAATTTTTGTAAGTTGTTTTGGTTAAAAGCTTCTGCTAGGTAAATCTGCTTCGGTATGGTAAAACTGCTAATAAGTTTGTCCTCAAATGTGGGTATTGATGCAAGCTCAAACATGTTTTGTTCAAACACTATACATACAACATTTAATCAAATATAATAATATGTTTTACATTTAACATCAGGATTGGAAGTATAAAGGTTTCAAAATGTATCTGCACATCTGTAGAGTTTAGAGAAAATATCAAACGTTTTTGAGAATGTCATCTTTGTTCAGTCACATTACATCTAGGCCTAAAGCAGGGAACAAAGGAGAGGAATACAGCTGGCTTATTAAAACTAGTGAATAATACACCAGAACAAATCTAGAATTTATATAAATAAGATGTTTCACATATCCAGCATTAATCTGATCTGGGGGGGACACAAAAACACTCAGCTTCATGCTATCATTTACAAGTTATAATTATATAAATATACAAAAATGGCTGCAATGTGGGGTGATTGTTTGCGATAGACACGCCCTCAGTGATCAACAGTCACGTGATGGCTATAAATTGTCGCCATTTTCTAAGAACGCTCTCATTCTGCCGCAGTCTGCGTCGTGTTCAGCAGCTGTTCTGTGTCCCTGAGAAAAAACGTCGAGGTGAGTTATACAGTTTTTTTCTTGACCGTTTAATGCTCTCCATTTAAACGTTATTTTGTGATGTTGCGTTGTTTCGGTTTGTTTGCTGTAGTGATAAAGCATTAATCGTATTTTAACGTGTTTATTGGGCGTTTTCAAACTCTGCGTGGGGTTTTAAAATTCAAAATTTGTAAGTGTTTTGGGTTTTAAGTGATTGTGCAACACTGCATCCAAACACATGGCGTGTTAGTACTTGTGCTATAGACAAATTTGTATAGTTTCCTTTGTTCGTTATAAGTGCGCAGTGTATGCTGCTCGTGACCCAGTTCTACTGACCTATATTTCGCTGAATCTAGCGCGAATGGTAACTAATGGAAATGGAATCGAATGTATGTTTGACTATGGATTCCAAAAGTTAATGTGTTCCATATGAACTAATATGGAACAGAACGTTGTATTCGTATAAAGCGTGAGCCTTTTGTGTTAAAATGGCTGCTACACGCTGCGAGGATTGTGGGAGGAGACTGGCAGAAAATGGCGCGTCCTTGTGGCGCACATACAAACCGATGACGCTCTGCGCAATGCGTTTATCTACTAGTTTACGCTTTTGTTCTGGTCTGGTGTATCGTCGATGGGTATTTGGTGTTTTCAGATGGTATATTTGTCTCCTTTGCAGTTAAATCATGTCTGACGAAGGAAAACTTTTCATTGGTGGTCTGAGCTATGATACCACCGAGCAGTCCTTGGAGGAGGCCTTCTCCAAATATGGAACCATTGCTAAAGGTTTGTAATGTCTTGATGTATGTCTAGAAATCACAAGTGTTGGGTAAGTTAATTAAATGTATAGATGGGAAAAATACAAGGATTGACATGAAACTTAATTTCAAATAGATCATAAAATCATGCTGATAATTAACTGGCCAAATGATATAAGGGACATAACTAAATTGGAAAATATTTTAGACTTGATGCATTTAAAAAAAAAAAATCACTTGTAAAGAATATTCTAGTCTATACAGTATTTACATCAGAAGTAACCAAGTTACTGAAACTTAATAGTAATCCCTTTAACGGTAGAATTTACTTGGTAATGCACTTCACCCAACCCTAATGTATGTAGACATGCACAAGTCATATTTTAATATTTTTTTTTATTTTTTAAAGTGGATGTAATCCGAGATCGTGAGACCGACCGTTCCAGAGGATTTGGTTTTGTTACATTTGAAAATCCAGAGGATGCCAAGGATGCCATGTCTGCAATGAACGGAAAGGTGAGAATATTCAAATTGGTTGGACTTAAGAGGTATTTTACCCAGAAATGCATTCTCTTATAATTCCACCTCATGCCATCCCAGATGTTTTCTGCAGAACACAATATTTTTAAAAGAACATCTCCGCTCTAGGTTCATTCAATGCAAGTGAGTTGTGGCCAGAGCTTTGAAGCTTCAAAAAGCAAATCAAGGCAGCAGAAGTCATCCATAAGAATCTGTTTTAATCAATGTTCTCTGAATTGATCTAATTCAGTTTTGGTGAGAACTGACCACAATATAACCATCACAAATCTTGACTATGGCTATCATTTTAAGCATGATTTCTCCTAGTGCCTCATGTGCTTGCTTCAAGCATTAGGGAGTATAATGAAGCTTGAAATTAGTTCATAGAAGCTACAGTGGTGAGATGTACAATTTTTGGTTCACCCAAAATCGATTGTATTGCTTCAGGGGGTCATGAATTAATCCCCTGGTGTCTTCTGGAATGCATTTTATGCTGATTTTTATCTCAAAGGTTCTCTTGCTATTCACTTGCATTGTGTAGATTTGCATCGCTGAGATTCAAGTTTTGTTCCTGAAGAGGTCATGCTCTTCTGGGATTGCATGAAGGCGGAGTAAATGAGAACTTAAAATATGGGTGAACAGCAATTCTGTAGCCCTTTGGTGTTTAATGTGATTTTAACTTTGTTTTTTGTTTTTTGCAGTCTGTTGATGGCCGCATGATTCGTGTTGATGAAGCTGGCAAATCCGGTGGGAGATCTGGTGGCTTCAGAGGAGGTTCTGGCGGTGGCAGAGGGTTCTTTAGGGGCGGCAGGGGCAGAGGTGGGAGTTGGTGAAATTTGAACACAATTTACATGCTACCAAAGAGCCACATTTGTATTAATGTAGTCTTCAGAATGCATGTAATTATCAAGACTTGTTACACGGGTCTCTGGAGTGCTCGGTTGACCAATGGTGCCATCTAGCGGTCTTGTATATCTGAGTAATAACCGCACTTTTGGGGATTACGTCATGACATATCGGACCAGTTATCTGGGTATTGCGTTTCATCATTCCTTCCTTGTAAGCTAATAAAATAATTTTGAACTCAAAATCAATGTTTCGTGTCCTTTTATTTACTGTATTTTGCAAGTCTTGTAATAAGCTGGATAATGAACAGTCAGACATTCATTATTTGCTGAATCGCCAACAGAACTGAGGTGTAATTCAGCTTTGTGGCATTTGTTTCTCGCATAATTTCAACTAACTTAAATATTTTAGATTTAAGTGGGAGACTGTACGTCTTGATTCAATGCAAATTTATGTGCGTTTACTTATTTGGTTAGTAGCCGTGCAATAAACGGGATACTTGAGGTTAGTTGGTTTCCACCATAAACCCCTTCAGGGTATGCAACACCGGGTTTATTTTGCAATAACAGTCTGACTGTACATTATCCCTTATTAAGCTGATGGCCTATTTGTTTAGTAGAATATCTCCATTTGCTGTTCTTTGTGAAACAGGTGGTGGAGGATACGGTGGCGACAGAAGCTATGGCAGTGACCGTAGTTATAGCGGAGGTGATAGGAGCTACAGTGGTGGTGAAAGGAGCTATGGTGGAGGTGACCGATCTTATGGCGGCGGTGGATACTCCAACAGGAGTGGAGGATACTCAGGTGGTGGCGGCGGTGGCTATAGAGACAACAGGTGAGCAATCATTTACATATGGAATGCTTTTGTATTACAAATATCTTTTGTTATAGCGTAACCAAACCATTGAATTAAGTCTTTGATTTTCAGGAGCACAGGGGGTTATGACCGTTCAGGTGGCTCCTACAGAGACAGCTATGACAGCTATGGTATGTATTGTATTGTTTAAAGTTACCAAGAGGGAAATATTCACTTTTAAATGAGTTGCTTTTCCTAGAACAAGTTCAAGCTACACAGGTCTTTTGAATACCAGTCCTCTTTGATTTACATTGGAATACTATATCTTGATGTCTTAAGTAGAAAAACAAACTGCAGATTTTATTTTAATCTTAGATTCAGTCAACTAAGTTGCCTTTTCCAAGTTCCAAAAGAGTCCAACATTTCTCAATGTTGACGACTAAAGTCAGTTTCTGCACATGACCAGTATAGTAAGACCTTAAATCATGAAAATGGAAAATGTCTTGGTGTCAGTTCACTATTTGGATGTTCAAAGGATGTTCAAAATACTCCAGTGCCTTTACACTCTTGCCTACTTCTTGTCCTCAGCTTCACACGAGTAAAAAAAAATCCTGATTGCAAGATCATCCCTTCGCTGGCTGTATTTAAAAAGATGTGCTCTTCGAAGACCTTTTTTATTTTTACTTTTTGTTTTCTGGTTCAAGTGTTCTATTAAAGTACAGACTTTTTTTTTTTTTTTAAACCGTGATTAAATCATCCACAAGTTGTTCCTCACTGAGGCGCTACTTAAAATCTGAGCATTCAGTTACTGTAAGAAATTCAAGCCTGTTGAGGATTCCTGTACCTACCATTTTACCTTGTGATGTGTTGTAGATGCTCACAGGGGTTTGAAATTGTCCTTTGTTTTTCTTTTAGTATGTTTAAGAAACTGTCTCTAAACAATGCGTAAAATTGACCTGTCCAACACAGCCTGAAAGCTTCTAAGACCAATTTCTATACAAATCTTTCGGCCAATTCGTAATTGCGGGCATTTGCATTTAAACTGATTTTTAAAGCGGCAGACCTGCCACCTGAAAGTATATTCTAATCAGATCCTCAATAGAAGCTTGATAAGCTGTGATGTGCTCTTTACGGCTCCTTGCCGCCTCCATTTTGTGATGCATTCCTTTAGTGAAGCAAGGCAGGCATGTTGTCTCAGCAAACCTCCTTGAAGTTGCTAAAGATTTGTAAATATTCCTTTTATACAAAGAGTAAACTACTACAATGGGGTGTTAAGCCTCAATTACAGTCTTCTCTTGGTAACCCAAGGTATTTTACTCTTTGCATCGCCTAGAATTTATTTTTAAAGTATGCTCTACTGTGGACTGAACTTATCCTCTTAAATGTGTCAAGGTTGTGTTCCTTCTGGAAAAAGAAATGTGCTCTGTTCTGTATATCAACACCTCCAATATTTTTTTTCTTTTTGTATTAAATCTGGCTTCATGAAGCCCATTAAAAATGGATGGAAAATGTTCTGATTTATTCATGCCTCCGAAATCAAAAGTTCAATACAAGCCAGAAAAGTGTTTTGGAATGGACTAATTGGGGATAAAAGTTTAAGCCTGAGTATTTACAATATTCTTGACTAGGCCAATAAAACAAAGTTTATTCAGCAAATGAAATAAAGGTGGAAACCTTGCTGTTATGTGCTATAGATAGCAATGGCTCTGTTTAATGCTTCATTGGATCTAAAGAGTTCTCTGCTAGCAATTTTGGAAATCCACAATGTCCTTGGAGAATGAAGTGTTGTGACTTCCGACTCAAGAATCCTGAGATGAAAGCTGCTCTCTTGGCTAGGTCAATTGTGGAGATAGGCCTGTAATGTGAGGTAAAACCTTTTGCTCTCCTGTACGCATCCTACAACAGTTCTCATTGTCCATGTTTCCTTCGAATAGTTCCTCAAGTGATTTTTCACATCTTCAGACTTTTAGTTTGGTCCAGTTCCACGAGCTTATGCTGCATGACTACTTTAGGTAGCACGCTCATGTGCTGGTGGTAAATCTTGGGCTCATGCAGCCATTGAAAATGAGTAGAAGTATTTCCTTGTGCTGAGGTTTTTTTTTTTTTTTTTTTTTTTCCTCCAGCTACTAAAAGATTTTCCTTTTTGGGCACTTAATGTCATGAAATTTAAAATGCGATAAAGTCCTTCCAGTACCTCCATTGTCCTGTTCAGCGCATCCATATGGAGTCCCTTAAAGATGCCTTGCCTTCAGCTGTATCTCGACATTCCCAATTTTCTAGCTAGTTTAATTGTAATGTGCCAGAAGTACTATCCTGTTTTAGACCACTTGTAAATGCATCATTTGTTTGTTTTTTTTTTTTTGTCTTTTCAATGCAATAAAATACTCTTTATTTTTCAGGCTGATACACTGGACAAGGTGATAATCTAGAGGATCAAGCTAACCTTGGTGATGAAATTAAGTCATCATGGCAAAGATGGGAGGTATGCATTTGGTAGAATATAATGTTGAGGTTTGACTAGGCTTTAAATGGATAAAATTGGCTTATTTGTTTTTCAGGTGCATGCATTTTTCTTGTTACATTAAACGCTAGTTCAAATCATTCTAAAATATTTTCTTTCAGAAATGGTGGAAATGAAATTCCAGCTGTGCAGATGAACCCATCTCACCCAAACATTAGTTTTTATTTTAACAAGCATCAATGGTTTGCTGAAGGCGATAGGTTGAAGTTGGGGTGTGTTATGGTGTATTGGTTAAACAACTGCTGTCCCAGTTTTCAAAGGTTTGTTGTAAGTGAACACAATTATGCAATATAATAAAGTTTTATTTTAAATATTAGTGTCAATGAAACGTTATTCCTAGTGCATGTAGTCCAGTACTGTCTTTAAAAAATAGATTTGATCATAATGCTTGTGTTTTGTTTATTCCACCGGTTATTTCAAGCAGAAGTACGAGTTGCTGTTCACCACTTGGTGGCAGTGGAGACCAACTAAATCAAATCACTTGTCACAGTGAAAGTTTTGTGTGCAGTCCTGAGCAATATAGCAGTCATGACAGTGACGAGACATGCCAATTACAAACAACATTTACACAATTTATGTATCAAATGTACATAATTATGCAAAAATAATATACACAATATAGAAAACGCATACAATAAGTGTTGTGTGTGTGTGTAATATACTGTAGTTTTATTGTGAAGAAAATATAATTATGACAGTCCAGTGAAAGATAACATATTAAAGTGCATTGCTGATATATATTGATCATGAGAGATCAAGTGTTCAAGAGTAATTGCTTGGGGGAAGAAGCTGTCATGTAGTCGACTGGTGCCGGTCCTGATGCTACGATACCGTCTGCCTGATGGAAGCAGTGAGTGAGAGCAGCCCATGACTCGGGTGGCTAAAAGACTTGATTTGCAAATAGATCTTTATGGAAGCCTAAAACCTATAAAATAATTATGATTTTTTTTTTTTTCTGGGGGGGTGTAGTTATGCTTTATTCTGAACGTACACTATTTTAATCATACTGTTGACCTGCTGTCTATTATTAAATGGAACAATAGCTCCTAGTGATTTCAGTTCATCAACTTCTCGCTTTGTTGCTTGAGTATGGTGTGATGGCTGTAAGGGTAATGATGCCATAAATCCGTGGCATCCTGAGTGGCAGAAGCTATTTGAAAACAGTATGTAATAAGATACAATGCCCTGGACAACATCTCCACAAACAAGTGGTCCCCCAGAGTCTCCCTGAGGATGAGAAGTTGGATATGATTATCCATAATGGTCAAAAATACACTTTAAATTGTTTAAACAGAATGAGATGCTTGAGATGTTTCACATGAAATGTACACCAATGAAGGCCCATATTATCCTTATGGCATCACTTGGGGCACTGTTTTTGGAGTCTTAAGAGACATGTTTACTATGAGGACCCATGATGGAGAATTAATGTAATCCTGACAGCCCCAACCCATGACCATGTAGTTATGAGTTTTCTTCATTTTAATTTTTTGGCAGTGTGATGATTTTCATGGTCTTGTTCAAAGTTGCTGGGGTTTCAAGCTGAAGGGAAAGATAAGTTATTGTTTGAGCAGATAATCCCAACATCTGTAATGAGTTTGTCTGAAGTTAGAAGGAATCAAACTCATTTCCATTTATTAATTGGTGTGAAATCATAATCTGATGTTTCTAGGTAATGCTTGTGTTAATTGTTAAACATTATACTGTACCTTTAGAAGCATGATGTCATGACCTGGTTGTTTGTTATTGAATGTTGGATGTGGAATGGGAAGCACTGCCACACCATCAGGTAAATGGTGTGTGTTGCTGACCCCCAAATACACCATGAGATGACTAAAGAGAACTCAAAATGATTAGGGATCATAGAGGCCACTGTGTGAGGTTTACAGAACTAATTTGCTAAATTGATACGGTGGTATCACCTTGTACAATAAAATTATATACAATATATCATTTCAATTTAAGTAATGCCATTGCAGTTTAATGTGAAAATAAGCATGTTAATCAATAGGTTTCAGTAAACCACATTTTCACCTTTCCCTGCCATAATATCGACATTTAATATAGCGCAAAATTGCCCACCCACTTTTTCAGTCATCTACAAGCCTAAACTATTTTTGCTATTCATTTTTCCATAAGGATATTCTAAAACCCTTCATAAAAGTGTTCTAAGCCATTAACCAGTCCAACCTGCACTGAGTAGAATTCAAGCATTATTCGTTATAAGCTAAAAGAATTTGAAAATCAGATGCATTGCACTGCTGCCGCACGATTGGCTGATTCAATAATTTTATAAATAAGTAGGTGTACACAAGTACCTAATAAAGTGGTCGATGTGTGTATAAGTAGTTTAAGAATGTATATTTTTACTTCTGGAAGCAGACTGTTGCACTCAATTAGGCTGAAAATAAACTTCTTGTTCAGTTAGCTGTAGTGACATCCCAACACTGCAGCTTTTGATGACAAAGGTCATGTACTAAATAATTTAACTTATTATTGCTGTGGGTGGCTGTCATCACAAAGTCCTCTCTTACCAAAAAAAGTCACATGATTCATTTGTTTCTGAGTCACGAATGTAAACCATATATGGTCGGCTGTATGGAACGGAGACTTTTCCGCCAATGTTACCATGATGCATGCAGACACCCATGAAAGATTATCTTGTAAGTCAAGCATTTTACACTCGGAGCATCTACAAACCTTTTGCTCTTCTCATTGTATATGTGTAATATAAGCAAAAGCAAACTCATATAAGATATTTTGCATGGGGGAAACAAATTCATGGTATTTTCATTGTATATTTCATATTATGAGTATATTACTCGTGATGACAGTCAGTTCTATGGAAATGCATTTTCTAAAAAAATGACTAATGTAATTACTGAAGTCTCATGCATACAGGAAGTGGAGTATTTTACCTGAAGCACAGGAATGCAGCAGTAGCAGAACAGCTATAAACAGCCAAAGGATGCTCATTGCAGATACAGCTCAGTCATGCTCTGTGGCCTACTGAGAAGTCGTCGTCTTGTTTTATGCAGTGATTCAAGGGATGCATATCAGGAAGATAATGTTAGAAATTGCACTGCTGCTTTTAGATCAGTTTTACTGATTATTTTTTAGGAACTGTCATCTTTTTGCACTACTGTGTACTGGTCGGCGCTGCACTGTCTCTCACTGTGTCTATTGTCCTGTTCATTGTTAGTAATTTATTGTCCTGTCCCGTACTTTTTGCACACATTTGCACATGCACTTTATATAGGTATGTTATTTAGTCTGTGTAGTCTCATGTGGACCTGGGTTTGTCCTATGCCGTTTCATGTAGCACCATGGTCCTGGAGGAACGTTGTCTCGTTTCACTGGATACTGTACTAACTGTATGGTTGAACAACAATAAAAACCACTTCACTTGACTGATGCAACAGCACTGAGATTTGAGACTGTTGAAAGGAAGACCTGATTACAGCTTATTGCTTCTAAGCTTTTGCTGTTTCAAAACGTAACCACACTTTGGTGATAAGCTCTGCAATAATCGCATGACAAAATTAATAGAAAATCGTTAGGTTAACTAGAATTGTGTAAAAGCTAAGTATACGTTAGTTTTCTGAGAGATTGATCAGATTGTTGCAATAACAAGCTTAAAGCATAAAGGTATACCTAATAAAGTGTCACCTTGTAGTGTATAGATACACAGTCTTATAAATCTTGCAGTGTAATATGATTACTGAAATAAAATGTATGCCTTTGCAAATAAATACACAAAAATTTTGTAAACCTACACTTGCAGATCTGGAGACCAGCACGGCATAGTAATTTTATATGTAAATATAAGGATGCCACAGAAAATGTTAAATGCATTTGAACAAACTTAGAAAGGTTAATGCATGATTTAGACTTTATTTTAAACTTGCACATTTGCAATTTGTATATAATGCAGAGGACATGCAGCCATTATTAAATGGCTCAATATTGAAACCAAACATATTATTTGAGTTTATCCAGCTTCCCCTTCCATGTTTCATGTTGTAGCCGATTAGGATTCTTCATGACTTCATGAATCCATGGAAGATATTGGTCAATATGGGTGTACATTGTGCGGTAGATGTTATATGACTCATTTATGTAATAAGATACAATGCCGTGGACAACATCTCCACAAACAAGTGGTCCCCCAGAGTCTCCCTGAGGATGAGAAGTTGGATTTGATTATCCATAATTGTCAAAAATACACTATTTAAAATGTTTAAACAGAATGAGATGCTTTGAGATGTTTCACATGAAATACACACCAATGAAGGCCCATAATATCCCTCAGTGCATATGGCGTCATTTGGGGCACAGTTGTTGGAGTCTAAGAGAGTCACGTTTAATTCTTTGAGGACCCATGATGGAGAATTACTAATGTAATCTTGACGGCCCCAACCCATGACCATGCAGTTCTTTGAGTTTTCCTTTTTTCCAGTTTTTGGCAGTGCAATGGTTTTCACGGTCTTGTTCAAAGTTGCTGGGGTTTCAAGCTGAAGGGAAAGATAAGTTATTGTTTGAGCAGATAATCCCAACATCTGTAATGAGTTTGTCTGAAGTTAGAAGGAATCAAACTAATATCCATTTATTAATTGGTGTGAAATCATAATCTGATGTTTCTAGATAATGCTTGTGTTAATTGTTAAACATTATACTGTACCTTTAGAAGCATGATGTCATGACCTGGTTGTTTGTTATTGAATTTTGGATGTGGAATGGGACGCACTGCCACACCAACAGGTAAATGGTGTGTGTTGCTGACCCCCAAATACACCATGATATGTCTAAAGAGAACTCAAAATGATTAGGGATCATAGAGGCCACTGTGTGAGGTTTACAGAACTAATTTGATAAATTATTTTGATGATACTTATCACCTTGTATAATGTACAATTTTTTATATATATATATATATATATATATATATATATATATATATATATATATATATATATATATATATATATATATATATATATCAGTTTAACTGAAGTCATTTAATGGCAGTTTAATGTGAAAATAAGCATGTTAATGAATAGGTTTCAGTAAACAGCACATTTTCACCTTTCCCTGCCATATATATTTTTTATATAGCGCAACAGTGCCCACCCACATTCTCAGACGTCTTGGATCCGAAACCATTTTTGCCGTTTATTTTTTCCATAAGGACATTATAACACCCTTCATAAAATAGTTCTAAGCCATTAACCAAACCAACCTGCACTGAGGTTAATCACAACGTTATTAGTTATAAGCAAAAAATCATTTGAAAATCAAACAAAAAAAAAAATCAAAAATACAAGACTGTGTATTTAACGTCCTTAATATGGTAATGAACAACAATCCATTGAAGCACTGTGAGAGACGTATTCATCTTAAAAACTTACTTAAAAATGTAAATGTATTAATTATAAGTATATAAAAATATATTTCAATGTTGTTGCAAAATATTCAGATACATGCAAATATACACTCACCGACCATTTTATTATGTACACCTGTACATCTACATGTTCATGCGATCATCTAATTAGCCAGTCGCGTGGCAGCAATGCAATGCAATAATTCAGATAAGGGTCAGGAGCATCAGGTAATGTTCACATCAACCATCAAAATGGAGAAAAAAAATTAGATCTCAGTGATTTGAATGCATTTCTACACTAAATGAAAAGAAGGAGACTTGTTAGTGTTTAATGTTCTGTTGGGATTTAGAGCAGTTTCTGAGATTTTCTTTATTTGGGTGGGGTATTCAACCATCGTGAAGAAGAATGGAGCTAATGGTTAGGTCAAGGTTGGGTATGTTATTACTGAAACATCAGTGTGTATTGTTTTTCTCATGAAGCAAATACTGAGAAATCATCAGTATAATGACTGATTGTCTCGAGTAGGAATGTGCCTGAAGCCGAATACCTCAGTTTTCTGTTCTTGGCTGACAGAAGTAGAACCTGACATGGTCTTCTTCTGTTGTAGCCCATCCGCCTCAAGGTTTGACATGTTGTGCATTCTGTGATTCTATTCTGCTCACTACACTACAGAAATTCTCAAACCAGCCCGTCTGGCACCAACAATCATGCCATGATCGAAATCACTGAGATCACATTTTTTCCCCCATTCAGATGATTGATGTGAACATTAACTGATCCTCCTGACCTGTATCTGCAGCTTTTGATGACAAAGGTCATGTACTAAATAATTTCACTCACTTATAATTGCAGTGGGCGGCTGTCATCACAAAGTCCTCTCTTACCAAAAATCCACCACATGATATTCTTGTTACCAAGTCACGAATGTAAACCATATATGGTCGGCTGTGTGGAATGGAGACATCTCCGCCAACGATACCATGATGCATGCAGACACCTATGAAAGATTATCTTGAAAGTCAAGCATTTTACATTTGCATATATAATCCTTTTGCTCTTTTCATTATTTGTAATATAAGCAAAAGCAAACTTGAGGGACTTTGCCTGGAGGAAAACAAATTCATGGTATTTTCAATTAAACTAAGCATATTCTGAAAAATTTGAAATGTAATAACTTCTCCAAAACTCTGATAATATATATAGGAGGCATTTACCTGGAGCACAGGAATGCAGAATTAGCAGAGTAGCTATAAGCCAAAGGATGCTCATTGCAGATACAACTCAATCAAACTCTGTGTGAACTACTGAGAAATCGTCTTTAGCTTATATACAGTGATTCAGATGGCCCAAACCAGGGAGATTCTGTAATGTTAGCAATTGCTCCGCTGCATTCAGATCAGTTTTACTGATGCAACATCACTACAATTATAGACTGTTGAAAGGAAGAGCTGATCACAGCTCAGTTATATCATCAGTTTTTACTGACTCACAACGCAACCACACGTTGGTGGTAAGACCTGAAACGCTCGCTTAGGACAATCTCAATCATCGCACAGCAGTTTCTATGTGATGGTTAAGTCTGATTTGTGAGCAACTTCTGTGGCCTCATTCACCATAATTCTAAATGTGTAGTGGTGTATGATGGCCCTTATTGATTGATTGGCCCACTAATTTGGTTGTCCACTAATCACAGGGTTGGTGGTTCGATTCCAATCCCACACGACTCCACATGCGGAAGTGACCTTGGGCAAGACACTGAACCCCAAGATGCTCCCCAATGGCAGGCTAGCACCTTGCATGGCAGCTTTGCCTTCATTGGTGTGTAAATGGGTGAATGAGACGCAGTGAAAAGTGCTTTGAATACCGCTAAGGTTAAAAAGGTACTATATAAGTGCAGACATTTACCATTTATTGTCCCCAGAACAGTCTGAATTGCTTGTGGCATAGAGTTTACAAGGTGCTGGAATGGAATTTACAAGGTGCTGGAATCATTCCTTAGTTGTTGCAAATTCTGATACTGGAAGACCCCAGTACTGCACATGTATCCCTTACCTGACACATTCAGTTGTGGTGTTGAAGTCCTGACTAAAGACCTGTTGTGAGACATCAAAATGTGCAGTACTAGGGTCCTCCAGGACCTGGATAGATAAATCGGCCGATATTTAGTATTTTTAAATTGTCAGCATCAACCTACACATTTTCCTGTTTTCGCCAATTTAGGCGTTGAGAATCCCCTACTAGTTAGCTTCAAAAAGTTCAAGACAAAATAATATTTTTTTGTATCCAACCTCGACTTAACCAGTAGCTCCACTCTTCTCCATAAAGGTTGAAACTCCCAAAAGATTAAACATGACAGAAACTCCTCTAAATCCCAACATAACAGAACATTTTCTCCCATTCTGAAGGTTGATGTGAACATTAACTGAAGCTCCCAACCTGTATCTGTGTTATTATATGCATTGCAATAAATATTATTGACATAGTCCCAACACAAATGGATAAATTGAACTAAACTTCGATGGATTGTAAACAAGTTAAATTCGGTTGAAACCATATCCTGATTGTGTGGCATTAGCTCATTTTAAAAAAAGTTTATTGAGCAAGCAAAATCATGTTGAGCGAACACCATCCATTTGAAGTCTGAATCCATTAGAACATTTAATTGCAATGTGATCATATCACTTTTTGATGACTGTGTTGAATATCACTTAGACTCTACACAATATAATATCTCAAACATAAATATATTAAGTTGATTTCAAGTGTACTGGTTTAGTATTTTCTATAGAGCTTTTTTTTCCCTTTTTCTAATGTGGTGTCAATCAGAAGTGACTTTAATCAGCTGACATTTAGCTTTTATGCTGTTAGTTGTCTTCAGAAAGTCTAAAATCACTATATATTCCCTTTATATGTGGAATTCACTATATAGGGAATACAAAATAGTGAATGAGTGAGAAATTTCACATTTAGGCCAAGTTCTATTTGTGGTTAAACTACTCTATTATATGAAGAATAACACAATTAGACTAAAAATACAAACCATTATATTTTGTTGGTTTTAGTGGCTATTATTTACAAGCAACACAGAATACCGGTGTGTTACCGGACTACTGTGTACTCTGTGAAAACATATTATTAAAAGGAAGAAGGAAATAACAACAGTTTCTTTATATGTGAACAAATTAATAAAATGGGACGCCTAAATAAAACCAGGAGAAGCTGCAGTGTAAAAAAAAAATATTTTGCCTTTTAGTTATCATAACTTAAAATGTAGAGTTAGAATAACTGCTCTTAATTGAAAATTTTGTTAGCTGAACTTGTGATAAGTTATTGAACTTAGAAAGACTATTCAGCTGAAATAAAAAATATAAGTCAAGAGAACTACACACAAATCACACGTACATAAGTATTCACAGCCTTTGCCATGGCACTCAGAATTTAGCTCAGGTGCATCCTGTTTTCACTGATCATCCTTGAGATGTTTCTACAACTCGATTGGAGTCCACCTGGGGTAAATTCAGTTGATTGGACATGATTTGGGAAGGCCACAGTTAACAGTGCATGTCAGAGCACAAACCAAGCCATGAAGTCCAAGGAATTGTCTGTAGACCTCCGAGACAGGATTGTATTGAGGCACAGATCTGGGGAAGGGGACAGAAAAAGTTCTGGCAGCATTGAAGGTCCCAGTGAGCACAGTGGCCAACATCATCTGTAAATGGAAGACGTTTGGAACCACCAGGTCTCTTCTTAGAGCTGTCCGCCCGGCCAAACTGAGCGATCGGGGGAGTCAGGGAGGTTACAAGATCCTGATGGTCACTATGACAGAGCTCCAGCGTTTCTCTTTGGAGAGAGGAGAACCTTCCAGAAGAACAACCATCTCTGCAGCACTCCACCAATCAGGCCTGTATGGTAGAGTGGCCAGACGGATGCCACTCTTCAGTAAAAGGCACACAACAGCCTGCCTGTGGTTTTCCAAAAGGCACCTGAAGGACTCTCAGACCATGAGAAACAAAAGATTGAACTCTTTGGCCTGAATGGCAAGCGTCATGTCTGGAGGAAACCAGATTCCAGATTGAACATCTCTGGAGAGATCTGAAAATGGCTGTGCACCCCATCCAACCTGATAGAGCTTGAGAGGTCCTGCAAAGAAGAATGGGAGAAACTACCCAAAAATAGGTGTGCCAAGCTTGTAGCATCATACACAAAAAGACTTGAGGCTGTAATTGGAGCCAAAGGTGCTTCAACAAAGTATTGAACAAAGGCTGTGAATACTTATGTAAATGTTTTTTTTTTTTTTATCCGTTTTTTATTTTCAATAAATTTTCAAAGATTTCATACAAATTTCTTTCACGTTGTCATTATGGGGTATTGTTTGTAGAATTGAGGAAAATAATGAATTTAATCCATTTTGGAACAAGGCTGTAACATAACAAAATGTGGAAACACTTTCCGGATGCACTGTATCTATAAACTACTTTGTCTGTACTAAAGACGAAGTCCAAAATGAATAAAATTCCAGGTGCATTTTTTTTTTTTTTTTCAACCAAAATCCCAATAATATCCAGAAAAAATGCATATGTGGTGCATCACGCAGGACTTTTTAGGATAAACAAGCCCCAAACACGTGGCCATACCAGAGTGTGCACAGTGATATGTGTCCAAAATGGGAGCTGATCATACAGTATTTTTAAAATGAATGTGATAAAACTGAAAGAGGATGTGCGTTTTCTTCAGTATAAGTTCTGGAATGTCCATCGGCTTTCTCCAGCGACTCGAGCCGTTGCCCAGGATCACCTCTGTCTCTATTTGTCCATTTTTAAATTGGTTTATTTATTCAAATGTTTATTTTTGAATTAACAGATTGATATTTTGTAAATGGCACTCCTGGGCTTCCATATTATTTGTACTATTATTGTACACTTTAGTACTCTCTAAGTACAAACCAAAATGATCGTTCTATGACAGACTGAAATAATTCCACTCATGAGTTTAGTGGGTCAGGCTCCTTGTAGAGTCCTCTTAAATAGGAAATCCACTTTCATGGCCTTGATTACACAGTTTTCCTGGAAGGTACGAAAATGAGCATTCAAAAAAATGTTGTTCTGAGTATCCCTAAAATTATCAGTGGTCTCATAGTTCCTTAAGGCTGTAATGCTATATGCTTGCTTAAGACATACAAATATGCCAAGTAGCAGCACAGGAATGCCCATTAAAAAACTTCCTGTGTCTAGACTGAGGTATGTTCTTCTCATACCTGAACCGCAAGACATTATTATAATTATTGTGAATGAAGCGCAACCAAAGGTTTCAGCGAGAGAGAGAGAGATGGTGGGGAATGGTCTGCATGCAGAGGACTGAGTATTGAACAATAATGAGTATTACAGGAGGTGGATTGCTCAGACTGTGTAAAAGAGAAGGGGGCGTATTAAAGACATTTACCAGCAGACTGTCATCTTTATTAGAACCAGGGGGTAGAGCGTGGGATGGTTAAGCAATTAGACGTCACGATAGAAGCAGGGAACAAAATGACAGTTGTAAAAAGTCCATCAATCACTGCGCAAATCCCAACTATTAATTTAAAAAATGGAGATGACAACATTGGTAAAAAAAAGTATTTGTGAAGCATGTGACATTACAGGCCAGAAACATATGAGTTTGGAATGGTAAACTAACCATACTATTCTTACTACATATATGTCTATGGCAGAAAAATTATTAGTATGGTAGTATGTAATAGTTTATGCAAGTATGGGTACGCAGTTTCAAGTGCATTGCCAAAATACTGCCAGTGCTCTGTTCGGTTAATTATGCTAAACGTGCATCCTTGTGCTACTGTGGTGGGAAAAACCTCAGTACTCAAGGAGGCAATAGAGGTACCTAACTGGATGTGTTATTATTCAGGTAAGCTGCTATAAATATATTGACTTTCACTTCCTTGTGTCATTCTTGTGAAGACACCACACACCACAGTTATTGTGTGGTGTGTGTTTGCTGTTTTGGGTTTATATTTTCCCTTTAATGTGTTCACATTATTTTCTTTCATGTATTGGCATATTCTCACCAGAGTTTTTCTTTAGGATGAACGCAGACTGACAAAATTTAGTGAATGTCTCTTTAAACAAAGTTGTAATTGAGTGATTGATCACAGGTGTATTAATTACTTGGGGACGAATTGCCACTGTTTTACCGATAAGAGTGAACAAAGGATTGTGTGGAGCCATGAGTAGAGCCCACGAATTGTCACTGAGCAGCAAGAAAGCTGAAAGCGCACGGAACGGGTATCGGATCTGTCTGCTCCCGGCAACTGTGAGTACTGTTTTGCTTGTGCAAGGGTGGGTGTAGACCAGAGCATGTGAGTGGAGCGGTGTGACACTCCGCTCAATAACCCGCTCCATGCGTGTGCGCTCCACTCAACTGCTCACGGCCCAAGCGGATGCTTCGCTCAATTACCGCTCACGCTCACCGGTAAAAAAGTAGTATACTTGGTTCCAAGCAGGTACTAGAGTGGGCCGAGCAACTGCCTCTTTGCCCACATGGGCTGAGGTGCCCTTCTGGGTGAAATATAGAGTATAGGCCAACATTTATTATATTAGCAAATGTTTAGCAATGTACACATCAGAAATGATGCGATTTTATTGTGTTCTCGCTGTTTATTTTGGACAGGTTTACAACTGCTGTTCGATAATCAGGTCAACCAGGCCTTCATTATCATGTGTAATCAGTCAAATATATCTATGTTAGCACATATGTCATTTCTATCGGGAAGACACGCAGGCTTGAGTGAGGTTTAAGATGCCATTTATTTGATGAATGTAGAACAGAAAAGTAATGTCTCTCTTTGGCATAGGCCCCGTCTGGCGGTCCGAGGGAGTTGTACTCGGAACCATCATATCCTGCCGGAGATAGGAGGCAGGGGAGAGGAGCCTACCCCCCTGCGGGACGGGACTCAACTGGTGGTGGTGGGGTGGTGGAGGTTGCCGTATTAGCGCACTGAAACAGCAATGTGTTAGATTGTGAGCAGACTTATAAAGCAATGGCTTACCTGCGATTGGCTAGGAGTTACCCAGCTAATGGTGTGATGATGTACAGCTGCTAGTCTTCCCGCTAGAACTACGCTGCGCTCACATTGAACATCTTCAAATAATGCTTTAAATCTCAGTTCTAAATGACCTTTTATTTACTTTAAACAAGTCATCAAACATGCCTCTACAAGTGATCAAATGTGTGCAGTGGCACAGAAACTCGTATACATGCACTAAGCTTTTTAGTTTAAACTGACCCAGAAAACCACAATCTTTTAACTTTAAAGTTTGTTTAAAGTCCTTTATGGCAATAATGAAAACATGGACTTGTACCAGGAAAAATAATGCAGGTAAAAGCGAAATTCATAATTGATTTTCAGTTGTCTCCATGGAATTGATACATTAATAGTTTACTGATTTAATTCTATCAGACTTTGTGTCTGTAAATAAACAATTTCTCATCCTAATTTTGTGTTCAGTTTTAAAAGGTGTATTAAGTTATCCAGAAAATAGCATTTAATGTTTTTCTAAAGGACTGTGGTTATTTATAATAATTATTATATTAGTAGACACCATGTGATATTTTTAAAGCATTATAAAGTGAATCTGGACTTTATATGTGTCAAACGATCATGTCTTGTGCATGCACTCTTTATATGTACAGCAAGGTTTAAACATCGATTTACCAAATAAAAAAGATTTGTCCTGCATAAAGTGCATAATGTTTAATGATCCTAAAACAAATCAAAATGATTTAATTCACAAATGACACTGCCTCATTTAAGAAGAGTTTTTCATCTAATGTACAGTCATTTATAGATTTTTTTCTCTACGCATGAATGCAGCAAGCATTGCCGAAGATGTTATCTGCAGCCACTAATCTAGAGTCATTTTTTTACATTTCACTTCTTGTTAAAGTGTGGATTTGGCTTTGGGAAACTGACCAGCAGTTATGTCCCACTTTATCCTGAAGCAGAAATCAAAAGCAACAGGCGGTCGATTAAGTGAGAATTCCGCTATGAAATTCTCTATGCGAGAGCAGAAATCTTTACCAATCAATTGTACAATGGAGGCGTGAAAGCAGAATGTCCGCCTGCAAATTAGGACTCACTGACCTGCAAGATCATACATGTTTATTGGTTTTGATACAGGGATTTTTGTGTGTGTTTGTCGGGATTCAAGGAAAAATGCTTTGCTAATATACAGTATTATTAAGCTTACATTTCAATTGACGGTGCTCTAGACTTCGCAACCTCGCAGAACCAGGTCTGCATCTAGCTGGTAGCTGCACTGACATGATTACAAAGCAATAAGATACATTACTTATCTATTAATTTACTATCAAGTAGTAGTGTAGCCTACTAGCTCTCCTTTTCCTACACTACCATGTTCACCTAGCCATCCTCGTGCTCTTTGGCAATGTGATGGGTACGATTCCAAAAGGAATATTTGCTAATTCTCACGGTCTCTCTACAATCCCTTTCGATTTCCTCATTCTTAGCTTTGAACCCCCCCCGTCCACCTGGAACTCTGCGTAGGGCATCAATTTGGCCAGCGGTGGCCCTGGCTATAAGGTTTGCAACTTCACTAAAACAATATTAGAGCTGCATAACCGCAGGCCTTTTGCTTATTTCGCAGATCCCCAAACCAGCATATCACAAAGCGCATTCTGGATTGAGCGAGCGAAACTGAGCGGCCCGAGAGAGCGGAGCGGAATCTTCAAAAAGGCCGCTCTCGCACCTCTCACATGCTCTGGTGTAGACGTAGCTGGCTGCAGGTCCCGGCGACAACACGCGGTGTTGTGAACGTGACGCACTGTGGGTGGGAGTAGCTGTTTCTTTTTTCCAGTTTTTGACTCTGCTTAGTTGGGAGTTGAATTTCGATTACTTGTCGGTACTTTTTCATGATGGCCTTTATCTATGTGTCTGCTCTTGCCCTGAGGCCAGTTAGTTGTGGCGTTAATGGGCACTTAGTTACAATTTACACACTACTAAATATTTGAGCGTTGCACCATTAAACTTAGGTAGAACGTAGCCATACGTATGAACTAAATATTTACGGAAGCCTCCGACCAGGAGTAACAGTTGGAATAAAAAATGGTGCAGTTTCCAGGATGCGTTGTCCGGTGTCAAGTTTCAACACATTCAAAATATATAGATATTAAAATGATTAAATGTCTATTTTTCAAGCCCTGTTGTTTTAGTAGCCTAATTATTTATTATCCCTTATTCATTTTAGATAAGTGAATATTGTTATTTACGTAAGCTAAATTACCTATAATCATTAATTAATTCTTGTATTATTAGACTACATATTGTATTTCAATGGGGATATAATTTATTACAGCTGACAGTTACATGAGCAAACAATGTTTGAACATCAACCGTAACAAGCTCAAACTGAAATTCACGGCTTTTTAACACTTCTGTGTATAAATTTGAAGGCTGCTTATTGGATCAATGCAGGTAAACGCTGTATTATGCGACTACCTGTTACTTTAAAGAGAGCTTATGACCTACTAGTTAAGTCTTGCCTTAAGAACAGGTGGTGCAGCCAAATTAAGCACTGACTTAGTTCCAAACTAACTAGCAGTTACTAAACCCTTAGTGTGAACTTTACGTCTCAACTTAAGTGAGACCTCACGCACATCTGGTTCAACCCTACTCTGGTGATTTCCTGTGCCCTTCATCCTGTTTATTGTAGCCTGCCACTTTAGGCAGGCTTGGGTGTTACACTTGCTCAGCAATATTTTCTTTAAACTGTTGCTCCGCCATGGCAGTAGTTGACTTAAAAGAGAAAACTCACCAAGGCAAACAGTTCACACAAATGTCTGCCATAGTTGCACTTGTGGCATCTTTGAGAATGCAACACGTACTTGCGTTGTGATATGAATTGCCATTCGACATATTTTGGAATGCAACACTGCACAAAACCGAGCTTGTGTATCAAGAAGAGTCTGCGTTTACATACTTAGAATTATCTATCCCATTAAATGACTAAACATATTCTATCATCATTTACTCATTTTAATTTGTGGAGCTAGGTCATGTTGTTTGGCTGTTCATGACCTTACTTCATAATGTTCTTACTGCTGTCTTGGATCCCTATCTGTCCTATTCGGTTCATTTAAACATTTACCCACACACACTGCACCTGTTAAATTTATTTCACAACAGTTATCTAAAGATGATTGCCAAATAAAGACTACAAACGCTGTTACAACTGGGAAATGTGCCACATTGAAAATGGATGTGGTTTTGAGTTAGTACAACAAGTTTTTGGATATGCAAGACTTGTCTCCAACACTTCGAATGGCTGTAGATGCCTGGAGTTTGTCGCTGTACTGGTCAAGAACAGAAGTGAAAGGTAGGAAAGGAGACTGATATTCTGATGGCAAGACATGCAGTGACAATATGCATTCCAGACATGACTAAAGCACTATATATATATAATTTTTGTTTTTTTGTAATCAATATTATGCCACAAATGCTGTCGAATGAGCTTAACTTGTATTGAACCTGGAATATTCCTTTAAGTGACTAAAGTTTCCAAAAGGGACTTTTTGGGGCCACTGTACTTTTGTCCAGTATTATTACTCATACAATTGTTTACTTAAGTCTGTACTAGAATAAAAGATTAGGCTTTTCATTTCTATGATGAGGAAGCCTTATAGTCCATCGCAAAAACATTTGCGGAAATCAGTCATAAGTTATATGAGCATATCCAGTTTTCTTGGCTTTGTTTCGTCAAATGCTATTTAAACTTGTACATGAGTGCATTCATTTTGGCCCTTGTGTGCTTCAGAAGTATCCAAATTAAATGTGTTTTTGCCTAACTACTCATTGTCCAATACATTGTACTTGATGAATGACAGTCCTGGGTTTAAAGTTTGAAACGGCATCTATGTGATCTATTTCTCTGTCATCTTAATAGGACTTTAGCTGTTTACTTAACAGCATTGATTTAATGAATCACATTTCATTTTTCCTGTCTCAAGTAACACCTGCTGTGAGTGTGCTGTGCAGTCTGAAGGTTCTCATTGTTCTGGGGATGGATATGCAAGATGGGAATACACTTTCTGCCAACAAAATTAAATGTTATTTTGATAGGAAACAAAACGTATGAGAATATACTTTCAAATCTAAAAGCCACGGCATGTCTGACAGAGGTTTGACACAGAGCAGAGGCATACCATGTGGTTGCTTGCTCATGCATACTGAAAGTACGCTAACGTCAATCAACCATACATTAATCGAGAAAACATGACCATACCCCAAAGGAAATATTTGCTTGATGAATGTAAGGTTGATTGTCGTTAGCGTACTTTCATGTATACCATATTTTGATATTCCTTTTTTCTTGGCTGAGCAATTAGGTGCATTTTAAATTATTGTAGAGTAGTGGATGGGCGATACCACTTATTTTCTTCTCTATCTGAAGTATCAAAGCCAATATCACTGAGTATGTTTACATCATGTCTTACACCAATTATGCATAATAAGTTGAAAATATGTCAGGTCATGTACATGCCTTAAAATCCATTAGTTTATTGGGGTAAGATAATTGGTTTAAGCAAAAAAAAAAAACTAACGGCCATTATCCTGATATTGCGTTGCCTGTAAACACCATTACCAGTTCTTGTTTTGATGTAAAAAGCAGAGAGTAATCAGATATCTTCAAATGGGTTTCTTATATTGACATTTTATTAATTAGCTGATTTGTGTTGTCACTGATCAGTTTAGGGTGTAATCTGATTACAAAGTAATTAGTTACAGTAATCTAAATACTTAAGGCAAAAGTAGTGTAACACTTTAAATTTTTGTAAGATTACAGATTATAGTTACTGACTTTCAGTTAAAGGTGCACTCTGTAATTTTTATTTGTATTTATTTTTTTGTCATCTTGGACTTACACTGACACCTAGCTGTGGGGATGCAGCATTATTCAAAATAGTTTTCAGTTTCAGATGCCATTGTAGAAATTTACGATTCACAGTCTACCATGATTGTTAATTCTTGAGCGAAAGTGCTAAATAACAGGATTTACTGAGATTAAGCGAGTAGTATTCAACTGGTCATGTAATTCTCCAATGAGGGGACACTCTTCGTGTAGAATAAAAAAGCATTTATAAGGTTGGAGTCTTCATCTCGTGTCATTTCAATGACATTTCAATTAATTTCTTTGGGAGTAAAACTTTTTTAGTGAGGAAAAAATGACTGAGTGCACCTTTAAGGCAATTGCTACTTGTGTTGCACATTAGAATTTAAAGCATGAATGGAACATGAATGTTCATATGAACGCCTTCCGCCCTGTCTATGGCACCTACACGCTGTAATGCAAATCGTGCCAAACTGACAAAACATTTGAAAAAGAGAGGGAAAGGCCAACACGGAGCGGCAGTGGAAGAGAGAGAGAGAGAGAGAAAAAAAGCACGTACTCGCTGGTTCTCCGATACGCCGTAGCTTGGTCCTCAGCCACTCCTCCAACCTCCAACGGACGACAGCCACGCCTCCCCGGACGGATCGGAGGCCATTGGCGGGCGAAACGCCCTGCTGCGTTATCGGGAAACAGAAGGGGTCTCCCCATCCCCTGGCAGCGTTTCTCCCATTCCAGGCAGTCGGCAAGGAGCCCCTCCCTGCCATTTCAGTGGCTGGTAGGGGTCTCCTCCGCCCCTGGCAGTGGCCCTGACCACTCCAGTTGGTCGGTTAGGAGCCACTTCTCCCTTCGTGGTCGGCAGCCATTCGTACGCTCTCAGGCGGCCGGGCTCCTCCGTCCTCTGGCAGATGGCCGCAGCGCATCCATCCTCTTTCCTGGATTTTGGCACCAGTGTAAAGGGATCAATGGAAAGGAGGAGGCGAGAACCAGCTTGACAATATAAATAATAGTTTAATAAGCAACTTAAACAAAAAGACAAACACACATTATTTGTGCATGTTTTACACAACTATTTTCGAACAGATTCGTTTCTTCTTTGAAGCATATATGTATTAATAGTAATGCTTGTAATTTAAATAATTGATTTGTCAAGTTTCAACCACCTATTATAGTGTTTTTATTCATCGTCGTGGTGACTGTATTTTAGAAACCTGGAGTTCACCAGAACAGCCACAGAAATTAACCTAGTCATATGAAGATTTTTGGCACTCAGCCTGACAATTTACTCATACTTACAAATCAGAAAATAAGATATTTTTTTAATAGATTTCTCACCAATATCTGGGATAAATTCTGAAGCTATGACAAAGATGGAGCTATATGCAGGCCTCACCATCAGCCGAAGCGCATGGGGGCGATTTAAAAATGTATGTTTTGTACAGTTTTATTACTCTCTTCTGGAAGACAGACCATAACACACTTTCTCTCGTGCACCGAGTTATCTCCCTCTCATCCTCTCAGACTGATAAGCTATCCATCACTAACTGTGGTTCAGGGTTTGATGTTACAAAATGAGTACATCCACTAAATTTTTATTAGCTTTGGCAAGGATCAAACATGGAACTATGGATGATCTCATATCTTTAATAATGGCCCTGTAAATAGAGAACCTGTTTCATCTGGTTTTTCAAATGGTTACGTTACAACGTTACAAAGTTGGGCTGGCGTGTATTTCCACTCAAAACAATATGCAGTCAAAGGAGCTCGCTTCAGCTGTAACCAAAAGGAAATGTGGCTTCTGGTATTGAATTAATCATACGGTACCAACAATTTTAAACGATGAGGATGTAGGACTCCTCGACCTACATGCAAAACCTGACACTGTGTGTCACGGGTGTGTTACAATGACTGGAAATGATAATGCTCGACAAAACAATCTCCTGGCCAATAATTGCCAAATTAAGCTTTACTAGAAAGCCCTTGAGACCACAAACAGAGAGATCAATGACATGTTAGAGTGGAGAGGCATAAATTGCCAAACTTTTGGATTTTCTACCCTTCCGAATTTAATCTGTAAAACATATGGTGTCTGCCCACTTCAAAGAAGGCCCTCATTTTAAAAAACAATCAAAAGATGACCGAAATGACATATTGAAGAATAATTCGCAACGATCCTCCAAAAGCCAATTGAATTAGTGAGATTTCAAAGATTTCGCCTCAAACCCCTACCCTCCAAAAAGAGATTAGAGGAAAAAAGATACATGCTGTACTACAAGATTGCAAAAAGCATCTTCCTACAGATGTTGTTCTTCTAGAAGGTGTGGGTTGATTCAAAAGCACCAACCTCTGAGATGAGATAAGCCTTCAAAATGACAAACATTCATGCAATGCACTTATGTTTCAGTTTAATGTGATAGAATCAGAGATGAAATAGACTCATCTCTCAACCACAAGATAATGACTTGAGTTCAAAGGCAGCATGCAACTCAGGATTAATTCCTAAGACATGAAAACAGCAACCAATTCTCTGTGTATATACATAAAGTTTATATTTGTAAGAGCCTCAATATAGACACTAGAGCAGTGGATTTCAAACCCTGTGTACGTTTAACCCTTAGATGGTCGTGAGACTTAAAAATTGGTAGTTAGAATGTTTAGGGTGAAAAGGCCAAATATATGAATTGATAAAATTGTAAAATAATCATTGCGAATAATCATTGTCATGAGTCATTGCTGAGATGGAGGATCTATTTGCAGACTTTAATAAAAATGATGTCAGTGAAACAAATGGGAACTCAAACAAGAACTGCAAAAACTAAAGGGTATTCATACAAAGAAGAGCTAATGAGGGAATGGAAAACAGGTGAGAACAATGAGGAACAGATGGCAGTGATGAGGGAAGAGCATACTGGGAAACGTAGTCCGGGAGAAACACTTCAAAATAAGAGTCATAGGAAACACGAGGAAGACAGACTGTGACAGCCATTTTTCATTTTTCTCGTTAATCACTGTGCCGAGTCGACCCTCTTACCTAAATCCACATGTTTGAGTCCTCTCATGAAAATGCTTTTTTTCCCTAATTTAATTACGTTTATTTTTCATTCAAATGATAAGCATAACAGTTTTGAGTAAAAAAAAAAAATGGCAAAACCTGATTGTTCATGTTATACAAGCATGATGTATAAATGTTCCACAGAGGAAAAAAACCTGAACTTTTGACAAAAGTTAAGACTGTTAATATCACAAATTTGCTTTATTTTAGTGATGTGCAAATTGTGGAATTTTTCAATATCCTGAAAATGTATTTTGCTTGTTTCCCTTAATAGGCTAATGCATTTTTGAGTCCCCATTATTGTGGTTTAAAAAGCGTGAATGTGAATTTTAAATCTCAAACATTGATAGGGTATGTTCTTATTTGCATCGTGTTTTTTTAAGGCAAAAATCGACAACAAAGGGAAAATGCATTCAACCGCGCTGCACGACTGACAAAAAGCGAATGCGTTTACAGTAGCCTATAACTCGTGATGTGTGTTTTTTTTTTTTTTTTTTTTTTTTTGCAAGCGCTGCGCTCGTCTGTTGATTACTGCGTCTTTTGATTAGTCTCATTACATTTTTATAGTTTAGCTTCTCATTCAGCATATAACTACATAAATGTGCTGCTTGATCACAAGTACGTGAGGGACTTCATCAAAACAATATCCATACTCCTCTCACTCCCTATTGCTAGTGATTACCCCTCCATGTGCCAGCTGCTGTTGCGCAATGTCTCTGCATCCTTATCAGAGTCTTCGATGAAAGCCTTTACATTCTCCTTTATATGTGCTCATCCCGTGATGTTCGAAGGTGGAGAATATGGTGGCAGTGGATGTCATGAATGGGGGGCCCCCTGTGAGTTGGGGGCCCTGGTTTTAAGCCCAGGTTAGCCTGTGCATTAATGCGACCCTTGGTCTAGGGTCCTTGAGGTCTGGTTTGCAAAGAGAACATCATGAGACTAAGTTTTATAGGCCAGACTATAAGAGGAACAAATCAGTCATCTAGGATTTATTGTTGTTTTTGTAATCTCTTATCTATAGAACAGACTTACTGTGGGTATGAGCATTTAACTGGAGGCGTGAGAATCGAGTATTGTATTTTTAGCAAGTCTGCAAGGAGTTTCTGGCAATTATCTGGTAATGTAAACCGATACCTATATTTAGACAGTTCCTTCATCATTGTTCAGACCAGGAGGGTAATTGCATGTCCAGATGTGGTCTGTACCAAAAGAGTGTGATCAGTAAAGGATTTATATGTATGACTAAAAATGAAAGAGGATAAAGCTGTTGGTAGAGACACCATTGCAGCTGAACCATGGTATACAGTTGACCTTAGAAAATCTAAGAAGTGTCAGTCATATCAAACTGCTTCAGTTACATTACAGTACATTTGATAACAAACTGTTCTTTAGCAATTGTGCAACCCCTGTAACCAACCCACCATTCCCTTTTTCAACATTCCTGAAAAGATCATTGAAGTCTATTTACAAGTGTCCGATTTTACAGGTAATGACAGATAAGGGGCTGCTCAGACCAAAAATGTTCTTACGTTAAAAACTAGACATAGCACAACAAACAGAACAGAACACAAGTGTCTTGAGACACGCTATGAAAAGCTGAAGTTCTTTTTAGTTTGATATGGGATATAAAAAAATGTGGTACTCCTCCGCAGGACAATGGTCCAAGACGTCTAACAGTTGAAAAAGAGTGTGGATTGATGAAAAAGCACATTTGTTGTGAACTTACCATAAGAATATAATTGTTTCTTTGTGATGAACCTGGAAAACATTGGCACATCTAATGATTAGTTTTCCTCAAAAGTGCTAATTGTTGCAACCCTGTACCTCATTAACATGAATTTGTTTCCAGACAGACTGATAAAAACCTGTGCATCCCAAAAGTTACTGGCACCATCCAATCAGATTGGAACTGGTGATTACAGTCAGCGCTTGCCATTTTTATGGGCAATATGCATCAGGTTGTCAGTGAATGGACTGTGGACATGCTATCTTAGGCTGAGACTTGTTTATAGTACAGTTTAACTAGATAAACTACAGTTTGTATTTTTATTTTTAAGATTTTAAAAATGTCCTAGTACTATGTTCTTTCGGGTTTAACTCTTCTACAAATTGTTATATTTATTTTTACTTTTAAGTGGGAGCAGGTATTCTGGGTATTTGAAAGGGAAGGACAGATATGTGGGAAGAAACCAAAAGGCAAAACAATGAAGAATGGATCTGCAGCATGGTATTGTTGGGGGGGGGGGGGGGGTGTTAAAGTGAAGCAGACAGTCTGGGTTGGTCATTAGAAGAAAGAGGGGATAGAGAAAACAGACTGAGGCCTTTAGTACACAGTCCTAAAAGAGAAGAATGCTATGTGCTTCAATTCTTAAACAGAAATCTCCTGCTCTTTGTTATTTTCGTTATAAAAGATAAAAACATGCTATTAAATATTTGGCATTTTGCAATAAATCAATCAGATCTGACTTCCTTGCCCACGATACACAATTTGCATATACAAGATGTTCTAAACAAATCATTTCTCTAAGCATTGACAAATCCTAGTGCATAATGTGAAAAATCACCTTTTTATTCCTTTTTCAAGATTACAGACCTTTACACACAAGAAGTGACATGATAATGCGAAACCAATTGCCAACGAATGGCCCTTACACATTAAAAGTGACATTTTTGCCTTTGCAAAATGTGGGGCTAATTTACAAGCAATTTTACCCTGGTTCGGTAAGTGGAGCAAAGCCCATTTTAGCTGGTCTCCCTTCACACGTGCATGAGAAGAACTTCAACCTGACAAGTTCAATAGTAAACCGTTCAATATTAAACTTTGTAATATGGCACTTTGGTACCACTGTCTCCTTAAGATGATTCGCTTATGTTTTCCTCTTTTGGCATCTGCCAAATGAATAAATGTAAATGTAAACAACCATGGAATCACAATCTGAAATACAAGCGAGTTGTGTAGTGAGCCAGTCGGAAAAATAAAACATCTCTCTACACTCTGCAGCAGCGATGCCGAGTGTGTTGTTGATTTGCTCAACGGGTAAGAACATTTTCGAGACACTTTCACAAACTATTGCAATTCACCTGCTGGTCAAGTTGACTTACAGTATTATCATGTAGACACAGTCTGAGGGGTGAAAAAGAACTTTAAAGTAAAACATTTGGAACAATACCGATTTTTGCCACTGCCATGCATTCTGTATACTTGTGATCATATGTACATTAGTTTAAAATTACTGTGCAATTCACACACATAATGACTGGGGGCGGAATTGACTCACTTCGTAAAAAAGACAAAAAACAAACAATATAAAAACACGAATGTTCGCTCCAGATGTGAATGGATTAATAGAAATCTACTGTTTCAATTCTTTACATATAAGAAAGGATTCAAAATGCAGTGGTTAATACAGAGGTGAACATAGCTGGCAGATTGTAAAATGTAATTTAAGTCCGACTTTGCAAATTTTTGCAAAGTTGGACTAACAGACTTTACACAACTGTAGCTTGGATTTGTCCAGCATGCATGCAAATCAGGCCACAATTGGCCGTGGCATTGTGCGCATGCTCAAAAGACATTATGTGCAGCATGTATTTAAGGACCATCCTTTGAATATTCTATTACTCATTCTGTCATGTGCACTTGGACAGACAGATAACTGTATCTCGACTATGCAAACAATAACTGTGCAAGTAAACATTATGATTCTAAGTGCAAAGTAATCCATTATTAGTGCATTACTGTAATCATGTTTCTCTTCATTTTTATGAACTGAGGGACATGTCCACATTATTTTCTGTGGTAATCAAAAGCAAGCCACAAATTTGTAAATGTAATGCCTTTAATATCATGCTATGATTAAATCTTCACATTTTATAATTATATGGTTTCATTGTTTGTGGAAGACCAGTCCAGCGATCTAATATTGTGGCTTGACATTGGTCGGACAAGCCGTCACCAGCTGTAAGTGCTTCTGTATTCAATTTCAAGAGGATGGTTCTCGTTCATAGCTTTCTGCTCAGAGCACCCAAAACTTTTGACCAAAATAACAACCTTTGTCCAAATGGAAGGACATCGGAGAATCCATTATTTCATATTGCTCTTAAAAGTGCCCGAGGACTATAAAACACTTTGCATAACCTCAAAAAGCAAGGCCTATGATGAGGAGTGGTATGTTTTCCACTCACTACTTTGGTGTTATTGTTTTATTTTCTGAAACATTACCCTTTGTTTCATGACTCATACCACAGATGTTTCGAATTGCTCAGTCTTTTCATCCTCATGTCGATTGGGAGATACTGGTATTGGATTCAGATCTTGTAGATGCTGGATATACTTTGTCATACATTGTCAATGCAGGAGATTTTGGCATGTGTGTAGCAACCATTGCAATTGGGTTGCTGTCTTCATGCATCATCTCAACTCATCACAAGCAATTTCAGATACAATCTTATCAGCATATCCTGTAACGATTATGTTGATAATGCTCATAGCACAGATGCAACTTCCTGTGTAGGTAAAAAAAACTGCTACATTCAAGAAAACTTTGGCAGTTGAGCTAACATTTTTAGGTTTTAAATGTTTTATAAGATTTCTCAAGTTTTTAGATTAAGAATTTGGTGAGAGTTGACAGAATAAACACCATTTAGTGAATTAAAGGGATGGTTCAACCAAAAATAAAAATGCAACATGTACTGACCCTCATGTTGTTTCAAACCCATGTTCACCTTTTGTGTTCCACAGTAGAAAAAAAGACATACAGGTTTGGAATGACTAGAGGGTGAGTAAATGACAGCAGACATTTCATTTTTTGGGTGAGCTATCCCTTTAAAACCATAAATTCAATAGGAAGATTGAATACAAAGGCATGAGAAAGCACTTAATCAGTTTCATTTATTACAACTCTCAAGACAAGCAAGAAAAACTGTGCCTCATTAAAACTGATTAATTATATATTAAAAAAAAAGCACACACATGTTAATGCTGTTTGGGAATTTAAGTGTAACTGTCTGGAAAGTGAATCCAATATTTTTCAGGGCATGTTATAAAAATGGTCAGGGTTCCTTTGCTTTGTACCTCAAGCAGTGATAGACTGCTATTTGGGTGAGTGGAACTGTCTGTTATTTATCCAAATCAGAGAGTCAGTCAGGCTAGAAGCATTTGTCATTCCCTTCATCTCAGCCTGTTATACAGTGCTCCACTTTTAGAACCCTTAAAGCATGTGAGATACAGATAGGATGAGCATATTGTTTATAGCGAGTCTCTGGGGTTCACTGCGATGAGCTGTGGCAGCATGCAGGTTTAAAATTAACCGAGGTGGAAAAAACACTAACACAAGCTCTGGTCGAAAATGTACGTAGTTGCCGGAATTTAGCCGAGGAAAAACTCTATTTTGACATCTGCCTCAGGTCTGAGAAAAATTAGCTTGGCAAGACCATTGGAATCAAATAAAGAAATAAAATAAACTTTGAAGGCTAATGGCCTGTCACTCTCAATTATGTGCAAACCATGTCAAGTCACAATGGAAGATTATTCTGATTGACAGAAGGCAGTTTTTCAGGTTTACTTTGTGCTGTTTCAAATGGGAATTGTGGTCTACTTGGGATGTACTTGTGTGAGACAAGTTTTACTAAACCAAAATGCTAAATTACTGGTTTATGTCATATTGTGCTGAGTGACCCGGGGCAACAAACAAATGCATTTTCCATTTCCCTTTTTGATTTGTAACTAGTAAAGCAACTAATAAACAAGTCAGCAAAAATTTATCCTAAAAATGTATGTCCACAAATGTGGACAGTGGGACTAAGAAATGTTAAATAATGCCAAGCTATGTATTTATTATTATTATTATTATTATTATTATTAAAATGTTTACAGGACTGTTGGTTATTTGTGTTTTTAGGATGTTACAGACATTACATCAGAAATTAGCATAATTATTTATGATTCAAAGTAAAGGCCAGCATCATCCAATCACTGCCAACCATGTTAAAATAAAATTATACATTATAAATTCTGAATCTATGTACTGATTACCATTGTCCCATGTCTGCCAAACATGTTGAGTGGTCCAAACATCATCTGCAGCCTGAAACTGAACTTTTGGTCTGATCTTAGGAGTGAATGGACTTCGCTGCATAAAAAGTAATAGGATGTCCCCTTGCCTACTATTTAGCAAACTCCAACTTAAGACTTAAACTCCAGTGTGCTGTCTGTCTGCACTGGTCTCAGAACAGTTCGAAATGCACCTTATTTCCATCCTTACGCTATATAAAAAGCCTCTGAAAGCAACATTTTTCAGGTATTGGATGAGCCCAATGATTCTCAATAATAAAATGCACTAAACTGAAACTAATAACTCACACATTTGTTACTGTGGAAAGTTATTCAAAATAACAAACATGCTGTCCATGGAGGGGTTTGAGCACAGGATTGGGTTGAGCTCTGAGACCACAAAATTAAAAACCCTGCACACATGAAAACCCCAACAGTTTATAGGGCCTCGTCGAGCTTGGGTCAGGTAGCAGACCTCCTTCGCTGATTGACTCAGTCCTATACAATGGCATAAAAGTACTTTAGTTAATGTAAAAGTTGTCAAAAGTTGTCTGAATCATTCTTGCCTCACTTGCTTGATATATTTCTCTCCTCAAATGCTCCATAAAGGTCCAAGAGCCCAGTTTATGCACTGTCCCTAATAAAAACGTCAGAATTTATTACCATTCTCTATGCTAAATAACGTGTTTGACAAAATCCTGTAAGGCACAGTAGCTCCTAAACAAGAAATCAGCCTATTAATCTTGAATAGCTGCATTTTTGTGCTATTATACCATTTGTAAAACCTTTTCAAATCAGAAATAACAGCTGATTGCACCTGGGCTGATTGCCGAGATCTTCCCGCAGAGTAACAACCATGAATCATGTATACAGAGATGAAAGATTTGGTTTGAGTAAAACTGGCCAGGCTTGGAGGGAAAAAAGTAGTGGACTTGATGGTTTGTGTGTTTGTTTGTCTTTAATCTTTTGAGCATGACCTCTTCTGATAACAGCCCCTTCCAGACAAACAGCCTGCAAAACTGTATCTGGATATAATTATGAGTGAACAGATGATGGGTCAGGGATACACTGATCATTTCAACAGACACAGAGGTACAGAAACCGAGGCCTGGGTAGGACTTTAGAATGAATATGCTCCATGCTTGCATACATCATCTCCCTTAAGAACATTTATCAAGTCCTAAGCTTCCTGCGCTCTCCTGGGTAATTTCCACACTGAGGCCCTGTCAATGTCTCCCAGCTTCAGCCTAGCAGGCGTTAGCAGCTGTGCCCCATCATTCATGCTTGATGGGGTACAAAAAGTTGGCATGGTTTGACACTAAGAACCTACAAAATCTGTTTTGTGCAATGTTTTCTCAGATTTCAAGAGCATTCTCATGATATCTGTAGTGTTAACCACAATGTTTCACAGAAGAAAGATTTATTGATTTGTGGCTTGAATAATATGCTTAACACAGTAACTACACCAACACTGAAACTGAGAAAAGTGGCTTTCAGTTTACTTGGTATTAAGCAAGATTTCTACATTTTCACATTCCGTTTTCTCTGAATCTGAGCATAGTTGAGCCACAGACTATCTGTCACAGGACAGATAGTCTGAGGGGCTGTTCAGACTGAACAGAGCGCAGATGTCTTGAGGTGTGTTTTTGAAAGTGGATGTCTGCCCTCTAAGTTGAAAGTAAATCACTCTCATATACAATATATGTGATTCAATTTCACGCTATGCAACTAAAATATGTCTGTTAAATGCCACTGGCTAGTGCATGTTCAGATTTCACTCGCCAGTGATTGAGTTGTGTAGTGGTGAAGAGCTAAAACACAGCAATCCTTTTTACTGAATAAAAAAGCTGGTGTTTAAGAAGCTGGATTCAGCTTAATCTTTTACTGTGTGCTGTGTTTGTGAGCGTGCACTCTGAAGAAAATTTCCCTTATTTGGCTGCAGTTTGTCCTGAGGTGTCATGATCTCACTGTCACCATTGCTTTCGTTGAGCTGTGATATGCCATAGATACATTTACATTTTTGACGAGGAGGAGAGCGTGATGGTGCACGGCCGGTGCTGATCAGCTGGAGAGCGAGATAAAGGGGAGCCAGAGGCGCCAGTTTGAGAGAAGAGAGAGAGAGAGAGAGAGAGAGAGAGAGAGAGAGAGAGAGAAAGAGAAAGAGAGATGCACATGGCGGCGTTGCATTTGTTTATGTTAGTTTTAAGTAAAGTTTGACTGTTCAGCCCGTTTCTGCCTCCTCCTTGCCCATCCTTAAACTGTTACAACATTGCATTTAACAACGTTAACTCTGATTTTGCTTAAACCTTTCCATTGACTGTTTTCACAACCTTCTCCATTTTACAGCATGGCAACAGACCAGTGTAACATGCTTGTTGGACATCTGTTAGAAGGTACATGTGTTGCAAAACTTGAGAGCTTGTGGATTTGAATTTGAGAACTTGTAAATATTTGTACATGTAAGTCAATACACATTATGCAAGTAAAATTTTCCCTTTGGCTCTTTCAGAGTATTTTGTGTCCAAAGACAAGATCCACACACTCCATTTTCATTTCATGTCTCATTTAATATCCTTTCTGTTATTTACAGACAGTAGGTGATCAAAAAGTAAAAAATAAACATTAATTCTAATCATACATAATTAAATATTTTATCTTCACCAAACATTGTAAATATGTAATAACTAGGCAGACAGATTTTTACTTAGTCAATTAAAAATAAAACAATCTCTATCACAATTCCAGTGGGACAGAAGTTTACATACACTAAGTTATCTTTGCCTTTAAGCAGCTTGGAAAATTCCAAAAAATGATGTCAATCCTAATTTAGCTTCTGATTGGCTAATTGGATTCAATTGGAGGTGTACCTGTGGATGTATTTTAAGGCCTACCTTCAAACTCAGTGCCTCTTTGCTTGACATCAAGTCAGCCAACACCTCAAAAAAATAATTGAGGACCACCACTAGTCTGGTTCATTCTTGGGAGAAATTTCCAAATGCCTGAAGATACCACATATACAGTATCTGTACAAACAATAGGAAGCAAGTATAAACACCATGGGACCATGCAGCCATCATGTCTGCTCAGCAAGGACAAAGATACTTTTGTATGAAATGTCCTCTGGTTTGATGAAACAAATGTAACTGTTTGGCCATAATGACCATCGTTAAGTTTGGAGGACAAATGGTGAGGTTTGTAAGCTGAAGAACACCATCCCAACCATGAAGCATGGGGGTGTCAGCATCATGTTGTGTGGGTGCTTTGCTGCAGGAGGTACTGGTGCACTTCACAAAATAGATGGCATCATGAAGGAAAATGATGTGGATATTTTGAAACAACATCTCAAGAAATGAAGTTAAAGCTCGGTCGCAAATGGGTCTTCAAATGGACAATGCATACCTCAAGTTGTGGAAAATGGCTTAAGGACAGCAAAGTCAAGGTATTTTAAACTGATATGGCATCTAAAAAATGCAACGGCAAATTTTTTCATTTAGTGCGCGTTTACATAGAAAAGCATTTGCCATTGAAAAAGTATTCAGGGATGCATAGACAATAATTATGCATAAACTTAGCTTAATAAGCAGACAATGTTTAAGGTCATGTAAATGTGGGCATTAGATAAGATGGTTAGAACTGTTTGCGTTATAGCATAAAAAGCAGATAAAACATAGATGTTTTTAAAGCTCATGTAAATGTGGTTTTCTTGCAGTGTCAGATATTTTGAATTATATGAATTTTGGTAGTTATCAGCATATTGGTGTGCATGTAGATGTCTCTTCAAAAGGCCCACTTAGCAATGTAAGATTTTGAGAAGTGACACCTCTCCGAAATAAATTGCTAATTTCTTCCATTTCAACTTTGGGACAATTGCATGCTTGTACCCAGGTTGAACCCTAATCAGTTGGCTCTCCAAGGAACAGCTATTATATCAAAGTTGGGCTTTGATTCCTGTGGAAATCCTGCTGCATTTCAGTCATGTCTGGATAAGAAAAGTAATGGCAGAACAGGAGAATGGATATCACTATAATTCTACAGCGCCTAAGGGATGCCATGGAACTTCATCTTTTTAAACACCATACAGGTGTTTTAGAGAATAATTTGTAACATTTTCAATCAATCTTATCTGCTGGACTGCCACATTAATTGCAAATGCTAAATTTTTGAGCAGAACAAATCAAGCTGTTGACTGATTTTTGTTGGTGTAATACAAGCTTTCAGCTGGTCTTAGAGTTGTGTAAATGAAAACCATATTTTTTTGGAAAGCATGGCTGAACTGGTGAGTTAGGAGACTTTTGAGGCTATAGCTGCTGGAGGAACATCCATATTTTGGGGAGGGCACCTGCATAAAATGTGATTAATGATCGCAGCTTGTACAAGCTAGGAAAATATTTTGCCCAGATTTCCATATTGTGTAATCAGGAGCATATTCAACAAGGCCAATTGATATTTCATTTGTTAAGAGCTTAAGGCAGATTACTCATGAGCTTTTATGTCAAAAAATAATTTTGTCTGTCTGGCATTTTTGCTTTGTTATATCATCAGTTGTCGAAAAAATCTAAACAACATCACACTATTCATTTTAAACTGTTCCACCAGATTTGTGCCTTGGCATGATGTCAGTTCTATGACATCATAGACACAGTCTCCATGAAATAATGTAATTGTAACAATGCATGCAATGGTGTACCTTTAAAAAAGTTCAAAAGTGTTTTCCTGAATCAACAATGAAAGAAACTGAACATAGGATTGAGTTGTTAATATAACAACTGCCACCACCCATGGAGTCGCGAGTTCGAATCCAGGGCATGCTGAGTGACTCCAGCCAGGTCTCCTAAGCAAACAAATTGGCCCATTTGCTAGAGAGGGTAGAGTCACATGGGGTAACTTTCTTGTGGTCGTTATAATGTTGTTCTCGCTCTCAGTGGGGCACGTGGTGAGTTGTGCATGGATCCGCGGAGAATAGCACAAAACCTCCACATGCGTTACATCTCCGCAGTAACGTGCTCAACAAGCCACTGGATAAGAGGCACAAATCTTTATTAACTGCTGTAAATATACACTCACTGAGCACTTTATTAGGTACACCTTCGTACTTATTCATGTGATTATCTAATCAGCCAATCGTGTGGCAGCAGTGCAATGCATAAAATCATTCAGATACTGGTCAGGAGCTTCAGTTAATGTTCACATCAACCATCAGAATTGGGATAAAATGTGATCTATGTGGCATGATTGTTGGTGCCAGACATGTTGGTTTGAGTATTTCTGTAACTGCTGATCGCCTTGGATTTTCACACAAAACAGTCTCTAATTTACTCAGAATGGTGCCAAGAAAAACCTTGTTGATGAGAGAGGTAAACTGAGAATGGCCAGACTCGTTTGAGCTGAAAGATCTGTAACATAAAGCTACTGTAACTCAGATAACTGATCTGTATAATTATAGTGAGCAAAATAGCATCTCAGAATGTACAACCCATCAAACCTTGAGGCGGATGGGCTACAACAACAGAATACCCCGTCAGGCTTTTATTAGTACCATAATGTTCCTAATAAAGTGCTCAGTGAGAGTAAATCTCTTCAGTTAATATTAATTAATTATGTTACAGATAGATTATTTTGAACAGATAGTATCAGGTATGGAATATATTCAATCACAAAAGCTGCTCAATTAAACACTGTTTTGACATTTACAGTAAGTGAGGGAAAGTAATAATTAACAGTTTTGCATATTACACATTCAAGCCTGATCTCAAATCGTCTCGGTTACTGATGTAACCTCCATTCCCAGATGGAAGGAACGAGACGTTGTGTCAATGAGTTGACACTAGGGGTCGCTCCTGCGGAGCCCAAACATCTCTGATCTTGAGAAAAGGCCAATGGAAATTGGCGTGTGGAATTTGCAAGCCACTCCCCCGTACATACGGGTATAAAAGGAGTGACGCTGCAAACACACATCAGGTATCGCACTGAGGAGCCGAGCCAAAGACCCGGCCATTTCAGTGGTTGGTTCAGTGTTGTGGCAGGAGGGACACAACATCTCGTTCCCTCCATCAGGGAACGGAGGTTACATCAGTAACTGAGACGTTCCCTATCTGTCACTCACTCGACGTTGTGTCGATGTGTTGACACTAGGGGTCCCAATGGAAAACACCACAAGAGCTGAACCGAGTTACACAGACTGGTGGTGCGAGATGGACAGACATCTGTGTGCCTCGTAGCCAGCGCAGCAAGCCATTGCATAACTACCTCCAACACACTGGCAGGTATAAAGCGGTCCCCTGCACCTAGGGGAACAGCTAACTGCTCAGAAGTATAAGGACTGGCTGGCCTTATGTCTACCACCACGGGTGGTAGGCCACCGAAGTCTTCCGTGTCCCGTCCATGGGCCAGACATAGAGATTCCAGAGGCCCGGTCGTGGGTGCTAGATGGTGCCCCGTCCCTGAGAAAGAAGGTCCTTCCTTAGGGGAATTCGCCGGGGGGGGGGGGGCTGTCGCGAGGAGCATGAGGTCTGAGAACCAAATCTGGGAGGGCCACTAAGAGGACCTGCTTCCCGTCCTCCCCGACTTTGCACAACGTCTGTGTGAGTAGGCTCACTGGGGGAAACGCATACTTGCGCAGCCCCAGGGGCCAGCTGTGCGCCAAGGCATCTGTGCCGAGGGGAGCCTCAGTCAGAGAGTACCATAGTGGGCAATGGGTGGATTCTGGGGAAGCAAACAGGTGTACCTATGCTTGGCCGATTCGACTCCAGATCAGCTGGACCACCTGAGGGTGGAGACTCCACTCTCCCCTGGGCATAACCTGCTGCGACAGCTTGTCCGCTGTGCTGTTGAGGTGGCCCGGGATATGAGTGGCTCGCAGCGACTTGAGCCGGTGCAGACTCCAAAGGAGGAGATGGCGGGCGAGTTGTGACATACGGCGAGAGCATGGCCGCCTTGGCGGTTGATATATGCCACCGTTGCCCCGGATCAATGACAAATCCTCCTCAGGGCAAGTAGTACCGCCAGCAACTTAAGGCAGTTGATGTGCCAACGCAGTCGCTTGCCAGTCCAAGGGTGAGTGCCCATTGCATATGGTGCCCCAGCTCCGTTGGGAGGCATCAGTCGTAACCACGACGTGCCTGGGGACCTGGCCTAGGCTAACTCCTGCCCGTAGGAAAGCTAGGTCTGACCAAGGGCTGAGAAAGCGACAACAAGCCTGCGTGACAAGGACACGGTGTGTGCCATGGCGCCATGCTCGTCTCTCGACTCGGGTCTGTAGCCAGTACTGAAGTGGTCTCATATGCATCAACCCAAGCGCCGTGACTGTTGCTGAGGATGCCATATGCACAAGGAGCCTCTGAAAGATTGAAAGGATTTCTGTGGCTGCCCGGGCAAGCATAGCCGTCAGCTCCGCGTTGGCCTGCAACTGAGCCGCCACACCTGAGGGTGGGAGTCCAGCTGAGTCCTCAGTGTCAGACATGACGAACCCGCTCTCCGATGCTGATGCTACTGATAGCTCATCGTTGTCAGGCGCCCCGAACGAGATCGCGGGTCCGCCATGAAACTAACCGGCAACCTCGCCCCAGCGCTCAGTTGGAGCATACGAGCGTGACAGGGAGTGGGAGGTCTGTGGGGAATACCCGGCGGAGAGGCTCCCACTGAGGTCCCCATATCACCCCCAGTGCTAATCGACCCCGCCTCATACCCATAGGTAGAAGGACTGGGGAGCAGCTGGGGTGGCTTGCGCTCTTAAGAGGGCAAGCCGCGACCACAACGTAGCCATGGTCATGTCCTCGTAGTGAGGACATGAACCATCCACGAACACTGTCTCCGCGTGGGTGGCACCCAGACACAAAAGGCAGCAATTGTGGCCATCAGACGGGGAGAGACATTGACCGCAACCAGGAAATAAATACAAACTAAAAGAAATCTTGAAAAAGATGCTTTCCGTTTGCGCCACTCTTTTAGAGAAAATATTACTCTTTTGTGTGTTTTATATATATATATATATATGTGTGTGTGTGTGTGTGTGTGTGTGTGTGTATATGTATGTGTGTGTATATATATATATATATATATATATATATATATATATATATATATATATATATAAACGAAGTAAACGCCCAGGGGTGTGTGCTCAGCACAATGTAGTGTGCGAGGGGGAGAACCACAGGAAAGCATCGTAGATCCAACAGCGTGTAGATATGAATGGAGGCGGCAGAGGAAATCAGCTCTGTGACTTGCTTGCTCGGCTCTGAAGAAGATACCTGATGTGTGTTTGCAGTGTCACTCCTTTTGTACCAGTATGTCCGGGGGAGTTGCATGCAAATTCCACACGCCAATTTCCATTGGCCTTTTCTCAAGATCAGAGATGTCTGGGATCCACAGGAGCAACCCCTAGTGTCATCTCATCGACACAACATCGAGTGAGTGACAGATAGGGAACAAGAGTTAAAGTATATGCGCAGAGTTTTACAGAAAACGTACAAAAAGCTGAACTTTACTAAGGATGATGTCATGTATTTAATTTTTTTGACTGCGAATGAGTTTGAACTTGACACTATTTAAATAGAGGCCAACAAGCTTATGTGATTGAGGTATTAACCCGGACAATAAACTGAACTCATAACATTTGTTAGACAAATGATGTCATATTGCAGTCATGTTTTGGGCCTTTAAGTGCAAACCTACAGTATAGCTCCCTATGTAACAAAACATTATATGGGGGAATATATTTAGACCAACATGCCAAGAAATATTCTTTCACACAGAATTATGGTGATATGAGTTTGCTTCTTGAAAGGGAAGCGTGCAGAGAATGAGTCACTGTGTGAAATTGTACCAAGCACGGAAACCTCTGCAATACTCCCACCGCGCCTGCTTGTGTGCCAAAAGGCTGGTGCAAGTAATTTGTCTGGTTTGTTTCAAACAGTGGAAAAGTCTGGGCAACAATGATTAAATACAATCAGAGCTCTAAGAGTCCTAATTTAACGAGTATACAGCATTGTTTTGAGCTTTTGCAAAATTCAAAATCTGAGAAGTTTTAGCAAATGTTTAGTTGACAAATGGATATGGACAATGGACCAATGGAATTTGAAATGTTTTTGTAATGATAAATAGGCTTTGGGTGTTTGTCTAGAGCTTATATGTAATTGATCAAAGAGCCTGTTGGCCAACATTAAAATGCTCATGTTGTGCAGTGTGCAAAACTTCCTAAGCGTGGGTTCAGAATGGTTTTCTCATTTAGGGTCTATTCAGAACACTTACTATTCACTATGATGGAAACACTGTAATGAACACGGCAGGGAGTGAGACAAAGGCTTTGTTTAGACACATAGCAAAATCATTTTTTTTGACAAAACAGTTCTGTTTCTTAGTAATTTGAACTGCGAAAAACACATGAAATCTGATGTTTTCAAAACCAATAAAAACCACATCCATATGTGATCCAGTCAGTACGATTACATGCACTTCAAAAGTTCAATTTCAGTCAGACTTAAACAATCATTTGTTTTAAAATCGTAACCAGTCTGATTTTTGCGAAGTCGCACTAAGACCTAGATAATGCAATTGTAACTCTGCTTCATCAAGCATATATCCCTGATAGCACATCACCCAGATGTCTATTTTATGTGTGTGTTTACATCTGGAAGACATATTTTTACTTTGTTTGCTCATCTTCAATACGTCTATAAGACACTTGTCAAAAAACATGTCTTTGATGTCAATAAGACATACTGCAGAGATATCTCTGATTTCGAATGTTTGTAAATCTGATCTTTTTAAGATGTTTAGCGGATGTTCATTAAATTGTGATGCTTTCAAGATGAAAAAATCTGAAACATTTGGGAGATGTTTGATATCTGGGATGCGTTATTTGGACCACAATTGGCCTCAGGGTTGCTCTGAAAAACAAAGGTGTATTTAGCTCAGCATATTTTTGACATCCTTTTTCAAATAGTCAATTATGCATTGTGTCATGTATACTTGGATAGACAGATGGAGAATTTTAGTGCATTCAAGTCCTCCTGGGAAGTTCGTCCTAATGAGGTCAGGAATCATAAATACAATGTGATGTGCATTCAAGTGATTTTACTGAGAAAGAACAGACCCATTTTGTAATTTCGGTTTGTCATTTTTTCACTTACTAACATAGACGGAAATCTTTTTTAGCACCAATGCAACAAAATAAAGAGCAAAGCCATGCATTAGGTGTGTAATTAATACTATACCTATCTATTTTATCATTCTTGTGCAGCCACATGTAATGATGGGAAATGTAGGTTTGTTGCAAATTAACTTAACATTGTATTAAACAGCTAAATGAGGCTTATATTCTTGCAAGTTTTATTGTTATTCATTTCATTAACAGTACGAAAGTGCATACAAACTGAACTGCACAGTCAAAATCCTCAAGTAAAACTGAATTATTACCAGTAACAATGCTTCCGCCTTGATTCTTATCGCGCGTTCAGACCAGAGGTGGCGAGAGCGTAAAAATTCGCTCTGACCGCCCTGCCAACAACGCTATCGAAAATTCGTGGATGCTCTGACGTAGTTGAAATAGGCAGCAACGTTCATTGAGAATTCTTGGTTTTGTGAACTATATTTAAAAAGGGCCACTGTACATCCAGACATGTCGATCGGTATCTTTTTGACGACATATCACAAGTAGCGTATATCCTCAAGAAATCTTTTAATATATTATTATATAATATTATATAAACCATAATATCCACTTCATCAACTCACCTGACACACCAACAATTTCAGACACTTTTGTCCACGCATCGTTTTTTAAATTTTATTTATATTCTTATATATCTTTTTATGTAAGCAAACCGGGACAGATCAAATATTACGGGAAAATCCGTCAGTTTCTCCTCCATTTTGTCTTCAGAACTATTGTTTGGTGGGAACCAAAGTTTACACGGTTGTGTTCTCTAGACTTCGCTAGAGCGGAGCACTTATATATTCCAATAGGTTGCCACCGAACCGCGTCAAAGCTCATTACCATAATGTTGGCTGCACTTGAACTTTCCTCTGATGCCCACACTGCCCAAGACTCGCCGCGTCGCTTCTCGCTGCCAAGAGACGCAGGCTGTCATAGAAAATGAATGACTTCTGGTCGATTTGACACTCTCGACGCCTCTGGTCTGAACGTACGGTTACATTTACACTGCCCCACCTCAAAGTCAGGGCACGAAGAAAATCCAGAGTTTCCCATTTGTAATTACGACTTGGTGGTTGCGTTCATATGCGTTTAACAATGACAATGACTTGAACACAATTCTTAGATTTGGGCTTAGATTTGGTTTGAACATTGGTGGGGGTTGTATTGTGAAGCGCAGAGGGGTCGTAACTTCTAGTCTTGATTAAAAAGCAAATTACGAACATTTACTTTGTAGTGAAAAGTTAATTGGTGAACAAGTGAGTGGTTTCAATCACAACAAAATTAAGTTCAGTGTTGCGTTGCGGCAAGATGTCATGATAGACATGAGCAGAGGCAAAATTTCCAGTTTTCCATCCTCTCTTTCCACACTGAAAGCTTCTCCCAGATGTTATATGAGAAAGTCATATAATGAGAAAGAAACATCATTACTAGAACAACTAATGTAGATACATTGGATTTTGACTACACTGTCTCAACAACCGTATTAGATTTCACCACTTACAAAATGACAGTGTCCTAAAGATTGGATTAGAGAAACAAATCAGGTTTATGTGCACCATGAACAAAGCCAGAGAGACAATACTAAGCTTTTTGGACACTAATCTTAAATAATTTTTTTCTGTAGTATTCAACCAGATGTTCTTTTGTATGATTGCATCTTGCAAACTTGAATGCAATTTAAACCATATCAGGATAAACAAAGTTTCAGTCTGGAAAAGAAAGTTGCGTTGTGGCCTCTCTGTGCTAGGGTACGTTTGTTCTTAATTTTTGTACATGGCTGATTTGGTTCATGTAACTAATCTGGCATAACATATTATGTTCTTCATGAAAAATTCAGACAAAAATAAGTGACACAAAGAAAGGTTGATTGAATAACGCATACTGTAGGTGGAAATCACAGAAAAATTTTGAAATAGCCTCCAACATATGTTTTTGTTCTTTTGATTGTTTGTGGTGTTTTAATCACTGCAAGCTTTTCTCTTTGATTTTGATTTCTGTGGATTGTAATAGATGAATAGCCAGGTCTGATTTCCTCTCTTGTTTGAATTTCATTCTACATCCCAATATTTTGAGTACTACCAGAACAAATAAAGGTATAAGCACCTCATTTTATAGTCAGTCTGCATTATCTCAACACATTTTTCCTCATTGTTTTCATTTAACACTGCTTATTAATACTACATAACCAAGCCATCACAACTTTTTAATAATCCAGTTCTGATTTGTTGCCCTGTAGACATAGACTATCCATCCATCCATCATCAACCGCTTATCCTGTACAGGGTCGTGGGGGGCTGGAGCCTATCCCAGCTAACATTGGGCGAAAGGCGGGGTACACCCTGGACAGGTCACCAGTCCATCGCAGGGCCACATATAGGCAGACAACCACTCACACTCACATCCACGACAATTTTTAGAGACATCAATTAACCTAGCCTGCATGTCTTTGGATGGTGGGAGGAAGCCGGAGCACCCGGAGAGAACCCACGCAGATACAGGGAGAACATGCAAACTCCACACAGAAAGGCCAGGGCAACCGGGGTTTGAACCCACGACCTTCTTGCTGTGAGGCGACAGTGCTAACTGCTGCACCACCGTGCATATGAAAATATTTTACATGTTTAAAACTATGATAATGTAAACAAATAATCAAATACACAAAGAATTTCAATTATTTATTTATCAAAATTATGGCTGTCCCACCATTATGCGTCATTTTCACCACACCAAACAATTTTGCCCCTAAAATGTTTTCAAAACACAGATAGCACACTGTAACAAGTTCACAAAGAGGTAACAGGTGGAAGCGGGAGATGGCGAATCCAACTCAAAAGATATTTTTACAAATCAGAACCTTGCTTTTTGACGCCAACAATTCGACACAGTCTCTGGTTGTGTGTGGGTAGATCTCGCTCCCCCTCACTGAAGTTTTGCTCGCCCTAAAATCCATCTCCAACGCTCACTGCAATGACAAACAACTGTTAGAGACAATTCTACGACATTTCTACGACTGGTTCCCAATCAGCCTGATGGGGGCTCACATAGAGCTGCTCTGTGTCATTCTCTCTCTCTGGAACCATCATCACCTGCCGCCTTTATCCCTCGCGCGCCCCCATCAGGCTTATTGGGGACCGGTCGTGTGTTGTTCCAGCACAGCCCCACCCTCCTCCGCTCTACAATTATCCTTACCATTCTCATCTCCTGATCTCGCTATCCATTCACAAGCCGGTGCTCTACAACGCCCCCACCACCATATACTCCCACCACCCGACTCAGGCCAGGGAGCCATCTGTCCTGCCCAGTACTCCCCCCACCCCCAATTTCTGGTGAGGAAGTCCGCAACACTCATCTGCGCCCCCAGCCTGTGGACCGCCTTGAACATAAATGGCTGAAGAGTCAGATACCAATGGGTTATCCTTGCATTGGTATCCTTCATTGTCCAAACAGTGGGTGAAAGCCCATCCCAGGAGGTAGAACCGAAGAGTGGGGACCGCCCACTTGATGGCCGGACACTCCTTCTCAACGATGCTGTACCTCGCCTCTCTTGCTGAAAGCTTCTGACTGATGTACAGCACAGGGAACTCCTTCCCCTTGACTCCCTAGGACAACATGGCTCTCAACCCCCTGTCCGATGTGTCGGTCTATAAAACAAAAGGGAGAGCAAAACCCAGAGTATGTAACATTGACCTGCCACAAAGTGCAGCTTTCACCTGCATAAAAGACTGTTAGCATGGCTCCGACTACTGGACCAGGGTCTGGGGCTCCCTTTTTAGTGAGATCAGTCAGTGGGTTGGTGATGTCTGAATAATTAGGCACAAAACTACGATAATAGCCAGCCAGCCCCTGGAATTGTCTCGCATCCTTTTTGGTCTTGGTCTCAGGCAGGCTGCAATTGCTGCAGTATTATCAATTTGGGGATGCACCTGCCCGTGACCCAAGTGGAACCCCAGATTCCGTACCTCCACCCATCCAATTGGCTCTTCTGTATCAACAATTGGGTTGCACCATCTTTTGTCTGAGCATCTTGCTTCACTCGATACAAATGATCATTTATAATAGAAAAGTACAGATATGAGAGTGCAATGTCCGGCTGAAGACATTGACCATCAATTACTTTCACTTTGTCTCACATCTGCTCCAGAGTGAAATACCCTGCAAGGAATCCTCTAAGGGCTGGGGAAGCTGAGACTTCCCCCTCCCTTACATCATCCTGCTCTGAAGTTTGCATATGTCCCTGGCTCTGCCTCCCCAGCCAGCGCATCGCAAAGCACACACCGAGACGCTTTGTTATCGGACCCGTCCACACAAATTTCCCTCAAAAAAGTGGTAAATGCTGGTCAATTCATACCCAAGATCAGCGGATTGGCGATGCAAGACTAACAGCTGCCTCGACACTATGATTTTGGAATTGAATAGTTTGCATCACTACCAGATAACCGTCGATATCACCATGCACACACCTCACATTCACCCTGTGACTAGCACCAAAGGCCTCATCTTGATCCATCATTGATGAATGGAGGTTTGGTTGCAACCCGTAACCACCAAGGCCTGGTATGTACCCCCCTTAATACTCACAGGTATAAGTCCCTGCTCGATCAGGGGTGGCCTGTGGAGCGTCGGGGACCCAAACCAATGTCCCTACCTCCACCATCGGGCATTGGCCCTGGAAATGCCCAGGCTGTCCACAGCTCCAGAAAACCGGCCCAGTCTTCATGCCCAAGACCACGGCAGGGGACTCACCAACAACGGAAGTGGGACAGGGGAAACCAGAGAGTGGTGTCGCCCCCAGAGACAGGGAGCCAGTTTGTAGGGGGAACCCCCCATTTCCAGGCAGGAGGAACAGGACAGGAGGAAGGGGGGGGAAGAGAAGGGTCTTGGGGCTCGCTGGCTCCCAAATACACCGCCAGCTGGATGGCTGTTTGGAGTGACACTGGGTTTTGGCACTGGACCCACTTCGCTGTCCCTCTTGGAAGCCGAGCAATAAACTTCTCCAGTACCACCAGGTCGATCACAGCCCTGACGTCACATTGCTCAGCCAGCAACCACCTCAGGGAGGCATACCTCCGGGAGGCAAACAGGTGGCCGAAGCATTGGTGCAGTTGCTTGTGTGTCCAGCCAACCCAATGCAGGATGGCTTTCTTCAAGTCGGCTTATACCAGGAGGTTCTCGGTTGGTAACTGTTGTGCCACAAGATGGGCTTCCCAGACAAAAGTGGTATTAAACGGATGACCCACTGGGTGCTCGGCCATTCACAGGCCATCTGCTCAAAGATCTCCAGGAAGGCCTCCGGATCGTCTTGGGGGCCCATCTTGCCGAGTGGAACATGAGGCAGGTAGGCCGCGGGGTCTGGGGCTGCAAACTCCATTCTCGAAAGCTCAGATTTTGATGTCAATAACACCATTTTAGCGTAAATGTAGAAATGTAGGTAACTGATTTTTGTACTGATGGCATAAGAGTGTTTTATCTGAAAGGCATCGCATTCTAATTAACATCTGCTAAAAATCTTAAATAAATCAGATTAACAAATGTTAAAAATCATAAATGTCTCAAAGGATTCTGATGAATGTTTTATTTACATCTGAGATTAAACGTCTTATAGAAGTATTGCAGATGACCAAACAACCTAGAAAATACATCTTCCAGATGTAAACACACATCAGATAGATTTCTGGATACACTACTGATTTCTGGTGGGAATTTCCTGACATTTAGAAAAATTGACAAATGTCACGTGAATGCATGCATACACTGTTGGACATTGTTACAAGACAAAACAATTTTTCTCTATGAGACTTTATTTTCTAGAAGTCCATAGTGCATTTGCCAAAGGAAAGAGAGAGAGAGAGAGAGAGAGAGAGAGAGAGAGATATTATTGCTGCCGGCTGATTTGCAGGCCATGTTCTGTGAGGCTTTGGAGACCCCCACATGGTGATAATGTGCAGTACAGCATTCAGGCTGCTACAGAACAATCCAGTCTGAGTTATTACTGATTTCAAGCAGCATCTCTGTGTGAGTAAAGACCAACATTTGAAACTGAATTAGATCACATTTAAATAAAACATCACAAAGACATCAATGGCAGGCGATTATCCCACCTCAATGACTACTCAAGAAGATGAGAGTGTTTCCTGGAGGTTGAGAGGTGCTGTATCTGAGCTGTCCAAGAAACAACGTTGATCTATTCATCTGATGGACGTGACATGGATGTGTGTCTTTTCTTTCCTTGTTGATGATGCAAGATACACAGCTGAAGTATGTGTACTACTGGCTACGCAGAACATCGAAAGGTCAGACTCAAAAAGAACCGAATGAGTCAGTCCCACTAACTGTCGAAGTTTATGACTTGCTATGTGTTGAAACATTAATGGCAGTAGCCACATAAAACATTTATAAACCAAGAGATGTTTGTTTCTGTGTTATTTATTGAATTATTTAAAATATTTGAGTATGCATTTTTACTCAATTATGTTACTAATACAAATTATTAATTAAACATACATTTTCTAGTTGTGTTTGTATATTTTAATTAGACTTAATTAATTGTGTAGCGAACTGTGATGGACATTTTCAAGAAATCTAAATTTCTGTAACTTATGTATCAAATAAACAAAACTAAATGCAGATGATTATTAACATGAGACCGAGTTCGAAACGAACGAGTTGGACTCATAAAGGCAGGTGGCTCTTATGAGTTAAGCCCAAAGTATACTTCACCTGTCCACGTTACGCGCACAGTCCGCATGATATAATTGTCGTCATCAGGAGTGTCTGCGAATATCCGTGAGCAGTGTCCATGTGCAGCCAGATTTTTCTGTCCGCATGGACAAATGTGCATGCGCCAGGTTGACTGTTGAGATAGAAGAGTTCACAAGGTGGCAATACACACAGTTGGGCTGTACTGTGGAGCAGTAGTTGAAGAACATATCCTTCTCCATCGTTTTGTTGTTGTTATTGCTTCCTCTAATGGCAGATCCTCAGTTTTTCTTCTCTGTCCTTCACAGCGGATATCCTGTAAATGACACGACTTGATGCTGCCCTCTAAAGTCTGGTAGCATATAACAAAGCAGTTGTTGTGTCGAACACATCAATTTGCGCTCATCTTCGTGAGGTATAGTTTCAAAGCTGTGCGCACACGACTGGAACACTCAGAGAAGTATGCCTGGGCCTTTACTAGACCGGTTATTGAACCAAAGACACGTTTGAAATTAATGAATCAAACCTACAGGCAGAATCTAAAGTCAGCTCATCGGTCATGTCAGACTCATAAAGAACTGAATGAGCTGGTCCCACGAACTGTCGAAGTTTGCCTAGGATTACCGAGGAGTCTGATGAGTGAGCTGCTTTGCATGCGTGTACCGAGGACTAGTGATGGGAATATCAGATCATCTTACTGAATTGGATGAGAAACAGAAAGATTAGTGATGAATAATAATAATAATAATCCTTAGAAGAACAATAGGGCCTCTGCACTTTCAGCACTTGGGCCCTAATAAACTCTTAGTGAAGGGTTGGTTCACGCAAAAATTAATTAGTCTAAGAGATTAACAAAAAACATTACTAAGCAATAAAAGAAAATCAGCTATTTCAATTCTTTTACTTTCAACCAAGAGAGCAATAGTCAATAATTCAGCATTGCCGATAACATTGAAGTTATTATTAAAACCAAATTTTAGAACCATCACTTTAACTTCGTATGGCACCAAACATTATCTTATACAGTAGTAGATTACACGTCAACAGAAATGACAAATGTTGGTGCTGCCAAACATACAGACGTTTGGAAAGTCTCATTCTAAGACTCATTTTGGGACATTTTAATTTTGTCAAACATCTGCTTTTAATAAACAGATGAAATGTGTTATCTCACGCTGGGAACATGAACAATTGGGCTGTTAGATGTGACAGCGAAAGTCAGTCCAGAGACTCTGTAAAACAATCCATGATTATGTCATGGGGTGCTCGACACCTTGAAATGTGCAGTAATTAGACATTATTCCCACCACTGGTTAACATCCACCTTGCTTGTATATCAAAGCACCATCTGAGCTTCAGGCTTTTACAGCTATGCAAGCAGAAATAGAGACTGTGATGCATTGCAGGAGTTCTCAGTTTTATTTATTCATTCAAATGTATAGTTTTTTCCTATTTCTTTATTAGCAACAGGTATATGGAATGAAATTAGAAGATGGCAATGTGTACGTCAAGCACGTAAGCAATCTGTCGTTACAACCTTTCGTTCTGGTCAAAGAAAACTGAAGTCTTTGCTCAGTTAATACAATATTTAGTAGGGTGATTCCCTTGAAATGCATCAAGAAAATGTCCTGGTCCTACTTTACTCCAAAATCAAAGGAAAGAAATAAGAAATAATATTTTGCATATAGAAATTAAGGCTATTTTAGGGCCATTCAAATGTTTTACTTTGTGACATAATTTATGACAGTAATGAACATTTTACACCCCAATTCAGTACCGCAATGTAAAAAATTATATATTATTTAAATTGTAAAGTATTTATATATCATAGTTGTACTTTCTGGGTACATCCTTTAATTTAAGAAATCATTGTACAACAGCATTTTTACTGAAATATAGTAAAAAAAAAAAAAAAAAAAAAAGACTCTTACAGTAATGAGAATCATCATTGAAAACAATAGGATAGTAAAAGATCCAGATGCATTGAGGTAAAGAAAATTGGAAGGTAAAATGTGCTTAAGGGTCTGAAAATAATGTTACAATGCAAACAAATCTTGTGTTTGCATAAGTTGTGCTTGCATATAATTTACAAAAATAATGTTTTTCGTTGCATTGTATGAAGTAATAAGGCCAATGTCAAGAAAACATGTTTACAAGATATCTTTATTTACATTCTGTTAAAACTGACATACATTTTAATCCACAATTTACACATAAATCTGACTTTAGAGATTGCAAGATGGGCAATTCCATGCAATGTAAGTTACACTATTATTTGCATGGATTTTTCAGGAATTTATTTATGTAATTATTCAAGAAGCAAGCATGAAGAGTCTGAGTGCACAAAGGCCGCTATTCAACTCTCGGCTTATAGCAAAGAAAATGGTAGAGATATCAATGCACAGAGAATAATACTGAAAATAATACTGGAAAAGTTATAGTCTCCCTGAGACCAACCAGACAGTGAAGAGAGGACAGACTGTTTTTTAAAAGCTAACTGGAGGCCAAAAATTATTTAGCACCATATTTATCCCTGTTCCCAGCTTGCCTTTGAAAATAGAATGGTACAGCATAGATGTAATGAAAGACCAAAGGCTGCTTTAACTGGATATGTTACAAAGTTACAAATGTTTAGATAAAGTTCTTCAAATTACAAATGTTTGACTCAGCATCACTTACAGGTGAGACTGTCTGGGATAAAAACATGATCATTTAAGCTTGTGCTTTGCCTATCGCAATGAGTTTAACATTTTAAACTAAATAATGTGGATGACTTCTAGCTTCTTCTACACACTACAAATAATAGAAAATAGGTACTGCTATTTATGACACATCTTGACATAACTATTGTAGTCTCTTAAATCCCTCAGATTTTAATGTCAGGCGTTAGGATATTTAGCAATTTTCCTTAGCAAATTGCGCTAAACTGGAACACAATTAACTTGCTGCTTTAAAATTCTACTCTACCTGTGTTGGTACAAATGTAAAGGATTAGACAAATCAAAGCATAGTGTGGGTAAAATTACGATAATGAAACACTATTTGCAATGTTAACTATGACAGAATTAGATTTTTTGTAATTGTTATCCATAGTTATTTCCACGGAGAGTTAAAATACAACAACTGCATGATGTTGCACTTTCAGCTGGATAAATATGTGTGGTTGCTTTTATTGCTTTTCTAATATGACTTTTGCTTAGCAGTATGCTCAGATTCCCTAGCACTAGGTAATAAACAGGTGCTATTTGATTTGAAATGTAAATATACTCTCGCTGAGGGATTTTATTTGCCCAACATATTTAACAGACCTATGGTTGTTTGGATCATACCATAGGACATTTTAGTTAGGGCTCTCAAGTCATTTGGAACACAATATTGCACTTTAAAGACAGACAGAGACCCACAAGAACAATATACAATTAGTTTACCCTAAGAATGAGACATGAATCACTGTGATATATATGTTGGATTTCATATAAAAGAAAACTTGTTATTAGGCCAGCCATAATGGTTAAAACGCAGAAGAGTGCAAATCATTGTATAATTTATGTCTCACCACAGGTTTGTTTAGTCTACCTTGGAGATCCATTCTGTTAAGGGATGCTATTCTTGGCTGGGGTCAGTCATGCTTTGGTCAGACTGATGACTGTGAAAAAGGAGGTGAGAATGAAAGGGCATCTTTTCTGCCTTGAGTCTGATTCTTTGCATAATACGGAGTTCTCTCACGTATGTATGTCACTGACAAAAGCAGAAATTAGCAGTCATCACATCTGACCTCAACCCATACAGACTTGTCTCACCCATTTTGTCTAATATCAGTGGAAGTCTCTGGTCAGTTTCGATGAATTTGTAAATTAAAGACATATCAGGTAAGGATTTTGGTCAGTTAGGACAGAACATCCAATATCACCAGGCTGGCCAAGCTTGGAATTTCCACTGCAGGTTTTGTTATTCTTTTTTCTTCATTCTCTTCAACCACATAAGACCTACATGAGGATAACAAGTATAAACGTTACATTCATCAAAGTTATACATCTTGAAATTATTTAAAATAAAGTGTAGAGGACTCACCTAAAGCAAGATCTATTGTCTTGGTTGTGTCCTCGTAGTAGGTCTTCTTCTGTTAGTATTCGTGGCTCTGCGGTTCTGGCTCCTGCCTTGTTGGCCAAAAGGATAGGCCACCATTTGAGTTGACCCTCTTCTGACTTGCAATCCCTGGGACTCTCTCATCTCTCGGGCCATCTGTGTTAGTGTTAGACCAGGATTTGTTTGCAAGCGCTGGAATAAACTCTCACGATTCACAGTTCGTTTGGGGCAACTGAAAGTCAGTGCCACTCCAGAATCTGACTTCATCTCCCTGGAGAAACCATCTGAAGTACCATCAAAGCAGCGGCCAATGGCGATCTCTTTAGCAACTCGTGGGTTTTGGTCTGTGACGGTGTATATTCCGTAATTGTGTCCGAGGGGATCAACAGGAGCTAGCATATTAAATGTGTGAGACTCATTGTTCTGAACAACAGGAGGATGCTTTATCAGATACTCTTGCAAGAGGCTGTTGATGCCTATCCGACGACAATTGCCTTGTGGAATGACAGAAATTAGTGACCTGTCAACCATACCTTGATCAAAAAGCATTCCGCTGCACTTAAACTCAAGACAAGCAGCGGATGTGTTTGGATGGTGCATGTCACGGGTGCTACGAATGTCTCTAATCCCATATAACTGACCTCTTGTTTGAGGATGAGTGCCACCAAGGTTTCTTGATCTTACCATGACTTCTGAAGCTCCATGAATCTTAACTTTGATGTAACAAGCCCTGAACTCCTGTGGGTTTGGCCACCAGGAGAGGTAGTCCCCAGTCCATGATGTAAGGTCACTCTCCTGAAATGGTACCACATTGTACTCATATTTATCTTTTTCTACCCGGAAGAAACGGAAGTGGTTGGCATCAACAGGTGCATTTTCACATGCTATTAAACTCTGGTAAGCATATATTGGTCCATTTGTTTCATCAAAATTATTTGGGTTTGGTTTGGCTAAGTTAATTCGGAAAGCTGTGTTTTTAAGTGCCGGATCATCATGATCTGAGCGCTGGTAATCTAACTTTCCCAAGTATGGCTGAGAGACACCAATAATGTTTGGGTTCATTTTTGGTGTTGAGGGGGCTGCTTCTAGTTCCTCACCCCCCATTATAGCTGTTACATAAGCAGTGTATGCGTCAGACCTCTGAGCATCGCAGAAGGCTGGCAGGCAAGCACCATTTGGTCCTGTTATCACACTGTCGAAGCGACCCCAGGCTCTTGGATTTGACGAGTAGCCAGCCTTAGGCTCCAGGTTAATCAAATTTATTACCACCCCCTCTAGTTGCTCAGTGGGCAGGAATTTGTCGCTCATATATGCCCGCACCTTGACATAGCAGCGGCGATTTTCAGGTACGTCAAGGTTGAACAACCTACGTTCCCTGATTTCCAAATTTCCTATCAAGAAGGTGCGCTCCTCTCTTTTGTTCCTCCCACTGCCAGCAACGGAAGTTTGTGTGGGCTGAAAGTTACTTTCTTCCTCCCAAATGCCTGTGTCTGGATTGAGGGACCAGAGTTTCATTGTAGGGATATGCTCCTGCATTTTGACATGCTCTGTATCAAGGAGAACTTGGACTCCGCCAGCTCCTAGAATCTCCTGGTTTGCCTCATCTCGGAAATCAACTGAAAACATTCCATACGTCCTGAGAGGAAGCATTTCTCCCTCATTATCTACAAAATTGAGATCACCAGGGGCTGCGGGAGCCATGGAGATGTTGCGGGGGTCAAGGAATGTGACGCTGGCCTTAACGGTCCCTTCGTATACTTCCCCTGTGTTTTTGTGGAAAGAGTTTGGAGGTATGACCAGTTGACCAATAGGTTCCTCGTCTTTTATTTCACCCAGATAAATGGTGTTGGTTTCTCCAGCATTGATGTCAATAGGTTCCTTCTTTCTCATCACTTTTACGTCATGATAGACTGCACCTCCTCTCTTGTCAAAGATTAATACCTTGACTGTATCAATGAATTTCTCAGAGGGGTCCACAAAGTTTACCACAAGTCGTAGCGTGTCTGGAGACACCTGAATTGTGAAGCCACCCTGATATCCTGTGGTACCTATCCGCTCTTTACCTATGTAAATGTGTCCAAAGCGCAAGGGTTCATCATTGTCTGTTGCAACCACCCTGCCCCGTACAAGAACTTTGGGCTCTGCACAGGTCTGACAGCCACATTCACTCACAACCTTGATAGGCAGGGTGTACCGGCCACAGTTGATCTTTCTGGCCTCCATTTGTTTGACCCCACAACAGTAGCCAGATCCATCTCTACAGCGCATATCGAAATCCAGTGACCCAGGGCACTTGTTTTGTGGACAGCGACCTGCATTGTAAAACTTGGAGTCTGTTCCAAATTGCCTGCAGTCTTGTGGCAATTTGATCAAGTGATTGTCAGGTGTAGAGTTGCATGCTGGTGTTCCTTTAGCTGTGAAATAGGAAATTTGAAGTCAGTGTGATAAATTTTCCATGCATAGAGATGGACATTCATACAGGACATACAGCCAGAGACATAACATACCACTTTGTCTAAAACCAAAATCTTAATAATTATTTCAGTTTAAAAAGTGCATCAAATAAATATGGGGATGAAAAGATCATTAAGAACTCAAATAAAGCTGCATCACTGAACTGTAAAGGGTGGCTGATGACTTGGCAAAATATTGTTTCCATATGACATTCTTATGATCTCATTGTGGATACAGTTCAGTAACTCCATATTAATGACATCGGTCATTATTTTCATTTACTCATAAGAACACAGTTTACTCTTTCAAATGACCTTCCCTCATCAAATTTATTTGAGAGAGCAGCCATGTAATTTTATTTGAGGTTGAAATTTAATTTATGGAAAACTTATCTAATGTAGCTGTTGTTTAAATGCAATAGTGAATACAAAACACATTAATCATCCTCCATTTAGTAACCTGCTGAGACAGGTGCTAGTGTTTCATTGACCAAAGCACATTTCATATGCCAAAATGATTAAGAACCTGAGAGATCCCACAACGAAATCTAGGACTCATTGCTTTAGCACACTTTTTGGAAGACTATTTCTGACAATCTATATTTTGGATAACAAGCATCAAGGGAATTTTTACAATGTGTAGTTTTGTGTGCAAATGTGGAAATGCATACTTGTCTGAAGATGAAAATAATAGGAGGATTTATTGAGGGGCTTGGATTTCACTTAATATGGAGTGCTCTGAACGGGTGGGATTTAAGGATTTTAGTTCACTGTGACGTCTTGCCAGTTATACATTGTTTAGAATGTGGTGATTTCTACCAACTTAAACATAATAAAACATTGTACCCAACATGTCACTAGGCATTAAAGTCCTTAGTATTTCATCAGAGACCTCAGTATTTAATGGGGTTATTTTTCTTCTTTAATGACATTTTACAAAAGTGCTATAATGACATATCCCTGTTGACTGCTAAAATGGTTCTGCACTTACCGAAAACAGTGAGTAGGGCTGAAGTAGACTTAATGCTGCCTGTCAGACTACTTGCTTTGCAGTGATATTGGCCCGACTGCTCTGGTTTCAGGTCACGCAATTTCAAATCTTCATTGTACTTGAATATTGTGCGGTTCAATAAGGTTCCATTGTGGTACCTTCAGATCCAACAAATTCATATTTTATGTTACTGTGGCAATATTGCAAGTTGTGAGAAAATGTAATTATAAAATTCATTGTTTCTTTACCAGTAATATTTTTCAGGTTTAGGTGTTCCTGTTGCTCTACAGCAAAGGGTTGCACGTTGTCCCTCATAACGTACTTTGTCTTCTGGATGCTTAACAATATATGGCTTCTCTGTAAGACATGAAACAGAGTTACCAATAATGCAACAGCTTAGAAAATCAAACACAATTAGATCTGTTGGGTAAAATGTTTATGAAATGATCACGAGTGATTCCAGTTATTATAGCTGTAAGCGTGAGTATATCCATTTTACTTTGTGTTAATATTATATTTTGATTTTTTCATCTCCCTTAGAACTGCATATATGAATGTGTATATGAACTTGTTGCTAGGAATTTCTACGTTTAGTTTAACACTTTACAATAACTTAGAGAGTTTGTTAACATTGGTTAATGCAATAGTTAACATGCATTAACAACAAGCAATACTTTATATTATATTTATTTAAATGTATAAATGTTATTTAAATTTTACATTTGTTAATAAGTACATATATTAGTACATTTTATTTTAAAAGTTGTATATGTTAATATAAATTAAGGCATTATGGAGTAACATAAAACAAACAATAAACAATTTTGATAAACTTTGAAAAATGTACCAAGATTAAAAGATGCTGTTAAAAACATGGTTCCTTTTAAGTTTATACATGAGGCATCATGAACTATGTTAACGTATAGAACCTTATTGTTCAGTGTTATATTTAGTCCTTTTAATATACTTACCTGATGACCTCAGGACGGCCCGTATCCAGAGTGCATCACTGCTGTTAATGGCAACAGGGACAGGGACAGTGACAGGAGCAAATTTCTGCTTTGTGATGATCACTTGGGTCTGAGGGCTGGAGCAAAGTCCAACAATCTTGAACTGACCCTTAGCATCAGTTTGGGCACGGTTGATCTTGGGTTGGCTAGCCACAGCCACTGTAGCACCAGCCACTGGTACCCCTGTAATGCTGAAGACCTCCCCATGTAGTGTCTGTCCCTCACAGATACAGTAGTTGCAGTCTTCGCTGGGACGTCCCCCTGGACAGATACGCTTGCACAACACTGTAAACAATTTAGAGAAACCCTTTTTACTTTATTAGGGTGTTCTCCCATAAGAAAAGGATGTTTTTGAAATATTAAAGAGACCAAAATAAGACTAAATGGAGTGCAAATGAAGACTTCTGCCTGTCTCCTGCCATAACATTTTCATCTGGTCTCATAGAATATTTTTTTTATACACAGTACCTGGACATGCATCTCCACACTTCTGGACCTCTATGGGTCGCCCTGTACACTGAATCTTAGTTGAGCTTCTGTGACAGGTCCTTCTTCTTGTCTTACGACCCTTACCACAGGTCACAGAGCAAGCGCTCCACAAACCCCATTGACTCCACATAGCTGTTAAGTCAGAAATTTTGGGGAAAAAAAGTAGTGAATAAATAGTTCTGACATCATATGTATCACATCACCCTGTTTAGCTAAACCATGTCATGCTAGAGAACTGCATTCTGGTTGCATTGATTTTGTGATCAAAGACAACAGATCTCTGAACATACAGAAACATGTTTGGGCTTAGCCAGTTAATTGGGCACCACATGTGTCATGTAAATGTCAGTGGGATGTGATCGCTCATGAGCATGAGTGGAAAATAAGCCTCAATTCTGAGCCCGGTGTATGTTGCCAGGTGATTCAGACATGCAACAAATTAAAACATTTGAACATATTTCATATAAAGAGCACAAAATGACAAAATCAGTAAAATGCTGTCTAATAATGTAGCTTTATACAACCCATCTGGGGAATAAAAATGGCTTAAACCAGCCTAAATTGGTTTGCTGGCAGGCTGGAAGGCCAACTTGACCATCTTAAACCATTAAAATATGTTGGTCTAAGGATTTTTAATCAGCAGGGAAGCTAGTGAAACCAGCAAAGAACATTGATGAAGGCAAGGGAATACATGTTTTAAGCAGTTTACTGTGTGCTATTAAATAATTATAAGAATGGAAATGATCTCTTGCTGTATTAACCTTGACATGGTGGTGTCGAACACTCTCTCCTTTCAATGTGAGGCCCCACACAGACGGGCGAAAGTAGCAGAGGCAGAGGTTGTGTGTTCATGCATTTCCTCTGACGGACTTGAATTCCAACATCATTACAGGCGGTGGCAGAGCAAGGTGCCCATGTGCTCCAGTCGGTCCAGTACGAGTGAACTCAAGAAACAAAGAGCAACGATAATAAACAATCTCATCTAACCTCTAGATACTAAAAGAATTAATGCAGTAACTACATATTTGTTCAATATGTAATACATTTATCACATTGGTAAATCTGGTAATTTTTTGTCAGTTCTCTGTAGTCTAGGGGTAGCAGTTGAAGTACAAGTTACATAGCTTACATAACTATCTATTTAGTTAGCTAATGAAAACTAGCTAGCCTGACTGGGAACGTTAACCAAACAGGGCATTCAATATGTTTGTGTCTATCTAAAAACTATTTTTGGGTCAAATTATGTGAGTGGCGCTTAGTAGTGCAGAAGAATTTTAAGCAGCCCCGGAAGTTATAGCTGGACTCCATTGAATCAATGCATGTCGAATGGCACCATCCTTTTGCAAAGTTAAAAAATAGAAACCACTGGTTTTGAATTTTAGAACACTGAATTGAGAAAATACAATAATCCACATTTGGCTGGACAGACTAAAACAAAATTCAGTCTTGGCATAATTATTGTGTTTTGGCTTTGCAGGGTAGTGTAAACTGATGTACCCTCATATGTTTTAATGCAAATGCCTCTGTATGGAATATGCTTCTCTACTTTGTTGTATTGTCTCTTGACTTATAGTACCTGGTGGACATTGGAATCGCACATGGTAATTGGAACAACTGCGGCCATATGGCTGCTCCTTATTGATGCACCAGAAGCCCTTCTCCAGGCTGGAATGTACCACCTCTCCTGTATCCGTAGCTGATACCCAGTCTGTGGTACGAGCCTCCATGGCTACAGGTCGAGAGCAGACTCTTTCTCGATAGTAGAAGCGAATGGCTTCTAACCTCTCGTAGTCGCCGTTTCCTCCCGGATGGTCAATGTTAAACCAGGATGTCCACTCTGTCACACCTGTGTTACCCAGAACAAAGAAAAAGTAAGATGTGAGACATTTGATAAGAACACTCTACTGTTGCCAATGACCCAGTGATGTGCCCTACGAGATTGAGCAATCTGTTTCCAAGGGTTGGATCCTTGGATTACGACAAATATCTCTGCCCCAATTTGCATGCTGAGTTTACTTTACTCAGATCAGTCCAGCTCTCTGCATTGCATTAACAGTATACAATCCATCTCTCACAAATGTGCTTATTGCTTCATTTCAAGCTCTCCCATGGGATGAATGAATTGGATGACATTATTCAAAGAAGATGGAGCTGTCAGAATTGTCTAAGTACAGACAACTTATTCTCTTTTTCCAGTTAAGAGTATTCATTCATTCATTCATCTTCAACCGCTTATCCTGTACAGGGTCACGGGGGGCTGGAGCCTATCCCAGCTAACATTGGGCGAAAGGCGGGGTACACCCTGGACAGGTCGCCAGTCCATCGCAGGGCCACACATATACAGACACACACTCATACTCACATCCACACCTAGGGCAATTTTTGGAGACACCAATTAACCTAGCCTGCATGTCTTTGGATGGTGGGAGGAAGCCGGAGCACCCGGAGAGAACCCACGCAGACACGGGGAGAACATGCAAACTCCACACAGAAAGGCCGGGGCAACCGGGGTTTGAACCCATGACCTTCTTGCTGTGAGGCGACAGTGCTAACCACTGCACCACCGTGCCGCCCCAGTTAAGAGTATGTGTAAACTAATTTACACATCAATGTATTATTGTTCCAGCATTATACCATATGCCTTAATCATGAGGGCTCACATTTAATGGAGACAGATAACTCAGATTATTTTATAACTTCAAATTTATTTTTTAAAATCACAAAGGAATGTGGTTTGGATTGAGTAAAACACCACAAATTAGTTGATTGCATAAAGAGCATAAAGAGAGCATGATAATTTAGCCATAACTACCTGTGGTCTGTGGTTCGAAGAGGCTGTTGTAAGCCAGCTTTCTGTTCCTGTCTGTTTGGTTTAACCTCCGAAGACTTGAGCTGTCCCAGATCGGTCCTGTGGGAAGGCAACATTTATTACACTACATCATCACAAAAGGTGCTACAGCTTCCACAAAAGGAATAACGGCTGCTTAATGGATTAACAAAATCTAAAAGGAACACTGACCTCCTTAGGGACGACATTTTTTCATAAAATTGGAACGTTGGAAATAAGAGTTGTTGTTTGATCTATAACAGTGCAATATAATTTGCAATGTAATGGATCAGAATGAAGTATTCCTTGCATGTTCCTTAGGTTGCACCCCTCTCTAAATGTGATCGGAAAATCTCACTTGGCTTCATAGTAAATGGTAAGTTTGCAGAAGACATTCAATATTTAAGTGCTGCCCCATGGGTGTCTGATTTTTTTGTGTGCATACTCTCAGCAATGGTGCCACCATTGAGTCCAGTTGGAACCACTGGCCTACTTTTATTTGCTCAGAATCCAGCGGTGTCTACAGTGAAATCTGGACCTTGGATATGGTCCAGATTTTGCTGAAGACACAACTGAATGCTAAGCCAATAAAGTAGGCCAGTTTTGAGTTTGCACATATTATCTGATATCGTGATTGGCCTAAGGACACATTTGGTCACTGCACCTAATGATCTCTTTTCATATAGGAAATATACTGCTGTCTGATTGGACTGGGCGATATGTCAAATATTTACGATGTATTTGCAATGATTTTGCCAGTGATACAAACAACATTGAGACATTTTGAATATTAAAATGGTTTTAACTGGACCATGAAGTATCTTTGATTGATTTTCTGATCATGAATTTTCTTGTTTCACAACTTGTGAATGTGAAAGCATTAAGTCGTTGTAATATGATGTTTTAATAGCATCTATTGCAAACTTCAGCTGCAAGAGTTCCATTAGGGTTGGTAAGCTCAATTCATTTCCGTGAATCAATTCAAGCAGTTTGTTTCATTTAATGAATGATTCATTTGCGATTAGTTCACTTTATTTCTCAAAAATATTCAGTACCATTATTTTTTATTAAAATGACTTGGTAAATATTGCTGTTTATTAGTATATATTGCTAGATTGGTGCATCTAAATAAAAATGATTATTATTCTTCATTGTGTTAATTTAGTGGAAAACGTGCCTTGATTATTTTAACCTTGTGCAATACACAATGAATAATTTAAATGAACTTTAACTGACTGATCTCAGTTAAGAAGAATCTGGGCTGTCAGTAAAGGGTTAAAGTTTCATCATACAGAGTCATGTGATCAAACAACAAGGTGCCGATCACAGAGGAGTTTGTCTTTAGGAGAAGGTGTAGTGGCTAGAGCACAGGGCTGCTAATCAGAAGGTCGCTGGTTCAAACCCCACAGCCACCACCATTGTGTGCTTGAGCAAGGCACTTAATGCCAGGTTGCTCTGGGGGGATTGTCCCTGTAATAAGGGCTCTGTAAGTCACTTTGGATAAAAGCGTCTGCCAAATGCATAAATGTAAATGTAGAAATGCCAACAAAACTACATCTGGTAAGAAACCTTTTTAGTTTAACCCAATATGCCATTTTTTAAATTTGAGTGATGTATTAAATGCCACGCTGCTAAACACAATGTACACTAATGTGTACTTTTTTCCTTAGAGCATTTATTTCTTAGAAATCCTATATTCACTGTGCATTATCACACTAATGTAGAATCAATGGATTCATCCAAAAGCTGAAAAATCTTGCTTTCAGAGGCTTTATATGGAATTAGGATGAAAATAACAACCTGCATTTCAACTTGTTCTGAGACCAGTGCAGACAGACAGACAGCCCACTGGAGGATAAGACATTCAGTAAATATAGAGCAAAGGAGCATAATATAGCTCTCCATTCACTCCTAAAATCCGACCAAAAGTTTCCATTCAGCTTCAGACTACAGATGATGTTTGGATCACTCAACATGTTTGGCAGAAATGGGACAATGGTAATCACTACATAGATTCAGAATTTATAGTGTATACTTTTATTTTAACATGGTTGGCAGTGATTGGATGATGCTGGCCTTTACTTTGAATCAGAATTAATTATGCTAATTCCTCATGTAACGTCTGTAACGTCTCAAAAACATGAATAACCAACACTCCGCCAACCAACAATAAACAATTTGATCAAAAAAAATCAGACTTCTAATAGTTTGGTAATATTTAAAATTTCACAAAATATGTGAGCATTAATTTTTAGGAAAATAATTTGCTCTAGAAGGAAAAAAATAGATAGATGGATGGATAGATAGAATCAAGAACATTGCAATTAGATGATAAATGGTCTGCACTTATATAGCGCTTTTTTTTAACCATAGAGGTTACCAAAGCACTTTACACTGTGTGCTAATCACCCATTCACACACACACACTCATACACCACTGGCGGCAGAACTGCCATGCAAGGCACTAGCCATTGGGAGTAACTTGGGGTTCAGTGTCTTGCCCAAGGACACTTCAGCATGTGGAAGCATGTGGGCCAGGAATCGAACCACCAACCCTGTGATTGGCAGCCAACCCGCTCTACCACCTGAGCCACAGCCACCCCATATAGGGGGTGGCTTATTACACTTATTACGTTTCCAAAATGCAATGTTCTTGATTCGTTTCAGGATCATAAATTGTCCAGTGACTTGAATGAGAGCATTAATATAGGTTTTAATAGCATCTCTGATTTAAACTTCAAGAATGCCGATAGAGTTGGTAAGATTTATTCATTTGTGATTCGTTTGCATTAATACTCAAAACGTTCAGTGGTATTTCATATATCTGTAAATATATGTAAGTAAATATTGCTGTTTATTGCTATGTATTATGTTGATTTTAATGTCTAATTAAAAATGATTTTCAAAAAGTCCCTGATTATTTGAATCAAGATATTATGTTTGCATGCAATGATGGGAAAAAAATTGCCATTTAAAGCCATTGCAGAGCAAATGTGTCCTACTCCATCATTTTGAGTCACTTTGAACCAGAATTACATTTTGAATTGTATGCACTATAGTAGGAAGGAACTATAGTGCATTTCTAAATGTTGGCTGATCATATTCACTTAATTTCCTTTTTACTATAGTACATAAATCACAAATTGTGTCTCTGGGACAAAAATTCAGGTTAAAAATACATAAATATAGATGTACAGCAAATATCATCAAAAGACTGAAAAATACTGAGGTTTTTTTGCTTTATCTGCAAGCTCTACAATCTGAACTGAACTATGGATTCTCACATCCATTCTCAAAGCTAATCTGAAAAGCTGGAGACACTTACAGGCCCGGGTCCCAGAGGAAAAGAGAGAGTAATGGGGACAAACACATGGTGCCTTATGCATTCTAGATGAGACATTACCAGAAGATGAACTCCCACATCCTACAAGGAGGACAGAAGGCCCCCAGTGCCACATGGGATCAGACTGTCCTCTCTGCCTAAAGTAAATACCTGAACCACTTTCCAGAACCTGCTTGAACACATTTCTCAGAGTTTGCTATGATAAAGAAATCTGGTCATGGGCTGAGGGATTCATTCACCTATGCAATTTTTCCGGGGGTGACTTGTCTAGCAGATGTGGCCTAACATCCTCAAGTAGAAATGGCGCAGAGTCTTCACAGAGGATTGTTACTGGCATTGCCCAAAGCACACACACTGAAGCGCTTATCTGTGGCAGACATGTCTGTCACCGTAGAAGCTATGTAGGACTTACTCCAAGCCACTAGCTGTGATTATACCCCTCTCAAATACGGCATTAATTTCCCTTGCAGATTAATTTTGAACTGTCAGTTTCATCAGTACTCCCTTAAAAACTTAAACACGTTCAGTGTCTGTACCAATATAAGGCCACGTTTCCCGCCAAAAACGTTCGCTGTCCACGGACAGTGTTATCCTAACATTTTCTCTCCACTCAAAAATGCATGACAAGAACACCGGTTGAGATTGGCCGGCGCAAGCCATTTAATACAGACAGTGTTATCCATGGACCACGCAGTACTCAGTGATGGAAATACAAGGAAACCCTGCTAGCTAGCTAAAATGACTAAAAGACTCATTGATTGTTTTGTTTGGACCAATGGCAAGGTAGAGTTGCTTTTAAAAACAATAAATGACTATCCACACTTACCCTGACCTTCCAAATACTGCGAAGCACCATGATGATTCTAATTGTCGCCAGGATATCTTAACGACTAGAAGTATTTAATGAAATTAAGTAGCTAACCTTAGTTCATGAGCTTCACATCATCCACACACTCCATAAACTTTGACAAGTGAGGCAGTGTCAAAAAACAGTCATCGCAACTCTCTAAAGAATCGGCACTATGGAGCTACAAGCTTTTTTTGTAATTTGACAAATTTAATACGCTAATCATATGCCGATGCAAGTGGAAAATACTGGAGACCGAAACAAAAGCAGGTGTCCATTATGAATCGTGAAACACTTCCACGTTCAGGAAAAAGGTGAGAAACAATCACAATATGCAAACGTCATCATTTTCCGAAGTATGTGGTACTAAAGAGCGTTTTTGAAAGAGGAAAATGGCTTTCCAGTGTGGATGATAGGTGTAAATGTAGCAAATTCAATGTATTTTCAACCGAAAATGTGTTATTGTAGACATTGCAAAATTGCCAATATCCACATCACGTTGTCCATTCTATTCCGAGAAAGAAGATCTGTGTGTTTAGAATAGAACCGTCCCTGACCTCAATGGAACACTGTAATATCAACACCCATCAACAGAGAATTATTAGGATCAGGTGTGTAAAAATGATTTACTTTGCAGTGGAAACAATTAGTTAACAGTCACTAAAAATTTGCAACCACCTATTAGTAGCGCATAAGTGTCCTCCTACCTCAGCCCTCCCATAACAATTATGCTAAGTTTATTTTGGGAGATGACTCTCCCAAAGGGATGGTTTTAACTTAGTTCAGCAATTCTGTGATTACACTGTACCCATCTTTTTGCCAGGGTTTTTATCCCATGATGTAAAGTTCAGTATCATTACTCTTTTAGGACTTCACACATCACCTCATAAAGTCTGCGCAATGTCCAATAGTCATCCGCACAATTAATCCATTCACGCAAATAACAGTCTGTGACTTTTTAATAAGACATTCCCCTTTTTAATGTGAGTTTGGAGTATTTCTGCCCTAGCCAGAAGCTAATCAAAATACACTTGAGGGTTGGGTTTTAATAAAAGCTCTGCATCAAAGCTTTAGCCTAGCGGTTAGCGCACACGCTCCAGACATGCCAATCCATGCTGCTTATGCAGGAGTTGCAAATTCCAATTCAATTCCTGTTCTTTTTCACAGCTAACAAATATATGTTCTTAATTTTTTTTTTACTAAACATTACATTGTGGTTGTGGAAATGCAAAAATGTCCAGTTTTCTTAATGAGAGTGAGTTTAGCATAACATTCCTTAAAACGTAATTTGCCAACTTATTTATCAGTTTTCACTCTCATAAAGAAATGTGAGTTTAGCATAACATTCCTTAAAACGTAATTTGCCAACTTATTTATCAGTTTTCACTCTCATAAAGAAATGTAAAAAAAATCTGATTTAAAGGACATAGAAACAATGCTGCACTAAGAACATTTTCTCCTTACATTGTGAGAACTTTTATAACATACTAATAATGTCGTTATGATGTTCCGATAACATTATTTTAACCTTTACATTACGTTAGTTAGAATGTTGTTTGGTGGGTTATCCTCAATAATTATGTTTGTCCTCTCTACTGTCTACAATTAAAAGTGGCAAAAAGCCCAAAAACCACATCAGCAAAAAAACATTGCCAAATAGTAGCTGGCATTAGTGCTGTGCTTTCTCTGAAATGTCTGAAAGTTTATTAAAATGGTCCAGAACTCTTCCAAAAAGGAAACGTAAAAACATTTTAGTGTATTATGTAATCCCTTCAGAGCAAATTCACACTGACAAAGTGCTATGGTGCCAACAAACGGGGAAAGCATAAAAACACAGAGACGCCTTTAACATGTAAAATGCACAGGATATGAGCTTGCTAACAAGTAGGCATTTGTTAGAAATCACAGGCATTTCATTTAAGAAGGCACTGTACCCAGGCAGTGGTCTCGGAATTGCATTCCACATCCCATCATGTTTTAATGAATGTGAATGAGAGCTTCTGCATGTGCATGTTTATCCTGCATCAGCAAACATGTGGAAGTAGTTTTGTGCATCTGGCACATGTCCTGGATGAGGTGTGCTCGAATGGAAGACTCGGATGGTGAGATCTGTCTCAATGGGTTGAGAAGAAGATTAGGAGCCACTGACTGAAAGTTCCGTAGCCTCATCTGATGCATCTGTGCTCCATTATTCTACTGAACTGGTCCATTGTCACTGAATTATAATGAAAGCCCAGCCAGATTGGTGTGAGTTTAAATTTATTTGTGTCATTTAGTTTCCTTTGCCTTTGAACTGTTTTATCATATTACAATATGATGATATGTGCCAGTGACCGAGCTTACCTTTTAGGGATGTGTGTGCAAGTGAGAAAGCTTGGGTTAGATGCAAACTCCAGAAATTGGATAAAGCCTGTATCAAAGACGAAATCAATGGAGCATGAACTGAAATTGACAGTATCCTATTTATTGATTCCCCTAAAGCTATTTTACCAAATAATATCACCATACAATCATTGAACACTTTATTAGGAACACCAGTACACCTACTTATTCATGCGATTATCTCAACAACTAGTCATGCGGCAGCAATGCAATGCAAAAAATAAGGCAGATATGGGTTAAGAGGTTCAGTTAATGTTCACATCAACCATCAGAATGGGGACATTTTTTGATTTAGACCATGGTATAATTGTTGGTGCCAGATGGGCTGGTTTGAGTATTTCTGTAACTGCTGATCTCCTGGGATTTTCATGCACAACAGTCTCTAGAATTTACTCAGAATGGTGCCAAAAACAAAAATCATCTAGTGAGCGGCAGTTCTGCGGACAGAAATGCCTTGTTGATGAGAGAGGCCAATGGAAAATGGTTCGAGCTGACAGAAAGGCTACGGTAACTCAGATGACCGCTCTGAACATTTGTTGTGAGCAGAATTGCATCTCAGAATGCACAACACATCAAACCTTGAGGAGGATGGGCTACAACCACGTCGACCATAGTGTTCCTAATAAAGTGTTCAGGGATATATGCTAAATCCTTACCTGTAAACCTACCAAAAAAATTGTGTTCTGGCAAACTAGCCGTAATCTTGCCGCAAAATACCAGTTTTCCAGATGTTTACAGCTCTTCACCGGTAGTGGTGAACCTGCAGCAAAACTTTGGCAACAATGGACAAATTTGCCACAAACTCTCGATTTTTGTAAGGGCAATCAATGGGTGCATGGAATTGAAGCTCCACCGTTGGTGTCAGTGTAAATATAGAAGCTGTTCACACAGAACGCATTTGAATGCAATTCTTTTCCTATGTAAACATAAATTAAATGGACGCCTTTGATCATTTTGAAGCCGTGTCATGTTAAAAATTTAGCTCGAGACACTTGCGTTTTGTTCCATTTATTGCGTCTAACTTTTAATATTGTGTAGCCCCTAAAGCTGAAGTTTTTTGGCATTTGTTGGGGGAGTGTACATTTATTAAAATGCTAAATACACCCAGACTAATAACAGAGGAACACTATAAGCTTACAGTCTGCTATCAGGTAGTGACTACTTCACGCATGAGAAGTATTGAAATACTTCTGAAGTGAGGTATGTAACATTTCGTTTAGACTTTGATCCCTCTTTCTTACATTCGCGTTCTTTTGCACATCAAAGCAACAGAGATCGACGTAGGCAGCTGAACTTCAGAGTCAGGTAAGACATCTGGGAAATAACTTGTTTATTTTCGGAGCAGATTAGAGAGTGGCAATATTTACTTTGGATCATTGAAAATGGTTTCACCGTGCCCTGGATGAAACTGGCACTTAAACACAAGCTTGCAGCTCATTATGTGACTGAGCGACATCTGGTTATTTAAAATCAGATTTTAGCCGTAGAACTTTAAAGCCTTGACTCAGACCTCAGAAATGTCAGGCACTATTTTCCATGCTATGGGTGCCGCATGATGGCAGCTGTCTACTCGTGTTGGCAAACAGGTAATAAATTCTGTATAGAGACAGAGGTGAACCGGAGACAAGAGGGGAGTGACAGTGAATGGAGAGAGGTGAGACCAGGAGATTAATAAAATGGTGGTGTTCCAAATTTCAGTCTGGGTCATTGGGCTGACGTCCAGTATTTTCTGACTGTCAGTGAGTCATATTGAATTCATCCACAGTCAAACTGTACTTTCCAAAGCAGTGGTTTTTGGAGGTGATGTTGGGACAGAATTCAGAATCTGAATTACTTTATACAAACACTTTGCAGGAAAACCTATTAATGCAGCTTGGTGCCACATTTACTATTTTGAATTATATAATAGTGAACTGTGCATGCACATTCTAACTTTGGCAGTTTCTTAAATGTCAAACAGCAATTGAGTGGAGTCGGTTATGACAATTCACACAACTTTTGTGTCTGTTGTGTTGGCGTTGAATGGTTTGACATCACTGGATGATACATTGACATTCATATGAATGCTGAAGCATTGCAGTTTTACAAATAAATAGCATCTGCAGTCTAGTTAGTTGCATAAAAAAAATCTACTTTCTAATTTCATCAATTCATGTCCATTGAAATACTTAGGGGATTTAGAATACAGAATCGGTTATGCAAATTATTCTGTAAGCAAAAATTGATTTACAAATGATTACTCCATCAATGTAAGTTGAAACAATACTCTGCTTCATGGAGTGAAATAAACATGCCCTCACTCTTTTTTTGTAAGTCCCCAAAGTGCTGAATGCTGTATCCAATCTGTTACATAATATTTAATTAATCTCATTCATACATGTTTTCATAAAAACATTTGTAGATTATTTTAAAGTACCTTACCTTGTGCAAGGGACAAAACAAAGAAGGTAGACAGCACCAGTGTCACCACTGTGAAGTCCCACATAGTGCCACTGACACTGATGGCCAGCTGTTGGTGTAAAATATAAGAAAAGAAATAAAAGAAAGTAAGAAATAGAAAAAAAAAAGATATGGTTTGGTCAAGTTCTTGAGTGACTTGACAGAAAAGTCAAAGCAGTAAATTGGTTTTCCCTGTCTTTCAAATCAAATCTGATAGAGTTTTGTGAAGTTCCCAGAGTTTTAAAAGATGGGATGGAGTGTAGAGGGGTCCAACCCAGCCCCCTCCTGCTCGCCATTGGCCAGTGCGCTTACATCTGTGTCCTTATATCATTCCAGCAGATGAAAAAGTACCAGACAGATGTAGGATAAAGGTGAATGTTGCATCAGAAAAATGTGATGTTTGTGTTTTTAATCAAGCTACATTACATTACCTCGGATCTGTGTGCTTAAACAGGACAATAAATCACATTTGTGAGTTTAATATAGTTCTGGCAACTACAAAAGAAGATGTTTACCTGACAGGATATGATTTCAATTGAAAACATATGAATTCATTGTGAAATTGAATTTCTAGAGCATTTTTGAAATGCACCTCTTATCTACAGTAAGACTCAATAGTTTGAGATCACCTGTTTAAAAAATAAGCAAGCACATGGGTAGTTGACATAAAATACCTTCATTGAAATGGCTAGTTGTGTAACATGCTACACTGCATCTGAATTATTTTATATATAATTATTATGCCTGAATCTTTATATGCACTTTTAAAGATACATGTCATGCCACATGGCAATTTTAAATTATTCTTCCTTGAAACATAAAAGGAGAAATTTTGAAAAAATTTACTGGTTGCTTTTTTCCATTCAATTAAAATGAATGGAGACTGGAGCGATCAAGCTTCAAAAATCATGAAAGTGTCATATAAGAGGTCCATAACCGACCCATTCCACGAACAAAACAAATATTTTGTGGTGAAGTAAATATAGCAGAAAAGATTAAGCACCAACTTCATTGAATAAGATCGTTTTAGGCATGAACTGTAAAATATTCTAAATTTGTACACAATTCAAACAGTAATGCCCTAGTTCACAAGTAAATATTATTTATGATTGTTTGTTATCTTTAAAATGCATCATCAATCCTAAAGTAGAAAACCTTGTTATATTTATTAGCTAATTTGAGTAACATTTGGGTAACAAAATAAGTACATTTGACTTTTTTGAAGCTGTCATTCCCAGCTTGAAACTGGTTTGAATAATTAACGAGCGTACATAGTTTCACTCTTTGCAAGTTTATTTACTCTATATAGTTGATTTAGTTGTTTTTGTCAATTTTTGAAACTTCTTGTTGTGTAAAGAAAAATAAATCTACTCAAAATGACTAGTTAAATAAAAAAAATGTTTAAATGATCTGTTGATTGTTACTGTCATTGTGTTTTGTGCACCGTGTGGAGGTCTGTGTGTGCCATTGTATTTCTGTTGTCAGTAATATTACAGTGATATTGTCTAATTGACTACAATGCATGTGTAAAGGTATTAATGGAAAGGAGGATGTGAGAACCGGCTTGACTATGCAAATAATATTTTGATTTAGCCTGATTAGGGGTCAGGTGTGTGGAATCACGACCCAGACCCGCCCTGCCACATTCCTCCCTTGTCCTCTCAAGCCGGGGAGACCCCGGCATGACGTACATCCCCCTCGCCCTCTTTCCCTGGGGAGGGGCATGCCTTCCACACCGTCTGCCGGCAGGTCATCCGATCGTGCCAAATTAACAAAACATTTATAAAAGAGAGGGAAAGGCCAACACGGTGCGGCAGTGGGAGAGAGAGAGAAGAGAGAGAAAAAAATAACACTTAATCGCCGGTTCACTGACACACCGTAGCTTGGTCCTTGGCCACTCCTCCAACCTCCAACGGATGACAGCCGCACCTCCCCGGATGGATCTGAGGCAGTCTTCCGGCCCCTGGCGGACAGAATGCCCCGCCGCGTTCTTGGGAAACAGAAAGGGTCTCCCCCGCCCCTGGCAGCGGTTCTCCCGCTCCAGATGGTCGGCCAGGAGCCCCTCCCCACTCGCAGTCGGTGGTCTCATACCCCGACACGTTTCAGCGGCTGGTAGGGCTCTCCTCCTCCCCTGGCAGCAGCCCAGGCGGTCGGTTAGGAGCCTCTTCTCCCTTCGCGATCGGCGGCCGTTCGTCCGCTCTCAGGCGGCCGGGCTCCTCCATCCTCCGGTGGATGGCCGCGGCTGCTGCATTGGTGTGGATGGTAGTGGTGAGGATTCTACTACGGCGCATCCCTCTTCCTTCCCAGATTTCGGCACCAGAGTAAAGGGATTAATGGAAAGGAGGAGGCAAGGACCTGCTTGACAATACAAATAATATTTTAATAAAAAAACTTAAACAATAAAACAAACACACAAAGGTGTCGGACAGCTGTCCGTACATCTCTCTCTGTCGCACTGCAGTCTACAGTCGGCCTTTATCCCTCTATGAGGCTTGATTAGCCTGATTAGGCGCCAGGTGTGTGGAATCACAATCCGGTCCCGCCCTCCGCCCTGTCACAGCATGCATTATGCTTTCCTGTGGAAGGTGTTAGTATGTGTTATGTGGTATGTGATTAAATGTGTTTTTTAGACTGAAACTGAAAGTATATCAGATGTACATCCGATTTGTAAGTAAAAGTCACTCTATTAACTGAAAAGTTTAAGTGTAAGTTACTCATAATATTTAAAAAATATTGTGCAATAAATTTAAGTAGATTTTACTTAATTAATTTTTACCATTAAAATGTACAACTGTGTGCAAAAACTTAGCAATTAACTACTTGTCTTACTAGTCAATGTTTAAGATAAATTTACTTTCAATTTAGATTTACTTACATTTTAATGGTAAAAATTAAGTAAAACCTATTTAACTACATTACATAATATTGATTCAAGTGAGTGAGTAATTTAACATTAATATTTCAATTAATAGAGTAACCTTTACATACATTCCAACAGATTATATTTCCAAACAAATGTATTATGTACTAATGAATCACCCACAGCAATCTCAGTCACAGACGCTGACTCCCAACACCCATTTTGCATTAATTTGTTTAATTTATGACTTTTTGTTTGTGTACAGTCCTTGAAATAGCAGATGGTCTGCTTATAGTGCATTTCTCCATCTTTACCATCCACAGAGCGCAAGATGGCTATGTTGCCATGGAAGAAAGTGCTGTCATTTGGCCATCAAGTCCACACTAAAAGCTTATATGCTTGTGAAAATCTGAACTTTGAAGTCTAACTCATGCTTCATGAGCAATGGTAATTGTGTTTGACCATTTGTAAATATTCCCATGCGGTTAACATGTACAATACTGTTCCACTGACCAAGATCATAACACACACACATCCATGAAGGGAGATGTGAGGTTACTTGCCAATCCATGGTGCTGTCCAACAAGTTATTTTGTCTGTTTGAAAGCATTGACTTGAGAATATGTGATACTAAATGAATCGTCATGGACTGTAACGACAAGTTCTTGAAAATATTTTGAGAAAACATTAGATTATAGGGAATTGTGGTATCAGCCAAATTTGCAGAGAAAAGCACAGACCAAAATATTTTCCTTCATTCGGTCCCAGTCTAAACAGATTTTCATATTTTCCTTTGTCACCATATTGAGTGCATATGGGAGCCTGTTACTTCTGTGGGATTTTCCAGGCGTGTTTTAAGACAATAAACATATTTTTGGATTTTTAGGGGGGGTACAAATGTAGAATGTTTACTAGCTGCCAAATTTCCCCTTTATTTCGGATGACTTCATGAACACCTCTTGAGTTTACGCAATGTCCTGAAATAGCCTATAATGCACATGTGATTAATCATTACATTGTTTTGGTATTCATGTCTACATACTCTCTAACTGTTGTTGTTTCAGACAGATAAATTCCTTTATATCGCCCACACCTTTTCCTGACTTTTGAATAAATCTCAGGAAAGAAATAATATACTCTTGTTCCCACATATTGGCTAATGGGCCACAGTTTCCAATAGTTTGTACATCCAAGACCTAGCTAAATAATAGCATCCATGTATTTTTAAGATTCACTGGACTTTGAATTTCCAACATTTGAATTTCAAGTGGTAGTTTACCCATAAATGATATGTTGTTGTTCCAAACCCAAATGTCTTTCATCAACTGCATAGAGAACAAGGTTTATACATAGATAATTTAATTCATCAACTCCCGAATTAATACATCATAAACACAATGAAAACATGTACATGTAAATACAAAATGATCTACACATATATGTTCTTCAGCCTCAGACTATTGTAGACTACATAACCTTTCCAAAAAAAAAAGTACAGGTGAATTTATTTCTATTGGAGTAACATTCCAGTGGAAAAGCATTGATTTGGTAGTTGTCAAATACATTAGACAGGAGGCACTGCCAGGGTAATGCACTTTGTATATATCCAACATTAAAAAGACAACATTAATATGTATTGAACAATATTGTATATTGGCGAATTTGAGATATGAATGTTGAACATATGCGAAACTTCTGCAGCTTCAGTTCATCATTGTAAACCCATCTCATTTAAACTAGCCAAAGTATCTAATCAATAATAACATTTGTCAGTAACAGAATGCCACAGAAAAATCTATAAAATACAAAAGGGGAAAAACATATTTTTTTTATTCAAAATACAGATTGGTTTTTTTTAATAAACTGCTACAGTTGTATAACACATTCTGTGCCAGGGAATTCAGGCAGATTCAGTTCATATTTCTTCTGAATATCATAGGGTAGAAATCTCCCCGCCAGAAAATGCTTTCCCGAATAACCTGCTGCACACTTTTTGGGGGCTGTCAGGGAGACAAGAATTTCTGGATTTATCCCATCTTTGCCAGGTTCATCCACATCCCAACCTTCAGAAGAAAAAAAGAAAGACAAGAAGAGTTCTTTTAGCCGTCGTCACCATGAAAAAGCCATTGAGTATTGCTAAAACATAACCATGTTTCCAGATTCTTCCAGATAAGAAGTGGAAAATTGGCTTGTACTGTAGAGATCACACTTTTGTCATCTGGAGGTGAGTACAAAAAAGTTACGAGTCAGCCATTAGCTGCAATTATTAAATACGGTCTCAACATGACATAATGGTTGATTTTTTTTTTTATTTGATGATTTGTTATACAAACACTTCCAGGCTAGTGCTATAAATTTGCACATAAAGCTTCTCTGGTCAAGTCATATATCAAATTAGTTGGCGCCAAAGATGGGATTTCGTCATTGAAATCTTGGAGGTGCTAATAAAACATTTCTCAATAACGTAATGATTATTTTGCATACTTATAAGAATGTATCAAATTTTTCTTATTGTTTTTAGTTATACTTAATATCTAGTGGCTATAAGCTGTGACAGTGAGGTAATTCTAATGTTAATGGGGATTTGTGTCATTTAATTTAATTGCACACTTAACCTTTCAATTAAAATTGTAGCTGGTTAAATTCTTCTCGTAATAGCATTCAAGAGGGAAATATCACACACTGTGTCATGAGACCAAAAAAGCACAAATGTACAAAGAAGCAGTAACCAAAAGATTTAGGGCCAAATTCACTAAACAGTTTCGTCACTTTTGCGCGTAGTATTTCAGCACAAAAAACATCTTAGGCTATGTCCTCATTAATCCAGATATATTTGAAAACGCTATTTTCGAAGCGCTCTCCACCCACACTAAAACATCTGAAAATGCTTAAATCCCCTTACTGCTCATTGTCCTCATGTTCCGTCGCCGGACAGCAATTCAAAAAGTAACATTTATCTTTACAATGCTGTCAAAGTGAGTAGCAAGCACAACAATGCTGCTACAACATGGGCCGCCATCTTGATTGTTTGGGGTTGAATGGATCTGTGTCACATGACAACAAATATGTCACCGTTTTCAGATGCACTGAAACTGACACTGTCCACACTACAACGTGAAGACAATGTTTTCAAATGTAACCACTTGGGAGAGCATTTTTGAAATGCTCAGTTTTCGCTGTCAAAAACACTGTCTCACTGCGAACGAAAGGTCAAAAAGTTGAGAAAAATATGCGTTTTCAAACGAAATCGTATTAGTGAGGACATGGTTTAAGCAGGCTTAATCAACAATGAAATGTCACTGCATCTGGAGTATTTAAATTAAGCCATTGTAATTACTTTACACATAAACACGCCTCCTTTCTATATAAATTACACACTGCCAGCACGTTCAGTGCAAAATGTTTACTGTCGGTGCGATGGACGCTTCCAGAGTAGACAGCATCATTGATTATAATGGGGTTCTATTGCTTTTGACGCGTTTTAGCAAGTCTGCATAAACAGTGCTTTTACCAGCCACAATTCATTCTTAGTGAATTCCCCTTATAGCACGTTATCGTCGATGATACATATGGTTAGCTGTCATGAATTGCGCAAATTATGTTCATGGTTTAAAAATGTGTACATATTATGTCATCAGATTTGTTATGTTTGTTATGTTAGCATCTTTATTGTCTGCACAAAGAATGCTAATGGTTTTTTTAATTAGCATTTTTATGTCTTGATAAGCTTAGACATAAACATCCAAAACAGTGCTCTGAACAGATGGAGAGCTTCTTAATGATACATTTTTCATTATTCTTTGGCTTGCAAGCTAATAATGCAACATTTTTAGGCAAACCTAGAATGCTACTGTTAAGCTGCCAATACTGCAAGTTGAATTAGCGACAATGCTAACTTTTTTCAGAAGCATGACAATAGTTCAGCTATTTTGAAAATAGTGTAGCTTTTTCCGTAAAAAGCTTCTTTTTCCAAAGCTAAGCTACAAAATGCTACATTGTATTTTTATTTTTTTCAATTTTTCACAACACAGCTGAGCAACCTAAGACCATGATAAAATATGTTCCCTACTTTATGGAACTTTTGGACTGGGATTTTTCCAACTGCATAATTTAGTTGCTTTGCATTAGCATGAATGGAATGGAACTCAATTATATTTGCATATACATTAGTGTGGAAATAGTAGACCAGATTGCAATCAAATAAGCATTAAGTGACCCTAAATGTTCAATACCCCCTAAATATGCCCTTAGTGAACAAACCTGAATCACATGCGCACCACTTGAATATTTTTTCGTACAGCCATTGCAATGGAAATCTAAACAGCCATGGGCAGAATTTCTCTGAAACAGTAGAATGTGTGTTTAATAAGCAAATACCTGATGGCACGTCCAGGCTAACGATGGGTATTTTGACCTGTTTTAGAGTCACCAGCATCCCAGCGTAGGGCTCCTTCACCTCCTTGTGGTCAGTTTCTGGTCCCAGGATGGCATCAATCACAAGATTGTAGGCGTCATTTAGCAGCTGGACCTGGTCAGACGGGATTTATTTAGGATTGACATATGTCCAGAATGAACATCAGAATGAACATCAGATTGAACATCCCTGTGTTAAGCACCTACCTCCGTCGGAAGATAGGAGAGGAATGGGATGTCCATTTTCTCGCACTGAACGGTGAAGTCCTGGTGCAAACTCTGAGAGGAACGCTTGGGATAGAAAATGGTGGGCTCATATTCCTACATTTGAGAGAAAGGGAAGAAAATGTGAATTTCCATTCAGAATGTCTCTTTGAGATCTGTGTATACTGAGTTTGCATACAAGGGATTTTGTGATAACTCTAATGAATAGAAAATTACCAAGACAAGCAATGTGACAAAAAAAAATTGTTGGAAATGTTCAGTATTTTTTGGAGGCCACACATGAACTTGACAGTTGATGCTTAAGTCTCTGTAAAAGCTATCTGTTGACTTAGGCAATATTTTGCCCCTCTGAGCAGTCTGTATATATTCTGGAAGATACTGAAGTATTCAAGTTCATAAATCACATCATATAATTACTGTACCTCCTAATTTAATTTCCGAAGGACATTAGAGGTGATTAATGTGTCCTAAAAGAAAAAAAATTAACACTTTTCTTTCTTCCCGCAGGATACAGGATAAAATCCCCACAATTGGATTGCTGGGTAAATCCATCCCAATCAAGTAGTTAAACTTAACATATTTGTTACATAACGTTGGTACGGACACAAGAATCCATCCAGATGTGTGCTGGGAATTTATAAAAGAGCAGCCATCATGTGATGATCCTCTATTGTTCAAGTCTTTCCTTTGGATCAGGGTATGAGTATTTTATTCATTCCAAGAATCCCATAATGTAAACTACCCAGACCTTGAATGGCCAAACCTTTCTCCTTCAGACAGAAAAGGAATTACTTTGAATTATTATACCAATGTGCGTTTAAGAAAAACTAGTGACATTCTTTTTTCACCTTGCAGCTCAGGGCTTCCGTACACTTAAAGCTCTGTATATGTCACAAGTATGTGTGCTACTTACTGCGCCACAGCTTGGACCAAAATATTTCTTTATAAAAAGCCAAAACTTACTGTAAACATTTCAAATTAAAGTTAGCAATGCAGACGTTAAGACAATTACACTAAATTTGCATTCTACTTGTGATCAACATCCTGCTAGTCTGTGACTATGTCTTCCACTCTCTGCCTCATTCACTGTACATGCTCTGTACTTACAAATATGCGCAGATGGCGTGCACACACAAGACCAACGGATCCATTCTGGTCAGGGCCACAAACAACCAACAGGGTGGGCTGCTTTTTACTCAGAGAGCTCAAGGGAAAAGCCTGAAGAGAGAGACAAAGAAAGAAAGAGTGAAACGGGGATCAAGACATCTCATTTCACTACTGATGAGTATGCCAAGATATTCATACTTGTCAAAATTATATCTGCATTAGGAAAGATAATGCTCTACACAATAACCCAGCAACAGTCGCAACAAAAGTAGATAGCCCCTGTGTTGGAAAGTCTATTCTTTTAATTGCACTTTCATACTTCACCACTAGAGGGAACATGCTTTTCACACTACTGATTAATATACACCTATCACTTTAAGACAGAGTGTTTTATACATTGCACAAGCTGGTTTACTGTGAGCATTACAATCAATAAAGCTGTGTGCGTTCGTGAAGAAAAAACCACACAAACACATCTCCACACTCATACCTTTTCACCATTTTACATTATCACCAAATTGCTCACCGTCGTGACTTGTATCCATGTACCCAGCATTTCATTAAAGTTTTGTGGATATAACTCTCTGAGCCCTTACTCTCTTACCGGAGTCACCAGTTTTCAAGAACTATCTGAACATTCCAGAGGTACCACCTCTACAAATGGTCCTTCGAGCCGGATGATAGCAACCTTGAAGACAACATGCAGTCGCAGCAGGAGATCACGGAGCCGATCGTGCGTCCTCATACTCAGCGGGAGAAACACCCACCAGCCTACTTAAGTGATTACGAAGTTGGGTATCAACCAAGTCAAATTCCAGTTTCCAGTGCGTATACCAGCAGTACAGAGCATGTAGCTACCATTCCAGCTGCACAACCAGATAATGTGACTAGTAGACCACCTTCATTCCATTCACCAGCTAGTTCACATTGCAGCAAATCAAGAACAAAGACCAGCAGAAGTTCTGGATCCAGCCGGACAACGGCTTCACGACTGACTGATCTACAGGCCGCTATTGTAGAGGAGAAATTAAAGAGCATGGAGCTTGTAGAGATGCAGAGACAGATGGTTGAGGAAACCAAAGCTGAAGAACAGTGTGAATTCCTGGATCAACAAGCACGCCAAGCGCTATACGAGAGAGAAGATTTGCTCAGAGAACAGCAAAGGAGAAGTCGGCATCTAGAGGAAGAGGCCCGTGCAGCTCACAAGACCAAAGAACTGATCACTAAACAGCTTGAAAGACAGCGGCGCATTAAACAGAAAGAGATGGAGCTAGAGAAAGCAAGTCTCGTGGCATCACTTCTTAGAAAATCAGAGACTGAAAATGTTCCACAAACTAAAAGTGAACTTGACCAAGGGCAAGTACAGACTGATATTCTCTGCTCACAGAAGGTAGAAGTTGCACACAACATAATACACCAGTTATCTGATAATCCACAACACTCAACACCTTACAGACATCATAGTAATCCAGTCACTACTCAGTCCTTAACTTCATTTTCTTTTCCTGAGCACACAACATCTCTCACTACATCCAAACCATTACCTACTGATCCTCCAATGGTTGTTTCTTCTTTTTATCCTGTAGTATCTTCAAGTGTGCCTCCCCAGCAGGTAAAAGTGCCTACTGTCCCAACTATGCTAGAGGTCTATCCTTCTACAACAATGCAGCAATCACTGTCTTTTGATAGGCAAACTTATAGTCTTAGCCATTCAGGTGCCAACCCAACCTTTCTGCCTAGATCATATATGCTACAGAATCTTACAGGGACTAGTTATGCTCAGCCACCTAATTTAACAGGCCCAATTCAGTCTCCACCTCATCCTCCAACAGGTCAGTTACATCCACCTGTTAGGCAACTGCAGTTTAACCCACATCCATATTCAGTGCCTAGTATTTCGGGTGCACAACCACAGCCCCCAGTCAATATGATGGAAATGTTGATTGCCAGTTCATATGGAATACCTAAACCAGCTCTGCCTAAATTTGATAGTGGTAAAGAGTCTGACTTTGCTTTACTCAAAATGGCTCTAGATAGTCTTATAGGTGGCCATTCTCATCTTACTGAGCAGTTTAAATACCAAGTGCTTCTAGACAGATTAAAGCTACCAAGTGCCTACAAATTAGCACAAGCCTATATGCATGATCCAACTCCGTACACAACTGCATTGCAAGCCCTTCAAGACAAATATGGGCAACCCCGCCAACTTGTACAGAGTGAACTTGGAGTTATATTGAACTCTCCACCAGTCAAAGTAGGGGATGCTGAAGCATTCGATAACTTCGCACTCTCAGTACAAGCTCTTGTAGGTATGCTTTGTTCCTTAGAGGGTGAGAATGGCTATGAACTAAGATGTGGTTCACATGTGGACAGACTTTTAGTCAAACTGCCTGTCAGCTACCGTGATGGGTTTGTTGAACATTGTCTAAGTCGTAGAATACTAATCACAGGAACAGACAAAACATACACTCTGCTGGACTTATCAGCTTGGCTCCAGATAAAATCACAGGCAAAGCGCATCTCCAGCAGAGCTGCTATTATGTTCCAAGAGCAGGCAAAGCCTCAATGGAAAGGGAAGAGAAATCCAAGTCAGCCATCAGCTTCGGTGTACTACAATACCAGTAGTAGTCCTGCTAAAATACACCCTACCACTCGTACTCACAGTGCTTTCCCTCTAAAGCCCAAAGACAAGCCTAAACCTTACTGCCCATATTGTGACACACGTGAGCATTATCTCAGTTTGTGTTCAAAATTCAAGTCACTGACAACTGCCCAAATTGCAGAGTGGCTTAAAGACAAAGGCTGTTGGCGCTGTGGACGCAATCACAAACCTGAGGTTTGCACCCTGAAGAAGCCCTGTAAAATATGTCAAAAGCAGCATCTCACTGTGCTACATGACATAAACGAACAGGAGCCCAATAAAGTCCTCATGATTAGTACTCCTCAAGACACCATATACCTTGACCATCCCAACCGTCCACAAAATGTCATGTTAAAGGTGGTCAAAGTACTTCTGCATAATGCTGAACATTCACTAGAAGCATATGCTCTGCTGGATGATGGTTCAGAGCGTACTATCATCCTTTCCTCAGCTGCACAATACCTTCAGCTACAGAGAGAACCAGAAACCCTCTCACTGAGGACTGTGCGGCATGAGGTCATTCACTTGAAAGGAGCATCCGTTTCTTTTGAAATTTCACCAGCTGACAACCCTGCAAATAGATATAAGATCTATCATGCATTCACTGCTGATGAACTGGGTCTTTCTGAGCATAATTACCCAGTTAAAGTACTGATGAAGAAGTATAGGCACCTACAAGGTCTGCCAATCCCAGGAATTGATAAAGTAAAGCCTGTACTACTCATTGGTTCTGACTTTCCACATTTGCTCATCCCTACCCAGCCTGTTCGTGTTGGTCCTACTGGAGGGCCTGTTGCAATATGTACCTCCCTTGGCTGGACACTTCAAGGTCCTGCCAGCTTGTTATATCACCCTATAGATGAGCAACAGTGTTTCTTTATCACAGCGAGCTCTCCCCACTCTGATCTTCAAAAGCACGTGGAGAAATTGTGGCAAATTGATACATTGCCATATATCAATGAGAAAAATGCCACTCGATCCAAGCTGGATCAGCAAGCACTTGGACTACTAGAGCAGCGCACTATAAGGGTGAATGTAGATGGCATACAGAGATATGCCACACCTCTTCTCCGACGAAAGGACAGTCCTTGTCTTCAAGCACCCAAATCTGCATGTATTTCACTACTTCGAAGTACAGAGCGACGGATCGCAAATGACACCAAACAAGCCATGACCTATTGCCAAGAGGTGCAAAAGCTTGAAATTGCAGGCTATGTGAAGAGGCTGACACCTGAAGCTGTAGATTCCTCTACCGAGTCATGGTACCTCCCTTATCACTTAGTTCATCACAATAACAAAGCAAGACTTGTTTTCAATTGCTCATATCAATACAGAGGACAAGCGCTGAATGATCACCTTCTTCCTGGTCCTGTTCTGGGTCCATCCCTCCTTGGTGTCCTCCTACGGTTTCGCGAGCACACGGTGGCCATCAGTGGAGACATTAAAGCAATGTTCCACCAGGTCCAACTTCTGACAGAAGACCGCTCTTTGTTACGCTTTCTTTGGAGGGACATGAAGAGGCACGAAGAACCGAGTGTATTTGAATGGCAGGTTCTACCCTTTGGGATGACCTGCAGTCCTTGTTGTGCCACATATGCACTACAAAGACATGTGAAGGACAACAGTGAAGACTACGAAGATGTTTGGAACTCTGTAGAGCAGGCATTTTATGTGGATAACTGTTTGCAGAGTCTTGACTCCCCAGAGAAAGCTCATAACCTCGTCAACAGGATGCGAAGTCTTTTGTCTTCTGGTGGCTTTGAAATCCGTCAGTGGGCCAGTAACATACCTTCTGTAGTAGAACACCTCCCAGTTGAAGCCAAAGCAGCCAGCACAGAGTTGTGGCTTTCTGAGCATAGTTCAGATCCACAAGAGCCAGCTCTAGGTCTTCGTTGGAATTGTCTCACTGACCACCTTGGATACAAACATCGCCAAGTTCATTACTCTGAACCCACACTACGAAATGTGTACAAAGTTTTAGCTACACAATATGACCCTCTTGGATATCTTGTACCCTTCAGCACCAAAGCAAAAATACTGATTCAAGATCTCTGGAAACTTAAGATCGGCTGGGATGATATTATACACCCTGAAAGCTTGTTAGTACAATGGCAAGCTTGGGAGTCCGAACTGACGAACTTGCACACTGTAGAAATACCCAGAGCTTACATACCAGCATGTGCTGACACAAAAGGCACCAAGAGAACCATTCATATATTTTGTGATGCCTCCGAACGGGCTTATGGTTCAGTTGCATACCTTCATACTGAAGATCAAAGGAAACAGATTTATGTAGCCTTTGTGATGGCAAGGTCTAGAGTGGCTCCTCGCAAACAGATCTCTATGCCCCGCTTAGAGCTCTGTGCAGCTCTTACAGGAGCACAGCTGGCAAAGTTACTCAGTAAAGAGCTTTCTGTTCCTTCAAGTGATATAACTTTGTGGACTGATTCGACAACAGTGCTGAGCTGGCTGAGATCAGACTCATGCCGCTACAAAGTCTTTGTTGGCACACGCATTGCTGAGATCCAGGACCTGACTTTGGCATCAAATTGGCGATATGTCAATACAGCAGATAACCCAGCAGATGACCTTACTAGGGGGAAAACTTTGCAAGAGTTAAGCAAACCTCAACGCTGGCATCTGGGACCACCATTCCTTTCCCACCACCCCAACACATGGCCATCCCTGCCTCAACTAACAGCTCAAGAGGTCAGTGATGAGTTAAAAAAACAATCATTCTGTGGAAATGCATGTCTAGCCAAGTCGCAACCTGATATCTCAAATATCAAGAGTTGGGACGAACTATTGAAAGCAACTCACCGGTCCCTACATGGGGCGGCTGTTGACATGACTGCAGCAGATACTATAGCGGCTGAACTACATCTGTTAAAACAAGCCCAGAGTGACAGCTTTCCAGAGGAAATGCATGCACTGGCTAAAGGGAAATCTATATCAACCCAGAGTCGTTTAGCTTCACTTTCCCCTGAATACGATCAAACACTTGGTTTGATCAGAGTTGGTGGACGACTGCGTCGAGCTGAGGGCCTAGATCCAGACAGCATGCATCCAATAGTACTAGACCCTAAACATAATATTACAATGCTCCTAATCAAAGAATATGACAACCAACTTCTCCATCCAGGTCCTGAGCGGGTCTTAGGTGAGATCAGGCGCAAGTACTGGCTCCTGCGTGGCAGAGAATCTATTAAGAAGCACCAGTACAATTGTGAAATGTGTCAAAAATGGAGAGCAGGTCCCGTAATTCCAAAAATGGCAGACTTGCCCCCATCACGCCTACGGCTATACAAACCACCATTCTGGTCCACTGGTATAGACTGTTTCGGGCCATTCACTATTAAATTGGGCAGACGCACAGAGAAACGCTGGGGAATCATATTCAAATGTATGACAACAAGGTGCATACATCTTGATCTCTTAGAGAGCATGGACACTGATGCTTTTCTGATGGCGCTAAGACGATTTGTGTCACGTCGTGGTAAGCCATTTGAGATACTGGCTGATAGAGGCACCAACTTCCGAGGAGGAGCCACTGAACTCCAGGAAGCCTTTGCCAAGTTTGAGGTTCCACTTAAAGAACATCTAACAGGTAAAGAAATTGCCTTCCAGTTTAACCCTCCAAATGCTCCACACTTCGGAGGGACCTGGGAGCGAGAGATAAGATCAGTTAAAACTGCTCTTCAGGTCATCTTAGGCAATCAAACAGTGACTGAGCCAGTATTGCGAACAGTGCTAGTGGAAGTTGAGGGAATCATCAACTCTAAGCCACTCGGCTACGTTTCATCAGATGTTGCCGACCCAGATCCAGTCACACCAAATCTATTGCTAATGGGTCGTCGTGATGCATCACTCCCACAAGTAATTTACTCATCTAGTGATCTGTTAGGGAGACGAAGATGGCGACACAGCCAAATTCTAGCTGATCACTTCTGGGTTAACTTCATTAGGCATTATTTACCAAGCCTACAGCTACGCCAAAAATGGCAGAAGGACAATGCCAATCTGAGTAATGGTCAGATAGTCATGATAGTTGATCCACAGTTGCCCCGAGCCTTGTGGCCTATAGGCAGAGTGACTAAAACCTATGTAGGAGTAGATGGGCGCATACGCACTGCAGAAGTGCAAGTGAAAGGGCGAACTTATCTACGGCCTGTTGCCCGGTTAGTTAAGTTGCCATTGTGGGAGGATGATGGAGATAACTAATACTGAGACTTTCCTACCTAATTACAAATTTAGATAATAAATTTGGGGGCGGCAATGTTGGAAAGTCTATTCTTTTAATTGCACTTTCATACTTCACCACTAGAGGGAACATGCTTTTCACACTACTGATTAATATACACCTATCACTTTAAGACAGAGTGTTTTATACATTGCACAAGCTGGTTTACTGTGAGCATTACAATCAATAAAGCTGTGTGCGTTCGTGAAGAAAAAACCACACAAACACATCTCCACACTCATACCTTTTCACCATTTTACATTATCACCAAATTGCTCACCGTCGTGACTTGTATCCATGTACCCAGCATTTCATTAAAGTTTTGTGGATATAACTCTCTGAGCCCTTACTCTCTTACCGGAGTCACCAGTTTTCAAGAACTATCTGAACATTCCAGAGGTACCACCTCTACACCCTGGAAGCAAAACCACAGGATGTAACCTTTAAATAACACATTTTCGGTCCAGTTTCTAAACTGTGACAGCTTTGTTCAGATTTTCCAAAGGTGTCACTCACTCTCTCCGCAATCTCACTTTCCTGTTGAAAAGACCAGCATCAAACCAGCAAAATTCAAGCTGGTCTCATGGTCTTATCAGTAGGGTTCTTTAAAAATGTATGTCCTTTAAGTCAGAAAATGGCTGAAATCTTTGCCATTAATATGGGATGATGTTTGTTACTTGTTACTTGTTGTTACTGTCCATTTGATGTGTACTCTACAATAAGGATCACATTATGAAAAATCTAATAAATACAAACACAGTTAAGTTAATGTGCATGCTATATTCATCTCCAATTAACCATCACTGATACATGGACAATGACACAACCAGCATTACTTCCTAATCAGCCATGAACGGGGGCGTAATTGCAGACTTCAAAGAGGGACAGGAAAAGAAATGCTAATGAAGATAATAGCACATGGGAGTTGAAAATGATCAGCTTACATGGATGTTCCATTAGTGAGCTGATGAAGTTTAGATTACTTTATTGTCACTGGTTGTTTTAGTCACAGCACTGTGTGAACAATAGTGTAACGCATATCTGAGCGTGGAAAATTAACGTATGTTTCCATCTGCCTACTAGGGGGAATTTGTGTAGGAGATTTACCCATTGAATAAATGTAAGCTTGTTAGTGCTTCTTGTTAGCACAATATCTACACTGCAAGTAAGCAACAAAGATTAAAATCTCTCTACACTGCAAGCTAGCGATGCAACACTGTGCAACAAAACTTGAACACTCCTGTTGTAATCATTTAAACTGTCTACATTGTAAGCTAGCATTGCATCACCACGAAATAAAATTGCAACACTCCTATTGTTATCAACTAAGCTGTCTACAATGCAGATAACAAAACTGCAACACTCCTATTTTAAGCAACTAAACTGTCTACATTCAAGCTAGTGACGTAGCACTACACAACAAAACTAGAATTCTCCTGTTGTAATCTACTAAGATGTCTACATACATTGCAAGCTAGCAATGCATCACTATGCAACAAAACTGCAACACTCCTGTTATAATCAGCTAAACTTTCTACACTGCAGGTTAGTGGCAAATCCCTACGTGACAAAACAAGAACACTCCACTTGTAATAAGCTAACCTCTCTACACTGCAAGATAGCGATGCAATACTGTGGAACAAAACTAGAATTCTCCTGATGTATTAAACTAAACTTTTTACACTGCAACTCCTGTTGTAATCAACTACGCTGTCTACGCTACAGGCTAGTGACAAAACACAATAAAAAAATAGTGCACTCCGCTTTTATTCAGCTAAGCTTTCTACACTGCAACTAACGAGGCAGTACTACGCAACAAAACTAGAACACTCCTGTTATAATCAACTAAGTTGTCTACACTGCAAGCTAGTGGCAAATCCCTACATGACAAAACTAGAACACTCCGCTTGTAATCAGCTAAGCTCTCTACACTTCAAGCTAGCGATGCAATACTACACAACAAAACTAGAATGCTCCTGTTCTATTAAACAAAACGTTCTACACTGCAAGCTAGCAATGCAACTATGCAACAAAACTAGAACACTTCTATTCTAATCAACTAAGCTTTCTACACTGCAAGCTAGCATCTAAAGTAAACTGATTTACTAAGTAAAAATAACTAATTAAGTAAAAGTAGTGACAAAACGTAGCTCTGTGTATAATTATAAACTGCCACATTGCTGTTTTAGTTGCTAACTATTTTTAAATGGAAGCTTGACTGTAGTTTAACTACTTTGAGTTATGAGACATTTGTAGCTTGGCAAGCTACAATTTCAAAGTATCTTTCCCAACACTGATAATTGGAGCATTCTACTTTTGTTGCGTTGCTCACTTGCAGTGTAGCACAGTTTTAGCAACAGAGAAGCACAAGTGTAAGTTTCCAAAATAATCTGTGAGAAAGTTCAACATTTTGGTATGGACAATCACTTTAAATGAAGCAGTCATGTGAGTGCGTGCGTATGAAATATTATTGGATTTGCTCTTGTATCTTTCCGTCTCCGTTTCTTCACTGGAAAATAACATGGAATATTCTTGGGAGCAGAAGCCAGTGGATGTATTGTTCATTTGTTTTACAGGTCTGCAGCAGCTGTGCTGGATTCTTCTGTGGTGTCAGCTCCTGCCAGGACTCTGGAGACCACAGCTCTGATCTGCTCCTGTTCGGAGCCACTGAACCCATAGAGTTCGGTTCCATGCTTCCAGAAAATGAGCTGTCTGGAGAGGACCCTACCTAATTACTCTTGCAGCTTTTGCCTTCTACCCTAAACCTGACAGACACACATTTACTAAGCTAATCTAAATGCCAGGGTTCTCACACTTTTTGACCAATCAATTACCAGGACTTTTCCATGACCTTTCCAGACAATTATATTAATGGATAATAATTTTTTTGGATAATTTTTATTCAGATCAACTCATTAATGAACCATTTAGACTGATTTGTAAATCCGTTCGACCAACTTTATTAAAAAGAACCGAATTTGAGAATGATTTGCTGACAAATCACATCACTTTAGCTTGTGAATAAGTTTCACTTGTTTTAATTTTTTTTTAAAAATCTATTTTTTTTCATGTAGTCATGTTGAGATAAATGGCAAATACAATGGGAACAGACAGTATGATGCACCATGGTTACGGTATTTTATCAAGTCAGTCTGCATTCCTTACTCAGAACAAAAAGGACCGTTTCATGAGTCGAAGGAGATGAGATGAAAAGAACTTCCTGATATCTACAGCAGGGAATGATCACAGACCCCCCCCCCCCCCCCCCCCCCCCTCCCCCCCTCCCCCCCCCCTCCCCTTTAGACAGACTGATGTTGATTTTGGCATCTGAACTGGCGGAGATGGTTTGGTTGTGAAATCACACAGTGGTAAAATCGTAAAACTGATATCCCCCTCCAAACAACTATGCTGATGTAATGCCGGTGTCAGAGCTACTGAGCAGCATGTTTTCTTTAGCTGCAATTTATGGCGACCTCACTGAGGTCATAGCACAGGAAGTTTTGTTGATGCTAACTGTGGCGGCTGCTTGTGACCACGAGCCTTCAAGAGGCGTAAGGTTCAATCTGTAAAACTCTTCAAACGGAGTTAGAAAATTTGCACAAACTAAATCAGGAAACAATTTCAAGCTTTAACCGACTCTCAGGTAGGTCAAGAGGAGGCCCGTGCTGCCTGTCAGCCTGACTGAATCCAGATGGGGTGGTTGCGGCTGTGTGACCGCAGTAGTCTGGTTTAGGTTGGCCTGTCTCTGTCAGAATCCTCAGTCTGCCCTGAGACCAAAGCCCCAAGACCGCCTGACTACAGTCCGCCCACAAACTGGAGACTTTCAACACCTTCGGTGATAGTGTATTGGATTTGTCACAGGGGGATTATTATTATTTATTTATGGTGGGGGAGAATGGAATTGGGACATGACCCAGGTCAGATTCATACCAGCAGCTCTAATATATGTCATGAACAGATGAGCTTCCTTTTTTGTTTTGTAAACTTAAGTTTTGCACATTTGAGTGAATATATGAACTTTATATACTGTATATCTTCATATATGACCATATAAGGAAAATATTGAATAATAACTTTAAAAATATTAATGATGCAGCTAAAAGATATTTAGTATAATATGGTTTAAAAGGAACTTTTCTGGTTCGTTTCGATGAAGAGGTACTTGACCCTAGAAACTCTGCTCTACAGAAACAGTGAGATCAAAGGTTTCCCGCAGTTTTCATCAACACTTGCAGCATGGCCTCAGTTCTTAAGAGGATTTATTGAAGTTCTGCAAATGCCAACATATGCTGAGAGAGTGGTGCATTCCAAGCAGTGTGTAAATAATTGTATGTAGTAAATACAGGATTAGAATTCAGAAGTAGGATTTAGATGTGTTAACTGGCAATTTGCACTTGTTAAGTGGATCTTAACTGATGCTGTTGTTTTCGCAGTAAACTGTTGTTTTTCTCTGCTGTCCATGCTATCCACTTTGTATGGAAAAACAATGCGAAACACAATTAATAAAATGAAACGCACCATAAATATACATAGTTAGGTTGCATTCACATTGAATACATCTTTGCGTTTTTCAATTGGAAACATGCATGGTTTTTTTATGTAAACATGCTCTAGGCAGACACTTTCCATCTCGCAGATGTTTAAGAGTCTCGTGCAATAGCGAAGCGTTTTTTTTAGACACTATGTCAATTTAGAAAGAACATCAAGGATCTTAAACACCTGCGTTGAGGTGCCAAGCTCCTGAGTATTTTGACTTTATTTTTAATTTTTTTATCTGACCAATAGTCATTTTGACATTAATCTGAGCCTTTAAAGCAGTCCAATACCATATCCAGTAGCGATGGATGTGCCACTCCATCCAACAAAGGCCCATAAACTCTAAGTCTTTGGAGTAGACACGCCAACGCTGAAATACAGGATGGCACATCATGTAAGCACAGATACTCCCTACAGCTGATGTGCAAGGTCATGGAATGTGTCGGCAAAAACTTGGTGGAGAAATTGACCAAATTCATTAATGCCTTGGATGCTATTACATCCCGTATCGAGGACACTAAATGTCTATGGGTGTCAAACACTGAAGACAGAATGGACTTAATGACGAATCAAGCTGAAAGAAACCAAAAAGAAAGTTCAGATGCTCTCTGAAAAGTTGGATGATGTAGAGAACAGGTTAAAGCGGGACAACATTAGGATTATAAGGCATATTTCAGTCAAATCTATTGCTTTTTTGAAGTCCTGGCTTCCAGAAGTTTTGGAACTAGGCATGAATATTAGCCACTTTAAAAATACAGAAGACTGCTACAATGATTGACAAGCGCCACCCTACAGTGCGCCCATGAGATGGAGGAACAATATTTTTTATAATAGGAGCATGATATGCACAGACATCCATTTCTCAGACTTGTGAGATATTATACTTTCCTTGGCATAATAATAATCATTTTATTTTTTAAATAAAACTTGTCACTTGATGCCCAGTGTAAAAATCTGGGTCCTTACCCAAAATCAGTTGAGAACCACTGTGTATTTCACTGAATGTGAAAGTATAGACAAACCTTGGTGATGGCAATAGCACATGCATGGCCCCATATTTCAATCAACTGCTGCTGCCCGAAGCGATAGTCCCGCAGGAGTTCTGTCTCAATGGCCAACACCTCTGTTTTACTGCAATGGATTGAAAAAAAGAGACAAATTGCATTGACACAGAGCCCATAATACACATGTTATGCACTCACAAACTGGCACAACAAATAAATCATGCTTTATGCTTCAACATCTATACAGACAAGCATCAAGTTGGAAGCTTGGTGGGCTCATTACATGGAAACCAAGGAGCGCAATGCACTACCTGACATTTACATGTGTGTTTTCTGAGCACATTGTATTGAAGACACCATTTATTCCAGACATGGTGTCACTTTGCTGGCAACAGGTAGCACAACTCAACTGTAAAATCCAGGTCATTACTTCACATCTAAAACATGGAAAGCCTAATTTAAGACTTACTGTCAGGACATGTTTGTGCAGACATTAGAGCCCCCTACTGGAGGTGCAACATGACAGGATGGTGAGTTCCATTTTCATTTTGTGTGAACTGTTCCTTTAATTCTTTGGGATATTGGCATCATTAAAGATCATTAAATATTTAGTAGCAGTTTTCTAGTTTTCTCAGGTCTTAATTCTCTTTTTATATACCTTGGCTTGCAGGTCTTTTCCCACTTATTTCAACCCAGAAGCATTTTTTCTATTGTGTTTTCAGGGCAACAGATTCATTGTAATGTGCTTGTTGTCTCTTATTTCTTTAGGCCCTTGAGAAAGAAGAGAGGAAGGGCTGTTTATAAAAATGATTGTATGCAGTGGACTGATGAACATCAATGCTTTTAGTGATATTTTGTTTCCAGCTTTATAAGTTAAAATCTTAAATCTGCCTAAACTGGTCAGGCTAAAATCTATGTGTGCCAATCAGTTTTCTGCTTAAACCATTTATGACCTTACTTTGATAAAGGAAAACCATTTAAGGTGCTTACAACCACACACATTGATGGATTCTTATGGCATAATCGGCACAAGATTGTGCATGTAATTGCACTCAACAGTGTGTGTTAAGCAGAATATTTTTTTAAATCAATATCAAATTCAATGGCCAATTTATGCAGAAATCCAAGTAAACCATAGGAGGGTTACAGTTTCATTATCTGTGCAGTGTATTACATGTATGAAATTCTCTTTATTAAAATAAGTTCTTAAACAATCTTTTCCTCTGGTTCTCTTATTCTCCCCAACATTTTCTCACTCAGAGAAATACTTTTCACAAAATACATATTGAAATGTTTTATGTTTATTTCACTCTTTGTTTAGATTATCAGAATTTTAAACATAATTTGTATTTTTAAGATAGATTATCATAGTTTAATGTTGAAAGTCGGCATCTGGGTCAAGACTAAAACAATAAAATCTGTACATAAAAGGCATTTTAAATAAATGATGAAGGAATGGTAAATGTTTTTAAGTCAGTATTTCAGTGTGACCATGTAATAAAAGAAAAATAAATCTACCCCTGCTACATGAAATTGTCAGAAATTGAACAAGAAGTTATTATTGAGTAATGTCCATTTAAAACAAACTATAGCCTCAGTGGCCACTCACTGTCATCTTTTTTTTTTTCCCCCACTGGACTGAGGCTGTCCTTTTGTGTTTCAAAGAAGAGAAGAAAAGTAATTCAGGTTTGGGAAAACATGCAGGTGACTAAAAGAAGAATTAGTTTTTTGGGTGAACCATGGGTGCCTTTAAGGCAAAACATATATTAGAAGATTTTTTTTACAAGTATAAGTAAGGCAAAACCAAAAAACAAACCAGTGGCCGAGGGTTTATACTATATTCAGTCATATTTTTGTCTTAGTTCACTTAAAATGCCACAGGTCACCTAACGTTTACTCTGGTCAGTGATGCGCTCTAATCATTGTTTAACCCACTGCATGGAGTATCCCAGCATTCTGGCATTTACAATCTCCAATAGAGTGCCACCGCTGTCAAGCCGAGTTTGCAGGGGGAGATTTCCTGGCGTACTGTGACACAGTGATATTTTTAAAGTTCAGCTGAGTCTAGTGCTTTTGATATTTCCTTTCCCATCAACCTATTGATGGAAATCAAGAGAAATCCTGAGGGCCACATATCCCGACCAAGTTCACAAATGTTTTCCAGACACAAGATAAAATATAGTATACTCAAATATCAATGCCATGAAATTGACAGTTTTCAAAAGTTTAGAAATTCCACCAAAGAAAAAGTCAAACCGGTTTGGAAAAACAACAGGGTGATAGTGACCATTTTAATTTTGGGGTGAACTACTCCTCTCAGAGCAAAACTTGTAAAGAATTGTAAAACAATTTAAATGTCTCCCAACCCCTTATTTTACAGTTCAAGCTTCTTTGTGGTGAGCAAACTGCACTGTGAGGACCTCACCACCAGGGGACAGCATGGCCCAGAATGTTCTCACTGCATCCAGATTAGCCATCAATTCAAATTGCAACACATTATTAAGTCATATATCATAACATATATCTGCTTATGTCTGTAAATGTAGAGCTAGTAAAATCTACCATTTGTAACAGAGGCCCTAAAATTGCCATCTGTTTTGCATTCGCATCTCCTCTGGCATTGATATTCCATGAGTCTACCGCTAATTCTTGTTGATTATTCTTAGCGCAAACGCACACATGAATGCACAGCTACAGTATGAACAACAGTATCAGCCCACAGGTTTCTCCAGTGCCCGCCTCAAGAGTCTTTCTAATTTCCCCAAAAGGAACCACACTATCTGGGAGTTGTGGACTGTGCTGATTAGCTGTAATAACATCTCGGCTAATGAGTTTGTTTACCTCAGCCCACAAGCTTGTTTAACATGCTGGAGTGCTGCAACATTTTTTCCTGTTTAAAACATATACCCTCTTCCCATGACTTCAAAACAAACCAAGTCCCATTGGAAGTGTATATAGAACTCAAATGTAATATTAAGGAAGATTTACTAGCTTAAGATGAGCTAGCACGAGTGTTGAATTCAAGAAATGTAATCATGTATTCATGAATGGGGAAGACTAGATAGAATTATTTTACAATCAACACTTAAAAAGTACACTCACCTAAAGGATTATTAGGAACACCATACTAATACTGTGTTTGACCCCCTTTCGCCTTCAGAACTGCCTTAATTCTACGTGGCATTGATTCAACAAGGTGCTGAAAGCATTCTTTAGAAATGTTGGCCCATATTGATAGGATAGCATCTTGCAGTTGATGGAGATTTGTGGGATGCACATCCAGGGCACGAAGCTCCCGTTCCACCACATCCCAAAGATGCTCTATTGGGTTGAGATCTGGTGACTGTGGGGGCCATTTTAGTACAGTGAACTCATTGTCATGTTCAAGAAACCAATTTGAAATGATTCGAGCTTTGTGACATGGTGCATTATCCTGCTGGAAGTAGCCATCAGAGGATGGGTACATGGTGGCCATAAAGGGATGGACATGGTCAGAAACAATGCTCAGGTAGGCCGTGGCATTTAAACGATGCCCAGTTGGCACTAAGGGGCCTAAAGTGTGCCAAGAAAACATCCCCCACTCCATTACACCACCACCACCAGCCTGCACAGTGGTAACAAGGCATGATGGATCCATGTTCTCATTCTGTTTACGCCAAATTCTGACTCTACCATCTGAATGTCTCAACAGAAATCGAGACTCATCAGACCAGGTAACATTTTTCCAATCTTCAACTGTCCAATTTTGGTGAGCTCTTGCAAATTGTAGCCTCTTTTTCCTATTTGTAGTGGAGATGAGTGGTACCCGGTGGGGTCTTCTGCTGTTGTAGCCCATCCGCCTCAAGGTTGTGCGTGTTGTTGCTTCACAAATGCTTTGCTGCATACCTCGGTTGTAACGAGTGGTTATTTCAGTCAAAGTTGCTCTTCTATCAGCTTGAATCAGTCGGCCCATTCTCCTCTGACCTCTAGCATCAACAAGGCATTTTCGCCCACAGGACTGCCGCATACTGGATGTGTTTCCCTTTTCACACCATTCTTTGTAAACCCTAGAAATGGTTGTGCGTGAAAATCCCAGTAACTGAGCAGATAGTGAAATACTCAGACCGGCCCGTCTGGCACCAACAACCATGCCACGCTCAAAATTGCTCAAAAAAAAAAAAAAATCACCTTTCACTTTCCCATTCTGACATTCAGTTTGGAGTTCAGGAGATTGTCTTGACCAGGACCACACCCCTAAATGCATTGAAGCAACTGCCATGTGATTGGTTGATTAGATAATTGCATTAATGAGAAATTGAACAGGTGTTCCTAATAATCCTTTAGGTGAGTGTATATAGGTTGCCCACTTCTCTAAATATTTGTGTTCCACAGAAGAACTAACTTCATTTGGGTTTGAAACAACTTAAGGGTGAGTAAATGATGACATTATTTTCATTTTTGTGTAAACGATTGTAAATGATTTTATGTCTGGATTTGCAAAGCAGAAAATAGGGGTTTACTTTTCAAAATCAGTTTAATAACATTTTCCCTCTTTCTCCACATTTTAGACCACTATAATTAACCCAGCACCCCACAAGACAACTAAATAACCACCTCTCCAGTTAAAATCATGGGGCTTGTTTTTGGGGACCAGCAGCCTTTGACAAGCATCCGGTCAATGGTGAGCACGGATTTAACAAAGGAAAGGAGTGGGTGGAAATAATATAAAAGAAATGTAATTATTATGGTGAGTAGGAGAGTACATTGCTATGTAAGTATGGCATAAATTGGTGAATAGACAGAGGGTGGATAGCCTTTGCGGCAGCTGACATCTGCTAATTTATTCGGTACAAAATCATTTTCACACATTGTCACATACACTCTTTAATGTCAGCTGATGGATATGCGCACTGGCATGAACACTGCTACGAGCATTTCCTCGTAATTTAATGTAACATCATTTTAAAAAAAGAGGAAGAAAAATAATTTGTCTCCCTGCTGATAGACTGAAATCCCAGAGAGTAAATACGGACATTGCCTAAACCATTTGGATTATATTGAAGTTTAAATAAATAACTGAACCGAAAATAAAAATTGTCATTGCAAATCTGTGAGACTTCCTTTCTTCGTGGAACACAAAAGAAGATGTTAGGCAAAATGCTCATATAACAGAATGCTTTTCATATAATGAAAGTGATTGAGGAGCTGTCAAGCATCATAAAAGCACCAATATTGCCTTAAATTTCCTTTTGAGTTTGATGGAAGACAGAAAGTCATACAGGTTTTAAATAACATGAGGGTGAGTAAATAATTACACAATTGTCATTTTTGGGTGAACGATCCCTTTAAAATGCATCAATTGAGTCCATGAAAGGGAAATGGAAAACGTCACTAGTGGTCTCTGTTGAGCACCGAATATGCCTCTGATCTATGAAAAAAGGCCAATAAGAAGTTGGCAGACAGTATTTGCATACCCCGCCCCCGGACATATGGGTATAAAAGCGGGGAAATATGTTGAGTTCATTCAGGAGTCCGCACAGTTTTACCTCGTCCGAGGGAAAGGGCGCCAGGTGCAAGTGATCCACCCGGCCAGACCGTCAGAATGTTACCAAGTTCTACCGGCTTGGACATGAGAAAACACGGGACAATACTGTCTCAACCCGGAGATTGTAGAATATCGCAAATGTATTAGGTGTTGATTGTGTCTACGGCGGCAGGTGGTAGACCAGCTAAATCTTCCACGTCACATCCAGGGGCCAGACGTGGAGGTTCCAAAGGTCTGGGTGCGGTTACCAGAGCGTGCCCTGTCCCTGAGGAAGAAGGTCCTTCTTCAGGGGAATTCGCCAGGGAGGGGCTGTCGCGAGGAGTACGAGGTACGAGAACCAGGCCCAAGTAGGCCAATAAGGAGCCACCAGGATGACTTGTTCCTCGTCCTCCCTGACCTTGCGCAGCCCCACAGGCCAGCTGTGTTCCAGTGCGTCTGCCCCGAGGGGAGCCTCTGTTCGGGCATACCAGAGCGGGCAGTGGGAGGTCTCTCGGGAGGCAAACAGGTCTACCTGGGCCTTGCCGAACCATTCCCACATCAGCTGGACCGACTGGGGGTGAAGCCTCCACTCTCCACTGGTCAAGCGTTGTCATGACAGCATGTCCGCTACCGTGTGCAGGAATTTGGCATGCTTGTTGTGTGCTGCGGTAAAGCGGATGCCCGCGAAGGGGGGCGGGGCCTGGCAAACTGAATTGTGTAACCGAGTCGGATGGTCCGGGCCAGCCAGCGTAACGTGTTGGGAAGTGAAAGTCACACATCCAAGCTTCATGCTAGGGGCACCAAGGGGATGAGTATTTTTGAAGTACCCGGCGGGACTTCGCAGCGGGGTGGAGCAGGTAGTATGGCGTCGGGAGGTGAAGACGCATCCCGAGGCTCTAGTGCTGAGAAAAGACTCAAAGCACTTACCTTGCTCCGCACACCTGGCAAGGGGCGAGTTACTGACTGAGGAGGAGGTCCAGTGTAGGCGTCCTCAAGACTTGTCGGAACCGGCCGGCCAGGGACGGAGTGGTCTTACCAGCTCCGGAGCTAACATCTCGGGTTTTGGGTTGAACATCTGAGGAGCACCTGGGAGCCTTCCGTGTCCTCGAGGGGGTCCATGAGACGGGGAGCGTCTGCTTCCTGCGGGGTGCTCGACACTGGGGCTGAGAGCTGGGCCCAGGTTGAGGCGGAGCAGGGTGCTTCTTAGCCACAGGAGGACACCCTCAGCGAGCAGACAGGGCATGGCCCATGGCGGCAGGCTTGCGGCTGGGCAGGATGTGAGTGATGGCCTCCGTCTGCTTCTTCACCACGGAGAACTGCTGGGCGAAGTCCTTGACGGTGTCACCGAAGAGGCTGAACTCGGATACAGCGGCGTTAAGGAAGCGAGCCTTGTCGGTCTCACGCATCTCGACCAAGTTCAGCCACAGATTACGTTCCTGGACCACGAGTGTGCCCATCGCCTGCCCGAGTGACTGCGCTGTGACCTTCGTGGCTCTGAGGGCGAGGTCAGTTGCTGAGCGCAGTTCCTGCAGCACATCGGGATCAGGGCTACCCCCGTGCAGATCTTTGAGCGCCTTGGCCTGGTGGACTTGTCCGGCGGCACTGTAGGCTTTCGCGGTCAGTGAGGATGTTGTCCTACAGGCCTTGGAGGGGAGCACAGGGCGACCCCGCCAGGTGGTAGGGTTTCCGGGACACAGGTGGAGCACAACAGCCCTATCCACCTGGGGAATCGCCATGTACCTGTGAGCTGCTCCGCCATCGAGGGTAGCGAGAGCGGATGAGCGAGTGGCTTTGTGACGGGTGGAGAAGGGTGCTCTCCACGATGATGTCAGCTCATCATGCACCTCCGGGAAAAACGGGACCGGGGGGGTGGTCGAGGCTGTGAGCGGCGCTCAGACCCCAGGAACCAGTCATCCAACCGCGATGGCTGTGGGGAGGATGGAGGGTTCCAGTCCAAGCCCACGCAGGTGGCGGCCTGGGAAAGCACGTCGGCCATCTGGGCGTCAGCCTCAGCCTTGGCGTGCTGGCCTGAATGCGGCAGCCCAGGGGAGTCATCCGCGTCAGACGCCGTGCTCTCCAATGCAGTGGCGAGCTCATCCACCTCGAGCTCTAGAGGATAAGCAGGCTTGCTATGAGGTGACGGACGGGAATCAACGCGCGTGCTGGGGGGCGGGTGGTCCGAGGGGGCGTACCCAGCAGAGCTGCACCCGTTGCCATCCCCAGATCGCCTCCATCGCCAGCCACATCGTCATCAATCCCGTGGGAAGAAGGAGCAATGCGGGGCGGAGTGGCATGCTTTCTATTGAAAGCGAGCCACGACTGCAACATTGCCATAGTCATGTCCTCACAGTGAGAGCATGAACCATCCACAAACGCTGCCTCGGTGTTGTCTCCCAGACACACGAGACAACGCCTGTGGCCTTCTGACACGGAGAGCACTCTACCGCATCCAGGAACTACACAGGGGCAGAATGGCATCTTTACAAATACGCGTCCTGAAAAAGACGTTCAACGCCGCTGTGTATTGCTCTAATAGAGGAAAATACTCTTTTACAAGAAATATCACTCTTTTAATACTCTTTTAAGCTCTTGCGTTGTTGAAGCGCCCAGGGGCAAGCTGCACTGCCTTGCAGGAAAGGAGAAAGCCGCTGTAGTGCGCCGTAGATCCAACAGCAGAGAGCGTCAGAGGAACAGGAATGTGTTTGTGACTCGCAGCTCACTCCAAATACAACCATCGGCTCCAAAGAAAATTTCTGAATGAACTCAACGTATTTCCCCACTTTTATACCTGTATGTCCGGGGGCGGGGTATGCAAATACTGTCTGCCAACTTCTCATTGGCCTTTTTTATAGATCAGAGGTATATTTGGTGCTCAAGGGAGACCCCTAGTGTCACTTCTTCGACACAATGTCGAAGTGAGCGACAGACGAGGAACAACATTAAATGAGGCCAAAGATATAGGAACTGCTCTCTTGTTACTCTTAAAGCAATTAAAAACTTCTAAAAGGCAGCGACATACAAGCTCTTGCTGACTCCCCCCTAATGAGTGCTTCGGCTTCCTGCTTGTTAATGACATAAAAGCTGGTTTGAGCCACTAGATTGGAAGAACGGTCAGTAGGGGCCTTTGGAGAGTATGTTCAGTTTGGTTTGCACGTGTACTAGAGGTAAAACTTTGGATGTGGGAGTCAATGAGTCACGGATACATTTTTAAATTAAACCATCACAGAGGTGAAGAGAACAGGATGACATAATGAGATAGATTGAGAGAAATGTTGAGTTAAATGTTGAGAAAGGTAAGTTAAAAGATTTGCAAATGCAAGTCAAGTATCCTGCGCACTTCCCATGAGGAGCGCTATTTACATGACGCTTAGAATTGCTGTCCATGTCATGCATTCCAGATCGGTTGCTTATGAGCAGACAGCAAGGCAGCTCACAACATTTTTGGAACAGAGCCTCTTGATTCAGCAGACACATTGGTACTAAAAGTGATTTTTGAGCCAAAGAACAGTGGGCTGCAGTGTTGAACTGAGCTGACACCAATGTTTTGAAAGTTCAAAGCTCCAGGCAGTGAGATGCCTGGCTTTACTGACATATGTTTATATAGAAGATTAAATATATATCAAAAGCAACAATATTGTTCTAATATTAGCCTAGTGTTGACATTAATCGACCAAGGGAAGTGATATTTTACAGATTTTTATATAACACATAACAGTTTATTAACATCTGAAGAGGTATTCTTTCCTGAGTCCTTCCACGTTAAATGAGCTATATGTTAAAACGATAAACAAATGTCTGTTTTTAACATTGTTCTATGTTCTTTGTGTTTAGCAGAAGAAAGAATGTTATACACATCTGGGATGGCATGAGGGTGAGTAAATGATGAGAGAATGTTTGAGGGAACTATTCCTTTATTACAAATGACAAACAGTACAAAACTCAATATAACACACTATGTGCAAAAGAAAAGATAAGTCACCACTTCACCTTCAGAGTGGAAATAATGGCCAGTGCCCTGAGAGTACCTTTATTAGAGGTTGACAGATAGTTGATACAGATAATTAAGCTGATCGGCTAAATCGGCTGATAGTTTTAAAACATTTATTCATTGAATATAAAAAAATCCTTAGTATATAATTACTGTAATGGGCACAGGCATAGAGGCAACAAGAGTCTAAAATAAAAAAAATTCCAGATCTAATTTATTGTGCAACCAAAATAACCAGAAAAAATTTTCTCTTACAATCTTATACAATGTATTACAATAGAAACACAATAAAGTAAACATGATCATATGGACTATAAATACTGAGTGAGCAATAAGTTCCAGAGGAACACTGAGGAATAATAATAATACAAAAATGATCAGCAACTATCTGCATTGATTTTTGACAGTAACCGAGTTTCAAAAAGCAACTATCGGCACTTATTAATCAGTAAAACATATATATCGGTTGACCTTTAACCTCTATAACTTGTGTTAACTTATCTATGATAGAGGTTTATAAAAAAGGCTGTATAATTGCGCATCTTCATAGTAAATTCAGTTTAATTTGATAAGGGCTTTGGAAGGAGAAGCGCAATTATTAGTTCAAAATATAATAGAACACAATAGAATAGAACTAGATTTGTACATTTTCTAAAAAAAATATGATTGACGCTTACCCAATCAAAACTTGTTGCCACAATGCAAGGGTGGTTGCCAATGAGTTTTTCTGAAGTTGCTAGTGTGTTCTGTTTGGTTACTAGATGGTTGCGTACTGGCCCAGGTCAATAGAGGCCACATCCAGTCTCCATGACTTTTTGGTCCCTATATATGGGTCTGTTCCCTCCTTCAGTGGAAGTGTATGAGTTTTTATTAGGCAAGTCATTTTTGTAGGTTTCATTCATGCTTAGCATCCGCCCACGCTTTCTTCGCCTGTGGAATTTTAGTGATCAAAGGTAATTGTGACTGAGACTTAAGTATGAGTAATAATAATTATAATGCTTCCCTTAGTAAACACCACAAATAAAGAATGTGAGCATAGTAAGTGAAGTGTGCCTTGCGTAGGGGGTCACATTTGGTCCAGAGGCACAGCGCCAAGTGACCATACCCATACCTTAGGAACACCTGGTGCATTTACAGAGAAGAACGATCTCAGGAAATAAGACCCACAACATTGGATTTATGGCAGCGGTGAAGCCCAAACAGCATCAGGTGCCAAATCGACAATGAATGGGGACTAATATCCGATAATGCAGGTGAATTATGATAAATAGAGCTACTACTCTTGCCAATAATTCAATAACACCCATTTTACAAACACCATATTGTATCAGCCTCCCCAATTTATGTTATTGACTGCTCCCATCCTCCATGACCAAATCTTTGACCTGTATTTTTCTCTCATATATTAAATCAGTATACATTTAAAATGTCCGATAGGGTATAAGCAATCCTGCAATTCAGGCATACCTGAAAATTGGATCAGGTTGGCCTAGCTGGCCAGACCACTGCACAATGACTTGCATCTGGCCAGATAAAGTAGTAAACAACAGACGGCCAGGACTAAGCTTCAATCATTTCTCTGAAAGCATAAAAGCAAGGAGCTACTCCAAAGGCTCCTGAGAGTACTACGCTCCAGCCATTTCTCATGCTCCAGATGAGAAAATCGATAAACGGATCATGGGCATCGTCTCAAGTCATATTGATGATCTGTAAATTCCTCTCCATATCACTTCGGATGGGCTTGTTAACTTGGAAACCCATTGCTGAAGCAGATCACCTTTTCCCTGCAAGTGATTATAATACATCAACTGTTGGTGCAAGTCTGAGAATCTGGCCTAGCATGTCTGGACCTCTATAGAAGCACGCCTGTTCTGGAGCCAGTCAGCTCTGGGACGGATGCCCGTCTCCATGGCAGCGTTTTTGTGACAAAGGATGCTTGAGTTTGATGAACTGTGTTTGGCACTAAGGAGCAACTTCAGGAGAACTTAATTTGGAGCTACACTTGACTCAAACATCCGGGGTCCCACTTCACGTCTGTGCACTATAAAATATGAATACTCTTATGCACTTGATAATGAAAGTCTGTCAAGGGATGTCTCATTTTAACATGGTCCATTAAGTTCAAGTAGTCCAGACATTGGAGTACTGAGAGACAGGTTTCTGCAACAGTACAGCTTGCCAAAGACAGAGAAACCACAAAATGCGATTAGCAACCACAATTAGTGGCTTAAATCCATTAGTTCCCTTCAGCAACATTACATCAAATTTATGCAATGTGTATCTTATGAAAATTTTAGATGGTCTTGCACTTATGCAATTATGGCTTGTGCCAGTTGGCAGGTTCTCAAGTAAATGTGCCAAGCTAGATATAGCAAGAGGACCACAGGAGACTTTGCAAGTGGAGAAAACCATGGTAACAAAGAGATACAAGTTGTGGAGCCGAATGTGCCCACAGACAAGATGAAAAAGAGAGAAAGAGAGAATAGGAAAGCAGGTACAGTCCTTCAGGCTTCATTAAAAGTCCTGCATGGCCGAACTGGAGTTAGACGGAAAATAGAGCAAATAAAGAAAGTGAAAATTCAGCAGTAAAGGCTAGGGATGGGCACAAGTACAGACTACTTGTAAGTAACAGTAAGGAACGGTTATGTTCATGGGTGACGTGAATTTTTACTGAATTCTAAATTCAGTAATGAATACACACAAATGCATCAAAAAGTAGCTTCATTTGAAATGTTTGCGGTTTGTTACGATATGATTTTTGAGACCTTGTAGTCCGATTCATCAGACATCGATTGCAGTGCACACAGTGATTTTCAGTTATTAAATGCATACTACTTGCGTCGATTTGAGAATAGTGAAGCCAGCAACAACGAAAATAGTGGTGTTTCCTTAAGATACTTACAAAAATCTGTAGAAAGCGCAGAGTCAACATGTTATTCAGACTAATCTCACTGTGAATTCGTCAATAGTAGGTCGAAGGATTTGCTGCTGAAATCGGTCTGTGCTTTCCAAGACTTTAATCATCTAATCGCTACACCCCAGTTGCTAAACATTAGAGGTTCAGTTTCCGAGTAATTGTCCACAGGGTGGCGCTAAAAGTGAGTTATAAATGTTGTAATACAGTCAACAGTAATGCAAATGACAAAAAAGACCAAATAAATAAAAAACCTTACTTAGTAAAGGTATTTGTGCCTCAGCTGATTGTAACAGCTGTGTTTGGTCAGAGATATGCTTGAATAAAATGCCCTGTAATTTTGCTTTATGCATTCAAGTGTATTTTGACAGGCTAAATTAAGGCTGACAGAGATTAATCAAGCAACTCTGCGTTTGCCATCTGGAACAGTCTAGGATATATGTGCTGCAAAAACACTGAATAAAATGACATTCGTTAAATTTGGAGTACAATCTAAGGTTAGTGTTTTCGTTTGGCATTAAAACTGAAGTGTGTATTTTCTGTTCTGCTGGCAGTACTAAGCGAACAATATTAGAAATAATGATAATTTTAAAACAGGTTTTCAGAACACTCCCCCTGTTTTCTGTTGGTCACAGTAACCATCACAAACTCATGTGATTGGTTGCTAAAACAAACAGAGTGATGTTCTGATAGTGCCACAAAGCCACAATGTTTACAGGGAAAACAACCAACAGATGGCTTAAGTATTTAATAAAAATCCCCAAATAACACAATTCTGTATTCAATTATAAAGCTTAATCTAATTGCAGCAAATTCCCGCAGGAAGATTCATAGGATGAGAAATAACAAAAATTTGGCCTGAACAATTATGCAATTTATTTTAATTAGGAAGTTACCGTTTCATAATCATTTCAAGGGACGTGGGGAGAATTCAATATTAAACAAGATTCCCTTTAATGATGAAAAATGAACCGAACACTGTCCAAAAACACTATAGAACATAAATAAATGAGAGCAGGACCGGTTTCTGTGTTTACAGTCATCTCAAGAGCATCCTAAAAAGAAATGTAAGATACATGACTAGCTAAGTAAGGCAATGTATTGCATCTGACCCCAATCTGCCACTACTATTTGGGAAGTGTAACTAAAATGTCTCCCTCCATGGACTTTCTCAAACAGCCATTGTGACATTATGTTGCCATTATGCAAAAGATCTCAAGTAGCTTTATAATATCATATAGGTGAATCTCACAAAAACACGTCCAGGTTAGATTTCATTAAAAAATATATATATAGATTTTTCATCAAGATTTTGCATTGATTATTTTCCTCAATTCTGTTTATTACTGAAGCCTCACATGTCCTCCGCGAACAGCTTCATTGAATTCTACCCGCTCAACACCAGTTTCATGTACAACAGTTAAGAGAAGACTCAGGCCCTACCTGGGATTATGCACCCGGCCTTATGGGAAAAAGCCACTTTTTAAACAGAAAAAGAAAAGTTTTGAGTGGGCAAAGAAACACAGACATTAGAAACAGATAATTGGAAAAGAGTGTTATAGATCTTAAACCCATTGAGCTTTTCAGGGATGAGCTGAGGTGAAAGGTCACCTGAGTATCTGGACAGACTGACAGCTGGAATGACAAGGATCTGCAAAACTGTCATTGCTGCATATGGAGGATTTTTGATGAAAAATCTTTGAAGTAATTTAAGAAGTCTGGAAAAAAATAAAATAAAATTGTAATAGTAATTTTTCACGTTATTAATGTCCTGACTATAATACATTGTGATCAGTTGAATTCCACTTTGGTGAGTAAAAGAACCAATTTCTTTCCATAAGAGCAAAAAACTTTTGGCCGCTAGTATATATATATATATATATATATATATATATATCACATCACAGCAATGAGAATTGTTTGTTTGTAAGGGTTTTTTAAATTATTATATCATTTGTATTATGGTCCCAGAGATAGGCTTAATTTTCTTTAAGCAAATTCAATTTTACACTTTTTTTCTATGATTTTTGGGTGTAATATTACCTGGACATGTTTTTAATATGAATCCGGATGTTTGGCATTTTTCTTTATTTTTTTGTAAAACTGATTTTGTTCTTTTTGTTTTTTGTAATATCCATTATTCTTATTGTTTATTCTGTGACTTTTTTACTGTATTAATAGTAAATACTATAGATTTTAATAGATGAATATAAAATATTTATGAAATCATAAAATCAGCATAAATTCAATGTAGTACAACAAATACAATTGTGATGTTTAAAACTTTACTATGTATAATTTAATCCTCTTTCTTTTGATTTTGGGGTGTAATATTACCTGGACATGAACTTTACACATTTTGTGAGATTCGCCCATATACATAAAAGGTATGCTTAGACAATAGACAATGCCTATGTGTGTTTTTCACATTGACAAGGTGTAACTTTATCTGTAAATGTGTGTCTCTCCTGGTGTGTACGATTCTAACCATAAGCATTGTTCCTGTCCTGACCCAGCTAGACAACATGAGCAAATGAAAGTGAGTCCACTGAAATTCTCTCTCAAGCGGCCTATCCTTGATTTCTCATCTTCCTTTTCATCCAGCTCAGTGCACTCTTGCCCAGAATGACCATAAACTACATAGTGACCATGCCAGAGAAGCAAGGCAGGGGTCCATGTCCTCTTCTGCCTGATCTGAGAATTAAATTAATCCTGAAAATCAGTCGTGTCAACTCTCCACCGTCATACTCATGCTTTTTAAGGGTGTTATGGCATCACAGCAGATGGAGAGAACGTCCCCTGATGTTCGCAATGACTTTGAATTTGTATCAAGAATAATGTGATAAAGCATCTCGGTTCAGACAGTTTAGTCCCAAAATGAAATTCTGTCATCATTTATTCATGCTCTTGTTGTCTTTATTAGAATACATACAATTCAGAAACCCCTCAGATAATTTTTGTCAGATGTTTCTTCATCGGTTCATTGTTTGTACATAATTAAACATCAGTCAACACACTCTTACAGTATAAGGAAATGTCAATCTATAGATATTTATCTCAACCAAAACTGTTTTGAACTCATTTAAATACTGTTAAAATATTAGTTCACACAAAAAATTTGAACATTTGTTCCAAGCCTTGATTATTTTTTGTCCTCTGTAAAACACCAAAGACATATGTAGCAATTTGTTCTTTGCTATACAATGAAAGTGGACAGTGATCTTTAGTAACAAGCTCCAAATGACAAAAGCCACCATAAAAATTACCATAAAAATAGTCAACATACGACAAAAAGAGAGAGAAGACGACAAAAAGAGAGAACAGTTCTCTCCTTTCTATTTCCTTTGCAAGATTGTTGGAGCAAAATCCAATTTAATTTAGGTTTCCTTATCGAATTAAGACCAAATATTGAAGTCTGAAACTTGAAGCACATTTCATGGAAAGTTGTTGTTCTTCATTGCATTAAGAGAGTCATGGAAATGATTTATTTTCAAAAAAGTTGTTGTGAAGGCCTCATGGACGTGTGCCAAGTAATAAACAAGAAATTGTTTATCCTAGCAAAACTAAAGCACAACATGTGGCTTACGCCATTTTTTAAAAACTTTTATTAGATATTTTGTGCTGCTGCCAACCGTGTTTATTGCCATGTTATTCAGGGACCCAATGAAAAGAAAATAAGCTGCTGATCTAGCTACTGGCTCTGACAAGAGCAATGAGCCTATTTTGCCTATTATTTACCTATTTTTCCAGGAACGTCCCCATTACTGCAACATTACTGAGGAGAGTCGTTGTGGAAAATGTGTGTGGGAGAGCACAAGCAAGCCTGGTGCCAAGATTTTGCTTTCCAATCCCTTCGTAATTACAGCAAACAGCAATGAATGCTACACCTGTCATAACCACATTCCAGTTAGGATGGGCAACAAAAATAAATGTGAAAATATAAATCACATGCATTTTGTTAGTGTTAAATATATAAGATCACATGATGGAAATCTGCGTGTTGCTTCCAAATGTTCATGTGCTCTGAAATCAACCCCATTCTGCCGAATTACTAACATCAGACATTCCAGCATTCCAACATGCCATCCCCCATCAGACATTTTTGTATCAATTTAAATGTTTATCTTTTCCTGTGGCACTATAGCACGAGTAACCTCAGATACATAGGTTCTATTCCTGTGGAAATCAGTAAGTAATTATGTTCACATAAATATTGGTGAGCTCAATTCAGAGGTTGAATTTTCACTCTAAACTTCCATTTTTTTCTCCACTGACAGTTAGGTTTTGGGTTAAATAATGCATTTCTTTTGATTATTACATCAATTACAACTAAAAATACAACTTGATTTTGCCACCACTCTGTAGACAGCTCACACATGCCAAAATGTTCAACAATATTTTTAGCTTTCTCAACTGGGAGCTGGGTTTCGAAATTCTGTAAGCACTGATTTTGAATGATTTTTTTAGCACTTTTTATTGTCCATTATGTTTCCTAAAGACTGGGTAATTAGACTAATTTCTTAATCTTTACTTGTCTCGTGACTTGCAAATATCAGAGCGATAAGACAGAAATGTTTAATAATGTTTACACTTAAAAGTAGCAAAAAATTCAGTTAAAGTTGGTACGTAAGTTCAATTAATTTCGTAAATCAGTTCAAACAGCCATGTTGAATCCAATGAATCAATTTAAATTTAATGAATCGTTTGTGTCATTACTCTTTTTTTATATATAAAAGTTAGAGTTATCAAAACTAACGTGTTAATGCATATGATTAAAAAAAAAGTTTAACCTGTTGTTTTTCTTAATTGCGATTGATGCATTTAACGTTAATAAAGCACAAACCAGCAAAAACACTGGTGGATCTAGTGCAGAACCTTTGCGATGTGTCAATGAGTTTGTCTGGAGTCATTACACTGACGCACACAACACAACACAATACAGTTATGGGAAAGGACCTCTTAAAGCTATTTGTATGTACAAAACCAGCACAGATGGGACAGATGAGCTGCAATTTAATTACCACAAAAGCAGGTTTTTCAAGACATTTTTGTATGCAAGCGGTTTTCATGTGGAGTTCAAAGCGGTGCTTGATGCTGATATTGATGTCCTCATGTGAATCATGAATGTGGCTTCACGATTGCTGTAGGGAAGTGGAAAGCCACAGCCTGTCAGGTGATTAATACATTGCAATGAATATTCAACCCTTAGGGGGACTAGTCGCTTCAATTAGTCAAACTCCCACATAGACTTTGGGAAATGTTTAATCTTACTTGTATTGGGGCTATTTTAGGGCATTTCAATCTTTATACTGTAGAAGGCTTCATTTGGATCATGTTAATAAAGCATTATGTTGTTACATACTGTTTCACTTTTTTCCTAAAAAGTTAATACAATATATAAGAAAATAAATATATATAGTAAAATTTCAGCACTTTCCAAATCTAAGATTAATCATTAACTATGAAAATGAAGTGATTCTAATAATTATTCTAACTAATAATTAACTATGAAAATGAAGTGATTAATCACAATTAAAAAATGTAATCGACTGGCAACACAAATGAAAATGTTTTAGAAAAAATAACTATTAGATCAGTTTATGTTTATTAAGACTTGGTCACATTTACCTTTGCACAGTAAAATTCCGCATGTGAAGGTGGTATGTGCGGATGTTAAGCAAAAGTGAAAGCCACAAAAACTATTTTCCAAGCAGCCTCGTTTATCACGCTGCACTTCACACTCTGGAAGAGTGAAGTTATAAATAAAGTCAGAGCTAAAATCACTTCCTCATCCATTGTGAATATTCAGTGTAGCCATGTATGAAACACTTCCCACTCAGAGGTCACTGATTGTATTTCGCCTGCGGAATTTCAGCATGCAATAGTAAATGTGAGCTGATGTAAAAATAATTACATATTGTTTCATTTAGTGAAAAATAGATTACAAAACATACATGCCTTAAACATGAAACATTTAGAATCTAATTGGATTTCTCAATTGAAGAGAAAATACACAAATATTCATATCAAATATAATCTCAAGGCTAATGAATATCAATATGATTGTTTTAGCTATATTGCACAGCCATATTTCCAGTACAGGTCTTCAATGTTGCTGACCTTTGACAGCATGGCTGGACAGGGGTGCAGAATAGATCAATAAAATCTGAATTTCTAGACCTCCAACTGGGTCAAATAAAGGTGTTCCTACTCATTGCCAGGGCTGCCAAAAGCCTCTGCTTAATTACAGACTGTTGACTGTAATTAGCAAGAGTGCAACTCAACAGGTCGCTTGCGGCCCCGAGAGCAGGCGACCTCTCACGCTAAGTCACAGACACTCGGATCATAAGACAACAAGCTTGTGCCTAGAGCAGATTCACATCAAAAAGTAAAGAAGTTGCACTTTAAACGTCTGCAAAAGGTCAGCGACTTCTCCTCAAAGAAGCTTTTGTTCTGTCGTTACAAAAATAAAAACACTTAAAGATAACGTAGCGTCTGTTAACCTGACAACGCTTTTCATCTCTGCACAGATTAACTCCTTTTCAACAGTAAACTCAGCACAATTCGCAAACACTTTTTTCATAATGGGTATTCACTGCTCCCAGCAGACTAAGAGGCAGAAGTAATGGAGGTAAATGGCAAGAGACAAGAGAAATGGCAACAGATGCTTCAGCGGGGATGTGGGGTTGAGCACAGCAAACAGATAAAACAGTAGGGATGCTGCAAATGAGTGCTTGAATATTAAGATGTTACTGCAATGATCAATCATGAAAACACAATAATTGCAGTTCTTCTTCTTTTAAATTATTTTTTTTTTTTAATTTTAATAAAAAAAAGTAATAGTTCACCCAAAAAACATAATTCTTGTTCCAGACCTGTTTGGCTGACTTTCTTAAGTAGAATACAAGGAGATGTTTTAATGACTATTACAGTAAATGTTTTCAATACAGAGGCAGTGGATAGTGCCACACTTAAAAAGCTTTAAAAAGAACCCAAGAGTATCATAAAAGTAGATAATGAGATCCATGCAATATATTTTAAGGCTTTAAGGGATAGGATAGGTTTTGGTGAGTAACAACACGAAATGTAAGTATTGTTTTTGGTAAAAACCTTGATGCCTGTTTAGCGTTCATTAGCACTATGAGATAAGCTCGTTCACAGCCGCTCGCGTGTCAATGTTAAATTCTGGGAACATGATACACAAATTGTGTGGACAGTGGATTTTTCTGATACCAATAACTATGGTGGTGGGAAAGGCAGCTAAACGATTAATCGTCCAATCATTTTTTTTTTTATTGATTTATACAGTAGTATTTTTTTTATTCCTAGTGCTTTGTTAATTTGTTACCAAAACACACAAGTAACTCTTTTTATATAGCCTATATTTTCATCAGATGAGGTTAAATGAGGTTAATGACGATTCACAAGATATGAAGTTGGAGACACAGTGTTTGTGCTGACGTGTCACGTTTTCATGTAGACGCATTTTCCTTTGCGTGCCTTCCCATCGGTTTACAACACTTCATTATCTAATCAAAATAACAAAATATGCATTGAAGGGAGGATGAAAATATGTATGATTATTGTCAGTTATGACTGATTTAGATACAGAAAATTCCGATAACCGATAGTTCCAAAAAGCAACTATCGATACGATTAATCGGTAAAATTAATATATCGTGTACCTCTAATTTTGGGTCCTTTTTGAAGCTTTAACATGAGTTAATTTGCACACTAATGTAGACTAAACCTTACCACATAGCCAGCATTTCAGAGAAAAGTACAGTATTTTTGAGGAGCAGAAGCAGACATTGGCCAAATTATAACCAGGGTTCCTAGTCTGTCAGTGTTAGCCAGAGCATAATGGCTTCGTAATGAGCCTAACAGAGCGAGACAGTTAACCCAATTGCGCTGTCTCTGGCAAAACAAAAAAGGGACAATTTAAAGACAGCCAATCTAAAATGTTGGGAATTCGCCTCAGTCAAACATTACAAAGAACTTTCGCTAAAGCAGAACATTCCGGATGTTTAACCTAGACAAAGCTACAGTCCTTCATTCAGTTACAATATATATTTAATACCATTCAAACTAATATTCACATTCCCTTATTGACTGGTCAAGCTGGTTTTGTGTTTCTCCCAGAAATGTCTTCAAATATGTATGTAGTCAATACTTTCTTGTCGAATACAGTTTCTATGGCGACTTGCAATATGTCAGTGTCTGACTTGCAGTGTTTCGCACTGCAAAAGGAAACTGTAGCATGTGATCATGAAAACAGCTACTAATTATATATGTAACCGCTCATGGTTCCTTGTTACCTTCTGAAATCTGTGTGTCTATTGCAAGTGTGTCTATTATAAAATGAACAGATCTTATTTAAAGCCATAATTTACTCAAAAATGAAAATTCAGATTATTTACACCGAACCGGATGACTTTCTTACCTTCCGTGGAACACAAAAGGAGATGTTTGACAGATTATTGGTCTCAGTCATCATCCAGTTTCATTGCATCTTTATTCACATAATTAAAGTGAATGGTGACTGAGGCTCCAATGGTTTAATAAAAAAAACTATTTTCAAGTAAAATGAGCAGGACAATTCAGGAAAAAAATTATAATTAAATGATGGATTGAGAGATACAAAGAAAAAAATATATGAATAGAAGGGCAATTACTCAAGGGCATCACAATCACACTTGATTTCTCAGTCGCTTGAGGTCCCCGTGCTTGTGTGGAAGAAGGTTCCTCATAAACAAACCCCCCTCAGAGGCACTTCATTACACAGAAGCTTGGCAGTGAAGACTCATTAAACGCATCAAGGGGAGAAAAAGACATTCTGTCAATCTTATTCAACCCCCTGACTGAAGAACATACACACCAGAAATGTATTTTACCTCTATGATTGCTAAATCTTCATTGCCAGAACTTAATATTATACTGTAGGATTCAAACGTCTTAGTGTATTTTGAAATCTGGGTTTCAAAATCTAATTTAAAGGGATAGTTCAAAGAAAAATGTATTCATTAATGAATGAAAAATGAATTAAGAATTAGAAATGTTTAGTCTCAGTCACCATTTATATTCATCGAAAAAAGATGCAATGAAAGTAAAGCAAAATGGGGGCACTCTAAATATGGATGAAAATATGATCTATAATAGAGGGATTTTATGTGATTTATACATGAACTGGGTTATTGGGGACTGTGTTCTTGGTTTATGAGGTACCATTCAAACAAAAATATTAGTTTAACTGAAGTGATTGTGTTTTACTGCAGCAATGCAACACTTTTATTCTGCAAGTGATATACGTACCTTAATCTATCCTCTTTATAGCTCAATAAAATGAGGCTCTATATGAGCTGGCTCAGATATTCGTCTCTTTCAAATGGATAAGCAAGAAGGAGGGAAGATAAAAACGAACAATATAATTCTGCTGAGAAAAACAAGCACTGCCGTGCTGTCCTTTTAATGTCCTAAAAATACAAAAGACGGATCTCTTTATCTCTGTTCTAAGGAATATTTGAAATTATATTTAATCTTTTTGTATTATGTACTTTAATTTTACCTTAAATAAAAAGATTTAAAGTCGCTGGTCTTATTGTGAAAGATTTATCAGTGCAAATTATTCCAATAATAATACAAAATCCATCTTTTATTAATGTTCCATTTATAAATCCATCTATTCATTAATCTTTAATCTCAAAATTTTGTAATTTGCTCCACCAAAAAAATCAAAAGTCACAAAGCCAACTTTCTACAGAGCTCTTTAGAGGACGGGGAGAGAATTTATTTTCTGAAATAGTTTTGCCTTTCCTCACAGGCATTTTGCTTTTCCTCACAATAATTTGCATTCCCTCGCAAGAGTTTGCGTTCTGTCACAAAAGTTTTGCGTTCCCTCACAAGAGATTTGCGCTCCCTTGCAATGTTTTGTGTTCCCTCACAGGAGTTTTGCGCTCCCTCGCAATAAGTTTTGTGTTCCCTCATGAGAGTTTTGTGCTCCCTCACAATAAGTTTTGTGTTCCCTCACAGGAGTTTTGCTCTCCACTGTAATAAGTTTTGTGTTCCCTCACAGGAGTTTTGCTCTCCACTGTAATAAGTTTTGTGTTCCCTCACAGGAGTTTTGGTCTCCATTGTAATAAGTTTTGTGTTCCCTCATGAGAGATTTGCGCTCCCTCGCAATAAGTTTTGTGTTCCCTCACGAGAGTTTTGCTCTCCACTGTAATAAGTTTTGTGTTCCCTCACGAGAGTTTTGCTCTCCACTGTAATAAGTTTTGTGTTCCCTCACGAGAGTTTTGCTCTCCATTGCAATAAGTTTTGTGTTCCCTCACGAGAGTTTTGCTCTCCACTGTAATAAGTTTTGTGTTCCCTCACAAGAGATTTGCTCTCCACTGTAATAAGTTTTGTGTTCCCTCACGAGAGTTTTGTGCTCCCTCGCAATAAGTTTTGTGTTCCCTCACAGGAGTTTTGCTCTCCATTGTAATAAGTTTTGTGTTCCCTCACGAGTGTTTTGTGCTCCCTCGCAATAAGTTTTGTGTTCCCTCACGAGAGTTTTGTGCTCCCTCGCAATAAGTTTTTTGTTCCCTCACGAGAGTTTTGCTCTCCACTGTAATAAGTTTTGTGTTCCCTCACGAGAGTTTTGTGCTCCCTCGCAATAAGTTTTTTGTTCCCTCACGAGAGTTTTGCTCTCCACTGTAATAAGTTTTGTGTTCCCTCACGAGAGTTTTGTGCTCCCTCGCAATAAGTTTTGTGTTCCCTCATGAGAGTTTTGTGCTCCCTCGCAATAAGTTTTGTGTTCCCTCATGAGAGTTTTGTGCTCCCTCGCAATAAGTTTTGTGTTCCCTCACGAGAGTTTTGCTCTCCATTGTAATAAGTTTTGTGTTCCCTCACAAGAGTTTTGCTCTCCATTGTAATAAGTTTTGTGTTCCCTCACGAGAGTTTTGCTCTCCATTGTAATAAATTTTGTGTTCCCTCACAAGATTTTTGTGCACCCTCCCAATAAGTTTTGTGTTCCCTCACGAGAGTTTTGCGCTCCCTCACAATAAGTTTTGTGTTCCCTCATGAGAGTTTTGTGCTCCCTCACAATAAGTTTTGTGTTCCCTCACAAGAGTTTTGCGCTCCCTCGCAATAAGTTTTGTGTTCCCTCACGAGTGTTTTGCGCTCCCTCACAATAAGTTTTGTGTTCCCTCACGAGAGTTTTGCGCTCCCTCACAATAAGTTTTGTGTTCCCTCACAAGAGTTTTGTGCTCCCTCACAATAAGTTTTGTGTTCCCTCACAAGAGTTTTGCGCTCCCTCACAATAAGTTTTGTGTTCCCTCATGAGAGTTTTGTGCTCCCTCACAATAAGTTTTGTGTTCCCTCACAAGAGTTTTGTGCTCCCTCGCAATAAGTTTTGTGTTCCCTCACGAGTGTTTTGCTCTCCATTGTAATAAGTTTTGTGTTCCCTCACAAGAGTTTTGTGTTCCCTCACAAGAGTTTTGTGTTCCCTCATGAGAGTGTTGCTCTCCATTGTAATAAGTTTTGCGTTCCCTCACAAGAGTTTTTTTCCCCTCACAAGAGTTTTACATTTCCTCACAATAGCTTTGATTGGGGCATGCGTTTTTGATGGAATTCAGTTTTACATAAGTTTTATGCCTTTAAATGGACTTTGTGTTGATATGGTCGAAATGGGTTCAAGTCCAGCTTGTGTCATTTCCCGATCTCATACACCCATCGCATTCTCAGGATGTTCCTCTCATTGTTTCAGCACTGATTTTTTACTTCAGTCTACTTTGATCTTTGAGCTCCTGAATGGACACATTTGATGGATCTGGATTGATAGTGCATCAAAGGAATTCTGGCATCAGTGTTTAGGAGGCAGTTGGTGCATGACAGTATTTTGATTGACCAACTGAGGAAAATGATGGTGGACCTTCTCCTTGGACCTGTAAATCTTCTTCTCCAATTAATCATTTGACCTCAATACAAAGGACACAGCAGGGTGAACATGGTGACCTCATCATAAATGATGCTCAGTTATACAATGTATAATAATGTATATTCAAATGTTAATGTGTAGTGAAGTAAAAATAAAGGGAAAATATGTCATGTTTTATATGTAAATAATTGCCCATTTATGTAGAGAATGTTGATTTTAACAGATGTCATGTCTCTTACAACAATTTCATTATATAAAATGTAAGATTAAAATGCACTTTTACGAGCAGGAAAATGGACAAAGGATCATTAATAACCTTCAGAAGGAGGGACAGAGAGATGATCATATGGTTTCGGACAGACACTTCTGATTGGCTCAAGACACCTTTGGGGTGTGGCCAGCCTCAGCAGTAAAATGCCTCCCCACCTCGGACAAACTTTATCTTCCTCTTTAGTTCACTTCATCCTCCATGCTCTTGCCCTCGTGGCTCTTAGCCCTCACTCGGCGCCCCTCTGTCCTCGCACAATGTAGAGTCCAAAAAAGCTCTGAACTCAAAGTTCCGAGGAAGCTCTTCTCACTCTCTGCTCTACGACTCACACACAGCCTCGCTTCAAAGCCACGTCTTCATTCCAGCAACAAACTTTAATCCATACATTGTGCATTTATTCTACCAAAATTCCTATAGTGTTGAATGATTAATTTCAAAACCATTGGTATTTATTCAGCTGATTCAAATTATTCAACCTAGTAAGGCTGGTGTTTCCCTGGTTCTAAAAGGGGTTTGGGCAAATTCTTAGCTGGTTTATGATGTTTCTTTAGCATGGGTATCACAATCCCACATATCACTGTCACCACCACCTAAAAATATTTTTGTAAAAAATACACATCACTCTTTCTTTTCACACACACAAGCGCACACACACACACACACACACAAACACACAAACACTCTTGACATCTCGACTCCACAATCAAACCATAATGGTGGCCATCATTAGAAGTAATGCATTGCCTGGTAAGAAACCACAAATCATGCAGGCTGTCTTTCACATTATAGAGTCTTGGCCTATAAATAAACACCTGCAGCTGGTGAAGGAACAGAGCTGGATGTAAAGAACAACAGTGGGCGGCAACGTAATCAGGTACAATTTGTTGTAATTTTTTTTAGTGAGCAACACCTGTTACTGTTGAACTCCTATCCAGCCAAAGATATGTTTTTACCTTTCATCTATACCAGCATTCAAAAGTTTGGAATAATGTACACATTTTGCTGTTTCAGAAGGAAATTTGTACTTGAATTCACCAAAGTGGCATTCAACTGATCACAAATTATAGTCAGGATATTACTGATATAAAAGCAGCACCATCACTATTTGAAAAAAAATATTTTTGATCAAATCTAGACGGGCCCCATTTCCAGCCGCCATCACTCCAACACCTTATCCTTGAGTAATCATGCTTAATTGCTAATTTGGTACTAGAAAATCACTTGTCATTATATCAAACACAGTTGAAAAATATTTGGTTTGTTAAATGAAGCTTGACTTTGTCCTTGTGTTTGTTTTTGAGTTGCCAAAGTGTGCAATAAGGTCAATATTAGGTCAAAATGGCTAAAAAGGAACCGCTTTTTCTAGAAACTCAGTCAATCATTGTTTTGAGGAATGAAGGCTATACAATGCTTGAAATTGCCAAAAAAAAAACTGAACATTTCATACAAATGTGTACACTACAGTCTTCAAAGATAAAGGACAACTGTCTCTAACAAGGACAGAAAGAGATGTGGAAGGCCAGATGTGCAACTAAACAAGAGGTGAAGTACTGACAGCTTCATTGAATTCTACCTGCTCAACACCAGTTTCATGTACAACAGTAAAGCGAAGACTCAGGGCCTTATGGGAAGAATTGCAAAGAAAAAGCGCGCACTTTTAAAACATAAAAAGAAAAGGTTCGAGTGGGCAAAGAAACACAGACATTGGACAACAGATAATTGGAAAAGAGTGTTATGGATCTTAAACCCATTGAGCTTTTGTGGGATCAGCTGAGGTGAAATGCCACCCGAGTATCTGGACAAACTGACAGCTAGAATGCCAAGTATCTGCAAAACTGTCATTGCTGCATATAGAGGATTTTTGATGAAAAATCTTTGAAGTAGTTTAAGAAGTTCTGAATTTTTTTAAAAATTGTAATAGAAGTTTTTCACGTTATTAATGTCCTGACTATAATACAATGTGATCAGTTTAATGCCACTTTGGTGAATAAAAATACAAATTTCTTTCCATAAGAGCAAAATATGAACATTATTCTAAACATTTTGCCACCACTGTATGTGATGTAATTGATGCTTACAAGCACATAACATGAGATATGAAATTATCTGATCATTCTCTGCTTTTCACATCAAAACATAAACAGGCTTTTGTGCAGTACTTTTGCAAATTGAATAAGACTTTAAGAAAACTAGTAAAAGGTGTTCAGTTTGTCATCATAAAACCCAAAGGGGAATTAGCACTTTCGAGCCTTTGGTTTCCTCTGGAATTTCAAATGGATTTTTTACAATAATGGTTGTTGATTTACGAGTAAAAGAATTCTGTGGTTAAAGCATTTTCACAAACTACACAGTCGTATCCAAAATGTGAATTTTGAAGCTGCTGATGTTTTTAAAATCATTAGCTGCTCACAAGGTGCTAAATAAGGACTACAACTACCACAAGGATTTTACCAGATCTGACGAACCAGACAACCATTGTGGTCATTTTATAACAACTTGTTAGCAACACATTTTAAAACACAAAGCAGCTCCAAAATTCATGTTTGAGGTTTGACTGATTTTTTCCAATTTTGGTTTTCGAACAAAACATGAAAGTATATTCAATTAACTTTAACTATTGATGCAATTTTACTCATAAATCAAAAAATGCTATTACAAAAATATACAAGAATGTATGGAAGTGCATAATTTGAAATTTGGGATCCTTGCATGTGCACACGGTTCTGCAGCTAGGTTGTTTGAGCAAATCATGTGAGTCATACCATGAGACTAAACACTCTGGGGCCGCAGGAAAATTACATTATGACAACACTGATTGCGATGGCAGCACAAGAACAAGCAGTTCACTAGTAACTATCCTGAGCTGTTACATGAAAGGCAGCAGAGATATATGAGCTTTTTACGGTTTTTAAAAAAAAACTGTATTTATCAGTATCAGGGGGTCAGTAATTGGCTGTTAGCAGGTCCCCATTTGCCCCTGCTGGTAGATGTAGGAACTACACCCTGTGATGGCAAAAAGTATGTTTCTCCATTGTCAGCGTTTCAAAAGTAGCTGTGTGTGAAAAAAAATATTATTAAAATTGTATAGTATTCCAGTGACAGATTTGTCACTTCTCACCGGAGCTTATGCCACACCTACGTCATACGCTGGAACTCGACTCTCTTGTGAACGCGTGGACTGCTGTTACCGGAAGCCAGTGATTATAGTTTATAAAGTTATAAATATTTATATTTTTCTTACAAAAACGCATTGCTTCACTTCAGAAGGCCTTACTTAACCCAATGAAACCGTATGGATTACTTTTTGATGGATGGATGCACTTTTTTGGGCTTCAAAATCTAAGGTACCATTCACTTCCATTATAAAGCTTGGAAGAGCCAGGATATTTTTTAATATAACTCAGATTGTGTTTGGCAGAAAGAAGAAAGTCATATACACCTAGGATGGCTTGAGTAAATTATGGGATACTTTTGGGGTGAACTATCCCTTTAATCTCAATTGACAGTATTTGTGGAAGAATGTTGATGTAAAGTTAGTTCAAGGGTAAGAAGGAGGCGAGAACCGGATTGACAATATAAATAATATTTTAATGAAAACTTAAACAAAAGGACTTACACACACACATGACGGACATGTCGGTAAATGATCTCTCTCTCGTCTGCTATCGGCCCTTATCCCTCTCGGAGGCTTGATTACGGGACCGGGTGTGAATCATCACGACCCAGCCCCGTCCTGCCACATTCTTCCCTCGTTCTTTCAGGCTGGGGACCCCCGGCCTGACATACATCCACCACCCCCCCTCTTTCCCTAGGATGACCGTCTGCCGGCAGGTCATCCCTGTCCACCTGTGCAAAGGAGGGGACAAGGGGAGGGAAACAGAAATAATTCAAATGTGACAATTTAAAAGAGAGTGGAAAGGCCAACGCAGAGCGGCAGTGAGAGAGAGAGAGAGGAGAGTTCTACTCGTCGGTTCTCCGATACGCTGCAGCTTGTTCCTCGGCCACTCCTCCACCCACTCTAACGGACGACAGCCACGCCTCTCCGGGCGGATCGGAGGCAGTCCTCCAGCCCCTGGCAGACGGAACGCTCCGCCGTGTCTTGGGGAGCCGAAGGGGTCTCCCCCGCCCCTGGCAGCGGTTCTCCCGCTCCAGGCGTTCGGTCTTCGAGCCCCTCCCCGCTCGCAGTCGGCGGTCTAGGACCCCGCCGCATTTCAGCGGCTGGAAGGGGACTCCTCCGCCCCTGGCAGCAGCCCTGACCCCTCCAGGCGTTCGGCTAGGAGCCCCTTCTCCCCTCGTGGTCAGCGGCCGTTCCTCCGCTTCCAGGCGGCTGGGCTCCTCGTCCCCTGGCAGATGGCCGCGGCTGCTCCGTTGGGGTGGATGGTAGTGGCGAGAACTCTACTACGGCGTATCCCTTCTCCTTCCCAGGTTTCGGCACCAGTGTAAAGTTAGTTCAAGGGAAAGGAGGAAACGAGAACCGGCTTGACAATATAAATCATATTTTAATGAAAACTTAAAAGGACACAAACACACACATGATGGACATGTCCGTAAATGATCTCTCTCTCGTCGCACCACCGTCTGCCATCGGCCCTTATCCCTCTCGGAGGCTTGATTAGCCTGATACGGGACCGGGTGTGTATCATCACGACCCGGCCCCGCCCTCCACCCTGCCATGGTTGATTTGCTTTTTTCTTTGAAAAAAAGCAAAAATCTAAGTTACAGTTTATGGAACTATCATTTATCGGAAAACAATCAGTCGATAGGTGCCAATAGTTTTTGATCAATTAGTAATTTCAAAATAAGAGTCCCCAGTGTGTTTTGGGCTTGTTTATACTTAAAAGTATATAATCGGTTATCAGCCTTTCCCACCACCTTAGTTATCGGTATCTGCAAAATCCACTATCGGTCGACATCTCATTTTTATAGTTGTTTTAGGGTTTGTTGACAATATATCATCATGGCAATGAAGTTGTAAAATTGGCTATAACTTTACACAGAAAAGGTTAGTAAGCAATTTTATCACACTAAAATCATGTTAGCACACATATTGTTTATGTCTTATGGCAATACTTTTGTGAGTATTTTAACATTTACAGATTTGCCCCATTCACTTCCATTTTAAGTGACTCAATGGAACCCAGATTTTTCCTTTTTTAAAGAAAAGGAGAGACGAGTTGAAATACATTTTTGTGCTAATCAACATTATACCACAAATTCTGTTAATTAAGCTTAACTTGTATTGAATGAGGAATATTTGTTTAATTCAATAAAAGGATGCAGTGGCCATTGACATGTACAGATCCCAGGATAAACACTACAAATCCACAAATTAATCTTCTCTACAAAACTCGACAAAAATAAAATAAAATTGCACTGTGCTTTCCATGCAAAAAAAAAAAAACAACACAAAAACAACAACATTACCAGATATTACGAGGGTTTAAGTTGCAAGGGAAACATAATTTTCCTTGAAATCCAGATTTTCAAACTCCAAATCCTTAAATCCTATTATTCCATCCACCCTTAACGTGTATAATTTGCCTCATCTCTTTGCATATTTTAAACTGCCGTGGGCTGGTGTGAAGAGCTTCAAGAGCTTTCTCTTGCCAGGAAAACGCTCAGTGTGGAAAACAAACCTTGTGCCACTTGCACTTCAAATCAAAACAGCATTTGTTCTGTGTCACGTTCATGTAATTTTTTAAAGATACTCTTTAGTTACATGCCTTCATCTCTGCTAGGGAGTCAAATCTAGTCTAGTTGTATCCAACAACTGAATCTCATATGGTAAGGGTGCCCCTAAATAACATAAAGAGGCAATCTGTCAAACCAACAAAGGGCTGAGGTAATATGTTAGATAAAATCACAGGCAGTTGGACACTTATACTCTCAAACTGGTTATGCTTTAGAAAGCACTGTGACATATACCATATTTCACACTAAACAACAAGAGTCCTATATTACAAAGATGGCATTCAAGCGACCTCAGCTTGCTTAAAGAGCAAATTGCTGGCCATGATGTTGCCATCACAACAACCAGCAGCTCGACATGCCTTAATCACACACAAACTGCCGTAGAAAGATAGATGACGTGGAAACAGCCACCTGTTATGTTGACAAGGCACATTCCAGAATTCCTGGTTTTGTAGCATGTTGATGGGTGAACGCAATGAATGTGTACTGTATGCAACATAATAATAATAATAATAATAATTAATAATAATTCCTTACATTTATACATAGCATAGGGTGGAATCATCTCAACCACCACCAGTGAGCAGCATCAACCTAGATGTTGCGATGGCAGCCATAGTGCGCCAGAACGCCCACCACACACTAGCTATAGGTGGAGAAGAGAGTAGAGTGATGTAGCCAATTCAGGGATGGAGATAATTAGGAGGCCTTAATTGATAAGTGCCAATGGGGGTAATCTGTCCAGGACACCGGGGTTACACCCCTACTCTTTACGAGAAGTGCCCTGGAGTCAGGACCTCGTCTCATCCGTAAGATGCAACATAAGGGTGAGCAAATGACAGAATTGTCACTTTTGGGTGTACAATCCCTTTAAGAAATGAAGGCAACAGTTCAGAAAAGGGATATTACAGACATCTCTGTGGGTGACACATCTTGTTAACCTAAAAGTTACTATTCAAACAGATGGAAAGGATGTCTGCAAACACAGCTGTCTAAGCATCTTAAAAGGTTTACATATGTACAAATAATTTCTATTTGGTGACAGCATCAGTCTTAATAAAGAAAGAATAGCACAGTGTGTGCAACATACCTGAGATAACGCAGTGGCTCTATGGTCTCTGGTTCTTTCTCGTTGGAGCTGTGATTCATCTTGACAGGTCTGTGATGATCTGATGATTGGTGATGAGATTCTCTTGTCAGTCACCTCTTTATCGCTGTCTCTTTTTTTCCAATCTATGTGCCCTGCTTCTCTCTATCTCCACTGGCTGATAAACCAGGCACCGCACTTAGATCAGCTACTCCTTCTGGAAGTGTCAGCCAATTAAGAGGCAGGGAGTCACCATGAGTGCCTTCTGATTGGCTGAACACCCTCGATGCTGGAAGCCATAAACGGCATCCCTTTCAGATGGAGCATCCACGGTGACAGAACGAGAGTGTGAACATGTTACATTATAAATGCTCATTCATCACAGTCATTATTTTAAGTTGGTGTTTATGTTTGTAGTTTATAGATATTATTTCTATAAAACTACATCTTATATATCAGTATGTCATATGATCCTCAAAACGTTTAAACCCCTCTGTGTCTACAAATAGAGAATAATGTAAGATTGATTCATATAAATAGCTGCAAATATATTTTAAATGGGTGCAAAGCTCCTAACCTTACCAGTTTAAATTAATTTACACTTAAATACAAATGATACAAGTCAAAATAGATGGATGTGAGGATAACTAAATCTACAATGTGTTAATCAAGAACAGAAAAACATGATTTGTTGAGATGTGTACTGCGCAGGAGCACACTGTAGTAAACGTCGCCGTCTACAGGTCTTCTAGTGTCATTGCAGGCAGCCTGAAGACATCAACACTGTAAATTGATCCACGAGATGGTTGAAAGCTAATGAGACACATTTGTTCCCATGCAATTAGAATCACTTTAATGATGTATCCCAGATCTCTCTGGCCATAAACCTGATGTGAGCACAAGCAAAGCACAAATCAGATGCTAAAGGTTCAGCAAGATATATTTATGATTAACTCGTTAGCGGATCCAACTAGCAATATAATTGACTGGCCAGTCTTATTAGAGGTGCTTGCAAAGGCAACCATTATTTTTCACTTGTCTCTCCTTCTGCCCAAGATTTTGTCAAATTAAAGTTAACTTAATCCATTTGAGTTTGGACAACATGAATACTTTTTGTAGCATTGATCAAACTGGGCAGGGGATTTCCGTTTTCCAGCATGCTTTACATGGGACTGAATGGGGTGAACAAATGTTGAAATTAAGTGTTATTTTATGATTTGTTAATGTTTAAAGTTCTGTTATATGGAGTTTTGGGGGTTACCATTGTAAGATTGGAGGTTGGCACTTGTTTTGAGGATGGACTTTCATTTTAAGTTATGTTTGATTTTGACTGCTGCTTTGCTCTGTATGCAGATGTTATCAAGTTGACAGTGCAACAGTTTCACTATCCTCACACTTGCTCACCTGGCATATACTAATAATTACTCAAATTAAGTTGGACCAGGGCTGGACTGGTAATCTGGCATTTTCCCGGTGGGCCAACGCACTTTGGGGCTGATCAGGGGGCGGCCTGGCCATCTGGAGAAACGAGCGTTCCGGTGGGTCGACCGTGAAACGGCGAAACTCTTCCTAGTCCAGCCCTGAATTGGACCAACATTGATTAAATAAAGCATTGCTAAATTTATTTTGACGAACCTAACGAAGTTGAGCTGAAGCTATAATACATTGATTTGATCTAATCCAACTAAACCATTTTGGCTAAAAGAAACTGTTTTAAAGGAATATTCCAGGTTCAAAGCAATTTAAGCTCAACCAACAGCATTTGTGGCATTATACTGTTTTAAAATAATAATGTAAATAAATCTGGTTTACAGTGAGGCACTTTGAATGGAAGTGAATGGGGCCAATCTGTAAACTCATTGCTTCAAACGTTTAGCCACAAGACAAACAATATGTGTGATTTTATTGTGATAAAATCCTTTTCTGTGTAAAGTTATAGCTCATTTTACAACTTCGTTGCCATGATGATGTAGTCAACAAACCCTAAAATCCACAAATTTAAACAAAATTACAGCTCAAATAATACATGTGATAATCACCATTATGCCACAAATGCTAAATCGAATTAGCTAAACTTGTAATGAATCCTTAATAATACTTTAATCTATAACATTAATCATAGGGTACAATGGAGCTAAAGGCCCCCTGGAGTAAAAGGCATTTTGATTTGATTTTGACAAAATACTAAATAGCAACAAAAACTACCACAGCACTTTTCTAAATAGCTTTTTATCAATATGCACTGCTAAATACTCCTGATCCATGAGATCATTGCGTGCAATGTCTGAAGTTTGATTTTGAGGCAGTTTATATTCTTTAATCATGCAAAAATGTATGCTGCTAATGAGACTCCCTGAGATTCTCACAATTGTTTTGAGATAAAAGACATATTTGTTATTTGATCCAATCACAATGGAGATTAATTTGTTTATGAAGTCACTTATGAAAAAAATTGATTTAATCACCTTGAACAAAACTGAATATAAAAAGAAGACTTTTATCTCAAAACAAATTGGTGCCAGGTGGGCTGGTTTGAGTATTTCTGTAACTGCTGATTTTCACACACAACAGTCTCTAGAATTACAAATTGTTACTAAATTACAAATTTAATTATGAGGCGGCGGCCATGAGGGAAAGAGCAAGTTGATCATTGATCAGCTGATAAAACATTGAAAACAAAACGTCTTTCCAAAACAATTCGGTAGACAAAAAAAACTCTAGAACACCTGAACAACCACACAACCCTAGCAAAACCTAGCCTCATATGGCGGAAGATTCAGTTTAGCAAGCGCCACTCACATATTATTACAAACAAATAGAATACAAAATAAATAAACTAGAAATGTAGAAAAATCTACAATCTGCTCCTGTGGTCTCTCTTTGAATATCTTTGAAATTCTGGCTGCTGAATTAATTGAATCAAGTTTCTAAGCGGCCATTCACTGTAGACAGTAAGCAAAGCCATAAGCTAACACTTTGTGGTAAATGTCTGTAGCCACCCACTTCTTGACTTAAAATAATGATCAAAAAGATGACAGGCCACATTACATCTCTTCTAAAAGGATCGTTGAGTTGAACAGACATGTCTCAGTCAAGTCTTCTCAATAAAATTTAAGCAAATACAAAACACTTGAACAATGTAAAACACTTAGTGACTGTTCAGCAGAAATGTCAAAGTAAAAAAAAAAACTAATTCACAAGGGTCAATGAACCTGGTTTATTTATATTATGGTGGTTTATTCCTCATAACTCCATGTGTGTCCATCTATAAATAGACCCCATTTCTTACCTGTGGTATGTTCTATTATGACATCATAGAATAGAATGTGAATATCTGTCACATTGAGCATAAGATTCAGAAAGCCTAAGATTTAGAATGTTCCATTAGATACTTTCCAGTAAAGGCAAGTTAAAGAGCGAAGAAGGCAAACAAAACTCAAGCCAAGGTATTGATGGGGGTCCTTGATAATTCTCGCTAGATTATGACAACTCCCATTGATAAAGTTTTGAAAGGCATGGGCTACAAACCCATTGCTTCTATTGGCGAGGGCAGTTTTTCCAAAGTCAAACTTGCCACCTCGCAGAAGCATCATCATAATGTGGCCATCAAAATCGTGGACCGCAAAAAGGCTGAGGAAGATTTTGTAAGAAAATTTCTTCCACGGGAGCTGGAAATTTTGAGACTAGTGACCCACGACCACATCATTCAAGTGTTTGAATTCATTGAGGTGGGCAGTAGGCGAATGTGTATCGTGATGGAAGCTGCAGCTAAAGACCTTCTTCAGAAGATTCATGAAGTCAATTGCATCCCAAAAGACCAAACCAAATCATTGTTCTCTCAGATGGTCAGTGCAGTTAACTACCTGCACCAGATAAACATCGTCCATCGAGATCTAAAGTGTGAAAACATACTGCTAACAGCAAATGACCAAGTGGTGAAGATCACCGACTTTGGTTTCGGCCGTTTCGTAGATGCCTCAGAGAGAAGTCGCACCTTCTGTGGTTCTGCAGCCTACACGCCCCCTGAAGTCATCCTGGGTAGACCATACGATCCGAAGAAATACGATGTATGGAGCCTTGGGGTGGTTTTGTACGTAATGGTCACTGGAACTACACCATATGATGATAGAAACGTGAGACAGCTTGCACGTCTTCAACAAAAGGCTTTGGTTTATCCTGACAATGTTGATGTTGAGGAATCATGCCGTACCTTAATCGGGACTCTGCTCCAGTACGACCCTTCCAACCGTCGTACCATCCAACAGTTGGCGGAAGATCCATGGCTGCAGGTGTCACAAGGCCAAGGCGTGAACGCTGCTGATTAAAAGATGTGTTGCAAATGCAAATACACATGTCTTCATTTAGTTTCAATCTTTTAAATTCAATATTCATCACTGAATAAAATGATCAGTTGCTTTGTTTCCTGAGAACGATCAGATGCCAATATCCAGCAGGGTGGCTGATATTACAATTAACATAATAGGCCACAATTTGACGACAGCAAAAGTACACTTTATATAATACAGTAAATGTCCTCTATTGACAAGACTGGCAGATTTCACAACAGACAATAGGTGGAATGACTTTTGTTAATTGGCCAAACATTGCAGTTATCTGTCAATGCCGATAATCTCAAAATGTCGAAACATCGCTAGTTAACATCACTAGTCAACACCCTTAGGGAAAAAACTGCTTTACCGAGCCATTGTGAAATTGTTTTATAGGCCACTTAAAAACACTTCGACGCATCAGAACTTAAGACAAGGAAGACGTAATAATATTTGTAAAAAAACATATACATAAATAACATGTCCAAATGGACAAAAACTCTGGTTAAAAAAATATAACCATTTCAACAGTATAACTTACATTTTAAAGGGTTGAATGAGTCTGGAACACATTCCATAAAGAACATCTCCAAATTTTCATCTGTACAGCATCACAATCTAATTAAAATATTTGTATATGTTTTAAGTCATAAGCGCAGTGTCAGTGGGAATGGCTATGACGTTTTGGTATTTTTGTGCAAGCATGCGCAAAGTCTAGGTGCAAGTAGGTTTGATGAAAGTATGGGCGCAAAGCACTAATGGGCTGGGTCAAGTACAATTTAATTTTGAGATTCTTCTCTTTTTATTCCACCATATGTGTCCTATTAAATAGCCCATTCAACAAAAAATGTAAACTTTATTACCACCTGCTGGTGGAATCTCCAAACGGAGACTTTGGAAACGTCTTAGCGCAATGGCGTATTTCTCAGATAAATAGCAAATTGCGCTTTGCGGCACTTCATTACCAATTCACCCACAGTTTGCATGCAAATTGTTCAGCAGCTCAACTGATAAGACAGTTCGTACTGGCATACGAATCCTGGAAAGCATGTGTCGACATGACGTGGTTGTGTTTTTCATGTCACATTTATTTGTATGACACTATCGGTAAGGTTTAGGGCAAGGAGTAAGTTTTTGTTGATTTAAAACTTTATTCTGCATTACTCTGAACCCTTTGAAGCCTTACATGAAAGAATTGTCAGCCCATACATGCTACAGAGATAAATCTCGGGATAAGATCAGATGACTCCCTGGGATTTTCAGAGATACCAAATGTTTGAGAGTTTGGCCATGACAACTTCCTCTCCTTGTTCTATAAATATAGATTGAAATGTATCAATTCAATTCAGCACATCAAATAAAATATAACTTTTTTTCCCAATAAACTATTTTTATCATATGTATTATATGCACTAAACAGTATATTGACATAAAAAATGAGACATTGTAAAACTCTGGGTCTTAGGAACTTAATGGTAAGACGACATCATAATAGCTTGTAATGTCAAATTAGATCTTTATATTCACAGAGCAGGCTGCATATATACAAATACAGAAATATTAGTTCACACTTATAAAAGGTTGTTAGAATGTTCAAAGCTGTGGCATTATGGAATTTAATGGTGATTGATATACCTCAAAAGACTGTTGTATCATATTTGAAACATGGATATCTAAGGAGGGTTTTCAAAATAAAAATAAATAAATGAAACCAAATACCATAGATTGTTTGGCTCATCAGCTTAAACAGAGTAAAACAGGAGCTGTCAAACATTGTGCATCATATTTGATATAAAAGGCTTTATTGGGTTAAAAAAAAGGTCTAATTTATTTGGGAGAGCACTTAAATCGCTTTTAGCACAAAACTGTGGACATACTTTGGAACTGCTGTAAAATGTGCAAGGAACCATGTAGTATTACTTTGCAAAAATGTCACCACAGTCACGCAACTCATAAGATCAGGCTGCCAAAATGCAGAAATTAGATTTAATATCTAAGACCAACAAAATGCAATACACATTCACACTCGACAGACACCCACACCAGACAAAACAGGTTAAAATTAGTTTTTATTATAATTATTAACCGATAAAGCAGAAACAGATGAAAAAGAAAATGTTTTTTTAAACGGTTCATAAAAGGGATGTGATGCAATAAACAATGCCAGCATCCCAGGAAAATGGAATGGTGTTAGTTGTCAACAGCAGGCAGTAGTCAGAACAGCAGTCTGAAACAGGGGCCTCCATGTTCCGAAACACTCTACAGATGTTCAAGATCATTGAACAGATCATCTTAAAAGGATTAAAGTGAATTTCCGCAAGCATAACTTACTGACATTTTCGTTGGACTGCAATGACTAAAATAAAAATAATAAAAACATAACTGTTTAGCGAAAATACCAAGCATACTGCTAGTAAAATAAATCAGATTAAAGAAAAATAAGAGATGGCAAAATAATGTGACCACCACCTAACAGGTAGGTAAGGACTTTGATCAAGCTATTTAATCAAGATTGTGTGCTACATTCAATAAGCAGTCATGCTTTTATCCACAACATTTCCTTTAAGGAACAATTAAGCTGTGCTAGTCTGCACAACTTCAAACAGGATCTAAAATGGTAGCTAGAACATGAACTAGCAAAATTTGCATTTAAACACTCTAAATACAGTCCAATTTTAAATTCTTAACCCTTTGAAACTACTTTGGGAGAAATCACGGGCATAGAAATTAATTAAACTTGGGCTAATGTTATATCCTTCATCTAAAGTGACATTTATAAATAACACAACATCCAAATATTAGATGCTGTTATAAGAAAGCCTGGGGCAGGGGAGCACATCACAAGGATAATAAAAATATTTAATGCAATATCAGATCTACGCATTGTTCCTGTAATAACTGAGCTACCATCAGGCTCACCTGATATCAATAAATGTTATAAGTCTAGTAGTTCTGTTGTGGCTGCTGCTTTTGTTAGTTAAGTCCATCTATGTAACCATCCCTGATACGCAATTCTTGGTTAAATGTCTTTTTATAAGCTTACAAAGAAAAACAACCCAAAGTATTCAAGAATAAACACAACACCAGCAGATGTATAACCACCTCAACAGTATAACAAAACCTTTTAAACTTGAAGCCTTTAAAAAAAGGCCATTTCAAAAAATGGGTGGAATGAGTCCACAGTTAAGCTAAGAAAAAAAAATACACATACATACATCCCTCGTGAGGGATAGTTCACCCAAAAATGAAAGTTGCGGAGGTGAGTAAAACATGACAAAATGTTCACTTTTAGGTCAATGATCCCTTTAAGCTTTTCACAGCTAAAGAAATCGTGTAGATGGTCCACAAACGGTCCAAGCACAATCCCTGGCATTATGCAGGAAGTCTACGGTCACATTCCATCCACTTCCTGTGGGTAAATGTGTCCATCAATCTCTGGAACTCTGAACAGAGGCTGTACTTCATAAAGCCATTTCTCCACTTGAAGAGCCATTAGGAGCCACAAATTGGGAGTTGCATGTGTATTACTAAAGCCCAATGGGTACTGGAGGGATTCAGCAGATAGATACAAAGGCCTATACAAATGGTCCTCGTGTCTCCTTTATCACTGATTCCGGTACAGTTCTCCTCTAGGACACACTTATTAGCCTATAGGGATGTCTTGCCTCAGACTGTACAACTAAGGGTCCCAGAACAAAGGAGAAACTGAGTGAAAATATATATTTAAAATGTTATTATTGCTTAATGGCTGGTTCTCTGATGTTAAAAACCAACCAAATGTCCAAAGTAAGGATTATAATTATGAAAAATATTAGGATAATTTTATCAGTGGAATGGGGCATTATTTCCATGTGTTTGCCGTTTGGGAAATGGTGCGGGAAGGGATCATGTCCAAGAGATACTCTCGCTGACGGTCCACCGGAGACGTTGTCCTGTGCACAGAGAGGCTGGGGTTGACATAAGCCATGGTGACACCTGCCCAGGGAGAATGTTTAGAGATTAATAATCATTCAAAATAAAACTATAAACTGAGATTTCCAGTAAATTAAGCACTGATGTCAACAGATAATCTTTCAATCTGGCTCTGTAACCCGTCAAAGAGGGAAACCTGGGAATATGGAAACACTAATTCCCCATTCTTTTTAAGGTTGAACTGAATCCATCCATCCATCCATTCACCTACAGTGCATTCAGAAAATATTCAGACCTCTTCATTTTTTCACATTTTCTTATGTTGTATGTAGCCTTATGCTAAAACAATTTAAATAATTTTTTTCATTACATCAATCTACACTCCACACCCCATAATGAAAGCCAAATTCAGATTTTTGATTACTTTGCAAATTTATTCAAAAGAAAAAACTGAACCATCACATTGACATAATTATTTAGACCCTTTGCTATGACACTTGAAATTTAGCTCAGGTGCATCTCATTACTCTGGTTAATCTTTGAGATGTTTCTACACTTTGATTGGAGTCCACCTGTGGCAATTTTATTTGATTGAACATTATTTGGAAAGGCACACACCTGTCTATATAAGGTCTCCCAGCTGAAAATGCATATCAGAGCAAAAACAAAGCCATGACGTTAAAAGAACGGCCTATAGAGCACAGAGACATGATTGTGTTGATGCACAGATCTGGGGAAGGCTACAAAAACAAATTTCGGCCCGGCCAAACTGAGCAATTGGGGGAGAAGGGCCTTGTAAGAGAGATGACCAAGAACCTGATGGTCATTCTGGTTGAGCTCCAAAGATCATGTGTGGAAATGAGAGAAACTTGCAGATGGACAACCATCACTGCAACACTCCACCGATCTGGGTTTTATGGCAGAGTGGCCTCTCAGTGCAAGACACATAAAAAAAGCACCTAATGGACTCAGACTGTGAGAAACAAGATTCTCTGGTCTGATAAAACAAAGTGGCCTCAATTCCAAGTGCCATGTCTGGAGGAAACCAGGCACAGCTCATCAAATGCGCAATACAATCCCAATGGTGAAGCATGGTGGTGGTAGCGTCATGCTGTGGGGGTGTTTTTCAGCAGAAGGGAATGGGGGACTGGTCAGGGTTGAAGGAAAGCTGAAAGCAGTAAAATAAAGAGATACCCTTAATGAAAACCTGGTCCAGAACACTCTGGACACCAAACTGGGCAAAAGGTTCACCTTACAACAGGACAACGACCAGAAGCACACAGCCAAGACAACACAAGAGTGTATTAGGGACAGCTCTGTGAATGTCCTTGAGTGGCCGTCAGAGCCTGGACTTGAACCCAATCAAACATCAGAAGGACCTGAAAATGGCTGTCCACTGACGGCCCAACGTGACAGAGCTTGAGAGGATCTGCAGAGATGGCAGAAAATCTCCAAATCCAGGTGTGCAAAACTTGTCAGATCATACCCAAAAATAATTTTGGCTGCCAAAGGTGCTTCACCTAAGTACTGAGTTAAGGTTCTGAATACTTATGTCAACAAGACACTAGCTTTTCTTAAAATAAATATGCAAAGTTATCAAAAATCAGTTTTTTGATGGGTCATTATGGGCTATGGCTATTGATGTGAAAAAAAAATATTTAAAAGCATTTTAGCACAAGGCTGCAATAAAAATGTTTTATAAAAAAATGAAGGGGTCTGAATCTTTATTCATTGACAGACTGACTGACTGACTGACAGTCTGTCTATCTATCTATACATTTTCATCAATCCATCTTGCTCCATCCATCTCTCTTTCCGTTCTATCGATCCATCGATCCATCCATCCATCGTGTCTGTGTCTATTTCTATCTATCGGTGTGCAGACACAGGAATAGAAGAGACAAGTAGGGGCAGAAATGTAATTAGTTTTTATTTTAAATGGCATCATCTACCTGCTGTCCCGCTGTTCTGTTTCCTCCAGGTATTTGTGGTGGGGTTGCTGCTGCTGGTGCCCTTGTCCCCCGCCCTCATGGCATGCTTACCTGGCCTACTGACCAGCGCAGCAGCCATGACGGCATTCTGAAGCTGAGAGGCTGTGGAGAAGCTGTGGCTCACCCCGCGTGCGCTCGCGTTCACAGCCTGCTCTACGCTGTGTGACAGTTGCCCTTGGTTCTGATAGGAGAAAGGAAAATTAGTGGTCAAAGAATGATTCAGGAGAGTAATATTTTAAATTAAGACAACAAAAAAACTTAAATTAAACTGTTGTGTTTACGCTAATGCTCACGTTTGCTCTGACGCAATGCAAAATCAAATATTGGAACAAAGGAGAACAAATAGGTGCATCGCAAAATTCAGAAGCCAATTGTGGTCGAATTAAAGTGTATACATGCTGGACGAAACCAAGCTACAAATCCATTATGCTGGTCTGTTAGCCCAACTTTGCTGGTATGATTTCAGTCAAAATTTTAAAGAGAAACATACTTAAAGTACTAAGTTGCTAGACCGATTGAAAGTGTTAACTTGTTAACTAAGTGATTTGTGATGTTGCATCTTGCTGTGGAAAACCAAACATAACCCTGGCCTTGACGATGCAGGAAAAGCTGCATTTATGCTCTGAACAAAGTCAAGCTTGGTTATAAACAGCCATTCTAAGAGTATCCAGTACCTGCTTGATGGTGGTGGTGTGGTAGCGACCAACCGATGTTCCCCTGTTGCTCTGCTGCTGGGTCAGAGATGTACGAACTTGCTTGTACTGCTGCGACCCCAGCATGTGTTCTGATTTAATCACCGGTGAGGATGAGGTGGTGGTGGACTTGGAAACAGGTGAGGCGGCCTGTTGCATAATGCGTTGCTCGATCTCCTGCTCCTGCTGCAGGGCTTTGACAAAGGCAGCCTTCAGACGGCTGGTATGCTCCGCCTTCAGATCTTTCTTCTGGTTGGAGCTCATGCACTGCTCACACAAGATGGAGCCGTTGCTCTTTTCTTGTCTCCAGCGAGAGGTGAAGTCTGTCTGGCACTGGGCACAAGTGAAAGGTTCCTGTGTGGACACAGACTCAGCCTGTGGCTGCTTACCTGGAAGGTAAACAAGTGATTTAAAATAGTATATGCTTTTCTACAAACCTTGCAAGCCGAATGGTTCATGACAACATTTTTGCAGTGCTACAGTAGGTGGTTACTTAATAGCCTAAGTCAAATGACATTCAGGCTTGTGTCCTTTAATGCAAGTATATAGGATCTTTTTTGCCTGTTTTATTGTCCAACAGGCAAACATTTACATACTCTTCACTTTTACAGAAAAGTAACAGCACAATTGCTTTTCTCTGTTAAATCAACCAAAGCTTTCAGCGAGATGCTCTACTAGGCTATACTCACTTTTAGCCAGTGTATCTAGAAGGTTCTGGACAACCTTCTCCAGCCCCACCAGGTAAATGAACTCATTATTGGCTGCAGAGGGCAGGAAATTAAGCGCTGGTGCTGGTGGTTTAGGTGGCGGGATCTCAAGGAGGGTTTTCTCCAACTGTTTTCGTAATGCAAGCTTGGCAGCAGCCTGACGACTGGCAGGAGAGTCATTGGCATTGACAGTGGAGGTGCTGGTGCCCAGACCAGATTGGGAGGAAGTTTTCAAACCAGTTGATGATGCCTGGACATGGGAGAACATGACATTTGAGACATATTCTAGAAAAAATATTCTAAACGCTTTCATAAAGACAATTGCACATATTGATAATTTTCATGTCTTACAGATGAAAAATACACAATATTTAAATATAATTAAGCTTGTCAAGAAAAGAACATTTTTGTTCCAGAAAATTTCCTGATAGTAACTTATCATTTGGACTGCACACAATATGCTCTGCTCACATTTTTTGCGCAATTTGTAGGGGAAATGGATTTTAATATGGTAAAATGTGTGCCCTTTGCATACCCGTAATTTTCTGTTCCCTTGCAATAGTTTGTGCAACCTCACAATAAATTTACCATGGTTTTACAATAGTAAATATGTGTGCAAATCGGTGCAATTATTATGCAAGCTCTTCTTTCATGTTGTTTGTTGGCATGTTATCACGACTAAACTCTCCCGTTGCTATGTACCTGGGTTTGTGAAAGAATGTCGGGATTATAGTTTCATTCGGGTACAAATGGTCATGTGTTTGATACAGCTGGTCTGCAAACAGTCGTGTTTGTGCACTTGACTTTAGTGTATGCACTTAACTCGTGTCTTTGTTTCTGTAATTGGCACACGCCACTGCTCAGCCGTGATTTAAACTGAACTCAGAATCGATTCTGATTCTTTTGAGAATCAAATCAGAATCGTTTGAGTGTGAATAGCGATGCATCGCTGAATGGATCCCCCCCCCCCCAACCTCAAGTTAAAATATGGTAACTGTAGTAAATCCAACAGTAAATAGATTGCAAAGGCATGCAAAACTATTGCAAGGGAATGCAAACTCTTGCGATGAAATCCAAAACTTACGACAAGAAATGCAAAAACTATTGCGAGGGATATTAAACTGAGATGAGAATTAGCCAAAATAAAATTATTTTGCCAAAAATGAGCATGTAAAGCATTGAGTGAATAGTATTGTGTAAATTATGGCTGTTCACATTCTGATGAGCTTTCTGAGAAATTCTCTGCCAACCTACTTAAATTTTTGCAGCTTATTATGGTTCGAAGCTTTTACTCATAATCTACTGCTATAAAGTAAATGACAGAGACCTGTGGAACAAGGACGCTGGCATTGGTTACGCGGATCAAGCCCTGCTGGATGATCCTCTGGCCCTGCACCTGCACGCTGGGAACAGAGGTCCGTGGGCCCAACAGAAGAGGAGGAGGACCAGAACCAGACTGCTGTTGCTGACGCTGCCTCAGTGTAGCAATTTGCTGTGGGGTCACTGCAATTGGCTACAGCACAAAAGAAAAAGTATTAATTTTAGTGGTCAACCGATATGGGTTTATCAATAAATTATACCGATGCTGATATCTAAAAAGGAGTGCTTTTTTTAGCCGATCACACATTGAATTCAAAATAATTAAAGTTTCATTTTGACAGACTGAAACAAATCAGTAAAACCACATTTTGTTTGGTCGTAAAGTGAATTAAGTTTACTTAAGTTGTTGCAGTACACACCTGTGAGCCTCTGACTAAGGGTGGCATAACTACTGCATTATGGGAGCCGTGCTTGCAGCCTTGCACTCCACCTCGAACCAAAGGAGGAGGAATGACTGTCCCTGAGTTTCGGTTGGAGACCTAAAGACAACACAGGTATTTAAGCCTTTACAGCTCAGTAATTGACAGAGCCAGTTTGAGAAAGAGACTAAACATAAATGACCTGAAGGGGTCCTTTAGTGGATGAGATGCTGCCTCTGACAAGAGGTGGAGGAGCAGCTACAGAATTGGTTGACTGAGAAAGAAAAGAGAGATGTGAGAAATTATGTGAGAATCTGTACAAAAATGAAAGGACAATGTTAGTTTGTTTGTAAACAAGGCTGATTTTACTAAAATTTTGTTATTAGTTGAAGCTATTCGATGTGTTATGTAGCGTCTAACAGCCTGTTGTTATGACTAGGCCCAGATTCACTATTTCTGTGTTAGGTTTTGGGGGGGAAAGCTGTGGAATGGATTTAAACATAATTGAATGTGTTGAACACAGCTGCAATTACTACACTTTCCTCATAGTTAAAATAGCTAACAAATTGAATGTGTAGAAATGGTGGGGAATGTGTAGAAGTTTGGCCACTTCCACACATGTGAGAACTCCTTTTTCAGCTACCTTTTGTATGGCATCTTTTTGGGTCTGACTTTGCCGAAGTTTCTTCAGCAGGATGAGTTTGGCCTCCTGCAGACGCAGTTCTTCTTGCAGCTGCTTGATGATGCGCTCACGCTCGGACGGGCAGCTCTTCTGCACACACCAAAGAGAGGAAAGTCAAGTTAACAAACAAACAGTATGCCTTCATTTAATATTTAAAGTCAGAGCTTAAAACTTGACTTGAATTACCTTGTCATGTCAAGTGCAAATGATCTTGCAAAATGGATTGCTATTTAATTGTAAATGTAGACAATGTCCTAGAAGCGATATTACCATTAGCATCTCAGTATCCATCTTCTTAAAACTGTGGCTGACCCCATTCATGCAAGGACTAGATGGCTCATTGTCCGACAGAACAATGACATCATCTGGTGTCGGAGGTCTCTCTTTCTTTATGTCACTGAGAAAGACAAATAGGGGAAAACATCAGTCAAGGATGAAAATGCACTAACATTTCCATGACACACTTTAAAATTTGTTTCCTTTAAAAAGTAATTTTCTGATGTTAAAATACTTTCACCTATCCTAGCTTTATATGAAAAACAAAAACCAACCAGAAGTACAAAACTAAGCCTTATTCATCAACATTGGATAAAACAATTTGCTTGCGTTTGGGACAGGACTCAAATAATGTCCAAATAATGCAAGACAGATGGATTTTGGGAAACCATTTGAAAAGCCATTATTTTTGCAATTCCATTTAGTGATGCTAATAGAACAAAGATTACACATTTCATTTATAAATAAATCGCCACCAAGACTAAAAATTTATTTTCTGCACTGCCCACAAGAGGTCGTAATAAGACCAGTAACCTGAGTAGCTCAAGCACTGCACAAGAAGCTTAACTGTGGTCAGAAGATCCATTTAGATGTGCAGGAGGAGACTGGGTCTCGTTGCTCTCTTCGACTATATCAAAGACGCCTGCAAGCCTTATTTCATGCCCAGTTCCAATGAGAAAGAAAATGGATAGGAAATGTATCCATGACCAGCTTTTATGGCTTAGCCACTATAAGCCGTTCCACCAGAGAAAGATGATATTAGTGTCAAGTTGACTTAAGGACAGTAGCTCTGGGTCTGTGGCCCCTCCTAAGTGACGGATTGTAGGAGGGGGATGGGATGGCTAGAGGCCAGGCTATTGAGTGTACTCTGTCCTCAACTTTCACTGAAGGCAGGGCACTCGCATATCAACAAAGATGCAGTCTTTTATGCGTGACATGGCAGCCTCTGTGCTGGTCTCCAATGGTAGAGTGGGAGAAGGCAGATAGGAAGTCTGGTCACTTATTAGGCATGTCATAGTAAAACTGCTGACAGAGGGTTTTTTTCCTGGGTCAAAAATGATTTTCGGCAGTGGCTGACATAGTTGGTTTATTACATTATTGCAATTTAATAATATTGAACAAATTTATGTAATTGCATTTCATGTTTACATTAGATATACAAGTTATTTTTGATGATCCATGTTAATATGTTAATTAAAATGAGTGAAACCAGTTGCTTGGGAGCAGTTGTAGCTACTGAACTAGACTTTTGCATTGCCAGATATGAGGTTGTGAGGGTCTTCAGAGTGGTTTCTAGGTGATTGCTTACTGACCAAGGTCAAAAGAGCTTACCAAAGTAAGGTAGGGCTGGGTAAAAATATATGCAGCCCAATTAGTGGGTGACCGATATATCACAGAGGCCAATAAATCGCAGATATTCAGACTTTTCTAATTATCTGCATTGGCCGATTGTTTCTAGAGGGGGCTGAGTATCACCTGCTTGCATGTGCAGCGACTGAGACATGTAAACAACCAGTCACGGTTCGTTTTGTTGTTAAATGCCATCATGTTAGTACAATAATAGACCAGTGTGCAAAGCAGTCTCATTTAAATGGTCCACATATCAGAGCCACGACAGATGCGTTTGAGCTCATAATGTTAAAATGCTCATCTGTTTTGTTCTCCCTCTCTCTCCTCAACAGTTCCCTGTAACTTTTAACTGTCTTGTCTAATGATAAAAATGCAAATATCAACTAATATCATATATACCCTCTTCAAATATGCACATATCTTGTTTAAATAGATGTAATAAACCAAACTCACAAAACTTCAGCAGATCAAGCATCCTGTGGAGCGTTCATTTATTAACCTCCAAAGCACGTATTCTATCAGTCTCTTCTTAGCAGTTCCCTGTCACTTGTAAATTTCCTTTCTAATGATAAAAGGCAAATATCAATAAAACTTCTATTATATACCATTTGCAAATATGGAGATATCTCGTTCAAACCAATGTTATTCATGAACCGAAAATCCAGCGTTTTCTTCCCGTTGTGTGCTCATCTAATATCTTCCTCTGAAGCATGAATTCTAACAGCCAAAATCAAATCCTCAGGATCAGGATCAAAAGTTCCTCTGATTCACAAATCATGACAATCCAAGCAGGCGATCCAGGCTGTTTAAACTGTCAGGAGATTGCCACTTGCACTGGATCCGCATGAGAGCATGGCTGCAACCAAAGTCTTTCTAGCAAGTCAGTCCACTGTCGGCCATGTTCAGAACACTCTCTGGAGGCTATTTCCAGTCATTATAGTGCAGCTCCTATCTACTTGAATGGGGAAAGACAGATATCTCCAAAACGGTTGGTCAAGATTACGATCAAAGAACAGATTTCAAATCAGCAGTAAAATCTGACAACACTGGTATCTTAAAATGGTGCTTTTTTCCCTAAGATTACACTAAATAAGGCAATTTTCCCAGCAATTATAGCTAATGCGCATGCGCATTCTAGAGTGGATTGACAGGCAATATCAAAAGGTGATTGGCTCTTTTACCTATAAGGCCTATCTACATCCGTTGACCGCTGGTTGCAGTTGGGCGTTCTAATTTCTCCCATTCATTTTAATAGAAGTGGCACGTTTCTGCTAAATATTCTCTGGTGCAACTTCAAGGTAAAAGCGCTTCATGTATGCTACAAGTAAATTTCTTATTCACCGCGCACTGTATGTACAATTGGTTTGATTCTGTATTATTTGAGAAATTGTGATTACTCACATGGACATGCCATCTATGGTTGCTGGTCTATGTGTACTGTTATTTCCTTCTTCCTAATATACTGACAATTTCTTCATGTGCAGATATATTACTCAAATTTGATGACCAAACAGAAACTGTTATCTACCATTTAAAATACAATATTTTTTTTTTGATTATTTTTTTACAAAGTTAAACTTTTGTGTGAAATTGAGTAAATATTGTGCTAAATAAGACCCTTTTTTTTTTGCAGTTTTGTGAGACATTTACTATATTAAATTGTTTTATATATCAGCCTTGTAGCAGCCTATCGGCCACCCTGTTCTCTGGATATCGGCATCAGCCATTAAAAAAAAAAAAAAACCTATATCGTTCAACCACTAAGCCCAATCTAGTATTTCATGTGCAGTCTGAGAAACAATTGTCCCCCATTGCATTTGAAGGACTGCAATGAGAAATGTGTGGGTTTTTTTTAAATTGTGACCTGAGGTAAAGAAGCACAATTTATGATACCGTTGTTGTCAGATTTTACTGCTGATCTGAAATATGTTCTTTGATTGTAATCTTGACCAACTGTTTTGGAGATTCCGCTCTTTCCCCATTGAAGTAGATAGGAGCTGTACTATTTTGCCGCTTGTTTACACAAGAAATAGCTGCTTGAGAGCGTTCCAAAAGATGGCCACCAAGTGGACTGACTTGCCTGGAATTGGACTTTGGTATAGCTAACTTAATTCAAGAATATAGCATGCAATTGCCCTAAACTAAGCTAATGCATGGACTAAAAGCCCCAAAACTTTTAATTTAATATCATAGGGACTTTAATACTTGGGGTTAGGGCTTTTCTTAAACCCCAAGTATGAGGAATAGTATTAGTAATGCTTGCCTTGGGAACACGACAACATAACCCTTAAACTCCCGTAATCCAGGACAAACACTTAGAGCATCTATTCCTCATGCAGCACTAAAGATGGGACTATAAAGAGGGGTCTAGTAAACTCTCCGAATGCATGACTCATTTGAGTAACTTTACACTTATAAAAAGCGTAAGAAACAACACATATCCCTGAAAAACACTTAGCTGTAACTTTCCAGACTCACTGAGTGTTCCTTAAAAGCAAGTGAGACAATTAAATCCATCCTCCAAATACAGTGTCCACATTTTCTGTCAGCACTGAGAGGTAATATGGATTCCTCATGGGAGAACCTGTTATGCTTATCTTATGGAGAGCTGAGTCAGTATTTGCATCAAAACTACAACTAAACTCTAACCATAAATTAGACATGACCTATATCACTTCCTGTGTATGATCCAGCACTAATAAGATCATATGATGCAAGAATTTCCCTCTGGTCACATGACTCACACCCTCCCTTTTCTTTAACTGTCCCTGCAAGTGTGGAAACCATGGCAACGGCTGGCTGAAACCAGTTTGTAACATAGACCTTGTTTGGCAAAGTCAGACAGGGTTCAGGTGTGACAGAAAATGCTTTTAAACTTTGAGTGGGATATGGGACCCGAGAGATAACTGAAATGCTGAGCAAGCACAATCTTGAGTATGCTCCTTGGGAAAGGTTTAGTGTACGATGGTCGTGTTTGCAGAGTGTGACATCTTTCACTCAACTTTCTGCCCCTCCCCCACCCCACATGGCATCAGGCCACCTCCTTTGTCCTCTTCACTTTATCACAGGCTTGGCTCTTGTAGTTCGTGACTACCTTTGTTTGTTTGTTTGTTCCATTCAAATTACGATCACGAGTCAGTGGGAATTGCCACCTTCAGATTATCCTGCTATAAGTTCACCATTTAGACATTTCAAAATTCTTTGGTTGCCATTTGCATTTTTATTGCAAGTGGTGCTGGTTATAGCATGAAGCACTTTTACTACTGCTTATTTGGGGATTTTAACAAACCGACATATGATTTTCACGTAGCTGACAAATAAACAGGGACCAGAAGACTAGTATAACTTTTGCCACTATTATCCATATGATAGTGTAGAAAGGAAAGCAGGACCTACTTTATATTAGGTGGTCTTAAAGGTTCAAAATGTTCAATATTTCATGTAATATTCTTTTTTACAAAGTAATATGTAAAATAAACTGCATGCAAACCTTAAGTGTATAAAAAAAAAGGAGAATTGTATTTTACACTTATTTCCTAAATGTTTATATAAAGCAAAAAATAAACTATGTGTACATAAAAACCCTAAACGCTTACCACTTTATTAATCATTAAATCATCTTAATATACATATGCATGTAAACCTGGTCACCCATTTACACAATCAAGTAAAATTAAGTCTGTACACATACTTCTCAGTTGCCGTTCATGGCATTTAGGATCGACATTATTTAAAACAGCAAAGCTAAAGCCCCTCCAGGCAACTCTTTATAAAAACAGACTTAACCTAAGCTGAATGGTGCAACTCTGTAGTCATGTCATCCTTTGCATCTACTTAATATTTTGGTTACTTTGCATTTAGCAGAGGCTTTATATTCAGAGCCTCTAGTAGGTCTCAGTGGAGCAACTTGAGGTTAATTGCCCTCAATAACAGCACAAATGTGAAGCGGCAGGAGTTAGATCTACGTAATTCTGCAGTTCACAGGTCGCCACTACTCAGGATCAACATTCGTGTTAGCTAAATCTTTCATTAATGACCCCAGGAAATCTCGACAAGCAATGTTCTTTCTAGTGCACTAAAACATGGATTTTAAGGCATGTGGCCTACCTCTTAGACGTGCTCATGTCCACAGGCTCATCACTGGTCTGCACCTCTACCTTGATGGTAGCCTTTACCTCCCCGGCCCTCAGGATGTTGGCCACCTTGTTGGCCTGTTCGCTTTTGGTCTTCAGTGCATCCACACTTTCCAGTTTGACCCTTTTTACGTTGGCGTCCACGGCGGGAGAATCTCGCTCCAACGCCCGCTTTTGACTACGCGTCTGACGCACAGCGTCTTCCGACATCATCTCACCTGTAAACAAACATCACTAAATGAGCCAAGCATATTCATATTCAAACAATATAAGTACTGCCTAACAGACTATACGATTCAGAGGTTGACCGTTGAAGTCTGACTGGCTGATGGACAAAACAATGCTGATACCGATGTGCACAAAATTAAACTTTCAACCATATTTATTTCAAATCATGAAAACAGAAATTGTTTATCCATGAACAAAGTTGCCAGATCTTGGAATTTAAACAAGGCATTAGTACTTGTGTTAACAGAGCACAACTGTCTGGTTCCGAAATTGATTTTAACGATAAATTATAAACTTTTAAATACGGACCTACCATGAGCTCTGAGGTTGTTAATCGATGGTATGTGCTTCTGTTCAAGCCACTGGTATAGAATTTTAGTTCAACTTGCATTTGTGTAATTTGTGGTGAATTACTACACTTCTCATGATCTTGAGTTGGAAAATACACCATTCAGAGAATCACTGCAAACAAACAGCAGCAAAAGAGACCAGCAGTGTTCAAACATGCAATTGATGGACTGCGAATGATGCAACATGCTCGAGTCATCTCCCTACACTCTCAAACTGGGTCGATTAGAGCCAAAATGACCAATTTTAGAAGGGGAAAATAAAAAAAAAAAAATCAGATTACTGCCCGATAAAATACATTTTTGAGCTGGAATGAAAACGGACCTTTTCAATGTGGATTGTGCATTGATTTTGCACCGATATGACTATGCAAAGGTTCTCAGAAGGCTGCTTTGTTAAACAAATATTTTTTATCAAAGTATATTTGACGACATTATTATTATTATTATTATTATTATTATTATTATTTATTATACATTGTCAACCAATTCAGCAGGAAAACGATGGAGTGTGTACTCCGGGTAGGGAAGGAAGTATTGCCCCAAGTGAAGGAGTTCAAGTACCTCGGGGTCTTGTTCACAAGTGAGGGGGACAATAGAGCGGGAGGTTGGCTGGAGAATCGGGGCGGGATTGCACTCGCTCTATCGCACCGTTGTCACGAAAAGAGAGCCGGAAAGCAAAGCTCTCGATCTACTGGTCAATTTTCCTACCCTCTCCTATGGTCATGAAGGCAGGGTCATGACCGAAAGAACTAGGTCATAAGTACAAGAGGCCGAAATGGGTTTCCTCAAAAGGGTGGCGGGCTTCTCCATTAGAGATTGGGTGAGGAGCTCAGTCATCCATGAGGAGCTTGGAGTAGAGCCACTGCTCCTTTGCATTGAAAGGAGCCAGCTGAGGTGGTTTGGGCATCTGGTAAGGATGCCACCTGGGCACCTCCCTAGGGAGGTGTTTCAGGCACGTCCAGCTGGGAGGACGCCTCGGGAAAGACCCAGGACTAGGTGGAGAGATTACATCTCCACACTGGCTTGGGAACACCTCAGGGTTCCCCAGTCAGAGCTGGTTAATGTGGCTTGGTTGTAGCTTGTTCGCTGTCCTTTTCTGCACATCGCGGCACTGTTTTGTGGTCCATTCTGCATAATTCAGCGGCTCATTGTTGCTTATCGCGGCCCATTCGGCACGTTTCGCGGCTGAATCATCGGCCCGCTCAGTTCTCCGTGTGGACATTCCACCCCTCTCACATCCAAGGTGGCTGATAAAGTAGGCGGTTACTGTTGCTCTCTACTGGCCAATGGCACTGTTTTTAGTCAGCTTGGCCTATATATAAAGTACTGTGCAAAAGTCTTAGGCACATAAGATGTTTCACAAAAACAATTGCTTTATAATGGTTTATAATCTGCTACTTTTAGTGTGTCAATAGGAAATATACATTTTATACTCCCAAACATTCCTTTTGCAAATAGAATAGAAGAACAAGGAGCCCTGCAAAAGATGGCCCACTGAACATAGGGTCAGTCTGGGATTACACATAGAGACAGAAGTAATTGAGAGAGACTAAATAAATAAATGTGGATAATTCTCCAAGAAACATCCCATCTGCCAACAACCAAGAAAAACCAGGTGTAAGTAGGAGAATTGGTGCTGTTTTGAAGGCAAAAGTGTTCACACTAAATATTGATTTAGCTCTTTTTCTGTTTACTAGACTTTGTATGACATTAGTTGATTAATAAACTATTTGTCATTATTTGTTTAAGAAATCCTCACTTTGAAGGTTTTGCACAGTACTGTATATAATTCTATCATTAATACTATACTACTTGTTAGAAACACTTGTTCCAAGATTGCACTTGACACGACATTTTACTGGAAAGGACCATTGGCGTCCATATTGGCAACTAATATCTGCTCATTCCTGTACAAGCGAACTCAGAGATGCATTATGCAAATCTACAAAGGTATACCGTATAAAGATTTTGCAGAAGCAAAGAAAACTGTGGAGTTGAAGGCATGCATACACGGTGTCAAGAAGTTTGTGGTAAACCCCACAAACAGGAAATACAATCACATATAGCAGAACTCCAGAGAGAATTAATGCTCTAACCTGGAATATGACAGGACATCATTCAGAAAAACAGCCAGGAAAGCTTCCACTGAGGTTTAAAATATGCATGCAGCCAACGGAAACAAATCTATAATTTGGGTTCATTAACATTACAACTTGTCTATGACAGCCCTGCCTATAAGTGACGTGCTGACCTACCCGTCTTACATATGATATCAGCCATCTGATAGCAAGAGAGCTGACTCAACAGCCAGGCCTGCTCTCCTCTGCTGTGACATCACTGGGGCTCCACATGACCCTTCCCAAGATTCCATGGAACACAAAGTATTTCCCTAAAAACCAGTTCAAACCAGTTGTTGGACTAGTCGAGAGACTTTTTTTTAACCCCTTGAGAGACTGACTGGCAGCGAATGCGGCCACACAGACGTGTGTGTTTGCCAGTGGGGGATGGGCTGTGTGCATTCCAAAACACAAGTCTTTCAGAGATGAGAAGGAAGTGTCCACCCATTTGTTGCTGGCAAAATAACCGGCACAGTGGTCTTGACAATGAAAGTTATTCAATGAAACAAATAAGCACACATCCAGCAAATAAAACTAGACTAGAGGCAACATGACTAAATATTTAAGGGAATGAAAATTCTGTCATCATTTTCACTCTAGGTGAACCATCCCTTTTCCAAGCAATTCTTGGATTAAAAGCAAGCTCTGTCACTTCTCACAAAATGAATTAGGCCCAACAAATGCTGAAGAGATCGAAGAAGCAAACCTGAACCCGATTTATTCTAACCATTTGCCTAAACGTTTCTCTTAAAATGAGGCTGGCCCTCG